>JAODLI010000014.1:1206085-1229005 GCA_027575585.1 Percopsis omiscomaycus | reverse complement strand
GAGAGAGAGAGGGAGAGAGAGAGAGGGGGGGGGGTTGAAGTGGGAAACTGGTCCTACCGTCTGTACTCTGCTACCTCACCTGTTTGCGACTACAGCGCTCTGCAACACACACTTCTTAACTCGCTCAGATGCCATTAGCCACAATTTTTCCATTGACTTACAGTATATACCTTTATATATACATATATATATATATATATATATATATATACTTTACATACATGACTGAGATAAACAATAATTACTTACTACTCAATAAGTAGTAGTAAGTATCCTGTGTTGGTTGGTACTTGCTGCTTATCTCATTGCGAGGTTGATTTGTGGTTTAGTCTACAGTCCTCTAGCACAGTGCTGTTAAATATGGTCCCTAGACTGTGGTTGATATTATCTCTGCTTCCTGTAGAGGTCACTGTGGCGTGCTGCCTCTGTTTCAGAGTACTTACTTGTCCTGCATGTTTTCTACAGCAAACACTGACATTGAACGGGGAAAATGACGGAGAATGTTGGGAAAGGATTACAAAGATAATTTTTGTTTGCAAAGCCACAGTGTTCAATACACACACACAACAAATCATTTGCCAAGGGGAAAAGTTCTTCAGAGGTTAATCTTTAAAGTGATCAACAGTGGTTATTTGTATTTGCCAATGTTAATCTTGCTCTAGCAGTGTTAAGCGTATATGGGCCAAATAACGACTCTTATGTACATATGTCCAAAGACATCTTACAAAGACATTATGTCCAAAGACATTATGTTAATAATAAAATCCCCATATTTGTGTACATGGCAAATGATTACAGTGAGCAATTATGAGTTGGATTTATTACCAGTACACAAATTAGATATCTTCAATGAGTTCATCCCAGGCATTTGTATGTGTCATTTAACTCTGAAATCCTTGTTTATTGAACTCCGATGGCACATATGAATCAAATATTTGGCATTAATCATCAAGTACAAGGGCCCAGATGGTACAATCTTGGCCCAGCTTGAATTAATACGGGAGTGTGAATAACTGCTCCACCAAAATCCTCAAGGACCTTTAAAAAAATGACATGAATAATCATTGTTGTTGGATGTGCGGGTTATTAAGTCAGTAGAGCATAGTGACCTACTCTGAAGCAAGGCACACAGTGCACCACTGTTTGATGGATTACATTGTGGATGCTAACCTATTCTGTATGACTTACTGACCCCTAATAACTTCATACAGCAGTACCACTTCATAAGATTATTTCAACATCATTGCACAAGGCACAATGTAGAACAGGTGAAATGCGAGCTGACAAACGAGACAGCGATTCAACTATCTAGACTAGCCCAGTTTTAACATTCCACCTTGTGCCTGCATGGTTTGCCTGACTCTGGAGTTTATTATCCTACACCAAAGTCCGAAGCATGGGAATTAGCACACTCGTACACAATAATGCCGACTGATATGCAATCACTGATTGAAAGCACAGCACATTTATGAGCTATTTGAAGAGCAATCATTTCAAAATACAGGTGCGTACAGGTCCAATTCCAAAGCCCTGCAAATGAAGACATTATCACCACTTTATTTCAGTCATTTTCCGTGATGAGTTGAGCAGTAGATTTTAAACTCAACAGGTAAATCAATTCAGACTAACAAGTATCAGGTATTTAAAAAATGGAGAAACTGACCAACACTTCTAATTAGGTGCATACATGCTTGGCAATATATCGCAAATAGACTTAGGTACACTGATCGATTGTGTGCCTCCAGAAGCCCAAATGTCCTCCCCAGCTCCCTGTTCATGTTTCGAATCACAAATGTGCACAAATTACAATATCACGCACAAACGTGCATGCAGCCGTAGGAGGGCGGGGACGAAACGGTGAGCTTATGGGGGGTGGAGTAGAGGAGTGTGAGCCCCTCAGATTTCAAGTGAGGGAGGGGCATGCGCTCTCTTAGCTCCAAACCAAAACAACAACGTTTTTGTAATGCTTGTTTCAACCACACGGGTAATTCCACAGCAACTGAAGCATGTGCCTTTAAGCAATTTACTAGAAATTACACACAGATACACACACATCATTTCATCATCAATAATAACAATAAATACAGCGGCATCACCGCCAGTGACAAGCACAACAATGCTTTGCTCCTGTCTACTATATGTATTCCAGATTCCAAAGGACATGGCATCTCATTTCTTGTCACTTGTCTGTTAAATTCCTAAAGGTACAATTAGCATTTTGTTTGACAAAATGTTGAAAGGTTCATAGATTGATATTTGCAAAAAAGGCAGCAGCATTTTTTTTTCAAATGCAAATTCTGACATTTATTAACTTTTATTACACATACTATGTTTATGGATTGTAAAATTCAGCATACATTTAATGGGAATAAAGTAAAATTACAATATTTAAACACTATCGGAGTGGCAAACAAGCAAGTGTGTAATTTAGTGTTGTATGGCAGTGAAATGTTTTACGGTGCTGATTTACGTCCTGTGCATAGCATTTCTAATGAGAGCAACCAACATTGCAGCACACCCCTGTTCCAGGAAACTACATTTACAGCAGATCTTTTTTTTCTCAAGAGTGTTTTTCCCTTGTGAAATAATGTCAGCACTTTCCCACCTTCAAAGTCCTTTTGTTTCCAGATCTATTAACAATTCTAATTGTACAGGAACACTTGTTAAGAAAGGCTGGTAAATAAAGCAGGAAACGCATTATTTCCTTTTAGTGCAGATTAAAGGTACAGCTATTCTGGCTTGAAACACATTAATGAGGTTTTAAATAAAAATGCTGGCAGGGAATTTACACCGCTGACTGGTTTAACTGCAGTAAGGAGTTGATTTTCCTTGATGTTAAAGGGGAACATTATTTCACCCGCTAATGAAAAATACATCTTTCCACCCTCCTATCTGTTAATTAACATGTTTGTGTTAAGAGATCTTCACAAACGGATACAATGGCTTGTAATCTGATTAAAGTAAGTGATACTAATAGGAGTATGTTTTCCCTGGGTCCTTCTGTTAATTGAATAGCTTTGTATGACTTGGAATGTTTTTCCTAGTCACAACAGTTTGCCTGGGCCTAGCTGCTTGGGATGCCCCTATCTTAATTACGGATCGTTTTACAAATGTGGTTCAATTTCCTCAGTGAGACAGTTTCTGTTAACTGCTATTTTTAAGGCCAATAACAACGTCAAAGCTTCAGATGATTAAAGCAATTAAAGTTTCCCTTTGTTTTCCAAGCATAGCGAGATAGGCCGGCATGTTTGTACAGCATTTATTAAACATTTACTAAATGGAATTGAATCTGTCATCGATGGAGTTTTCGCAGACAATTACGTTTTAGCATGGCAAACAGTGTTTCACTCAGCCTATGTCTCCCAGCTCATGGCGGTGATTAGCCAGTTGATTTCATCAAACTAAACTGAAATCCTTCAGCAAAGAGAGAGAGAGGGAAAGAGAGAGAGAGCGAGAGGGAGACCAAGAGAGACAGACTAAGAGATGTAAAAAGAGAGAGCAGAAAGTGTGGGATAGAGAGAGGAAGTAGCTTAAGCATCATTTTACCATTGGAAGTTCTCAATTAGCATACCACATTTTCTCCATTAGATAAACTGCCTTTAGAGAGCCGGCTGCTTTAATCTGTTTAATGTCCGTGTAAACTATAATCTCCTGATTCTAAAAAGAAATCCCTTAAGGACATCCTTCGCATACACACTTCACAAGACAGTTTGTGACAGACACGATCGAGTGGTGCTTTTAAAATGGGGGTTCGACAGTGAAGGGTTGTTGTGCCTATCACATGACTCTGTCGTGCGTGGATAGTGCACGTTGTGGTCTCACTTGCGTGAGCTGAGGTAATCGGACGTACGCACACTTTCCCCCGGGTTGCCCTTGTTGGAGTGTCATTGGAACAAATACACCCGTTTCAAACTCTTCCCACATTTGTCATGTTCCACGCTCCTCAGCCGGGTGATTAGACGACTGTCATGGCAACAGCCTGTTGTCTCTGAAGTCATATGTCACGCTAAGTCACTCTATTTAGAAAGATGGCAGGTGTCTCTCTTTGAGAGATAGCGTGGAAGAGACGGCGTGGCGTGGCGTACCGCATGAATCAAACTTTCATTTGGGATCTAGTAGGCACGGAGCATGGAGGAGAAAGCGGCAATCACACTGTGTAAATGTATATCACTGCCAATCATGACGCCATTGGGCTGTTAGCGCGTATATGGACAGAGAAATCAAGCTTTGTTGTTATCCTATTGAACGATAAGCAGAGAGAAATCAGGCCATTTACATGCACATCATTGCCCTCCATCATACACTGCAGGCTGTGTGAATTAGGAGCTGCAAACACAAGCCTCATTCTCCTTGCATCACGGCGAGAGTCACTCCATTGATTACCCGTACGCGCGCCCAGGAAATGCCTCATGCATCTCATGTACATTATAACAAATGTTCTCTTTGCATTACAATTGAATTGTGATTGTTATGTTCAATCAATGGGGAAAGGTCACAGGATCGCTCCTGCCAGCGCTTTAATGGAGAAGTCGATGTGGATTCATTTTAATCACTGTGGCCGTGGCAGAATGAGCACAACACCGAGAGACTGTCAATGGCCCGGTAATTACCGCTGTTTATACAGGTTCTGCTTTGGCAATTTAGATATCCACAAATCTCTCTGTTTCCCCTCGCCCCGGTTATATTGGAAACTGTACGGAGGAGTCAAATGAAGAAGCGCAGGAAGTGGGCCGTGACGGAGCTAATTGTTGGTCCATCGGCGAGGTTGTCTCTCCGAAAATGAGGCGAGCGTCATTCACTTTTGAGGGGCTATACAGTGTCACCAGAGGGCTTGTGTTTCAACATAATGTGTGTGGAGGAGCATTCCGTTGGTTCAGTTGAAAACAAAAAGGGCCTGGATTGTTCCCCAAGATCTGCCTGCAACCGTTGTCCTATAGCAGTGAGGCCTTGCACAGCCATTTTCCACGCTGTAATCACCTGTCTGAGTAAACTGGCGTGACAGGGTCCAAAACAGCACAAACAGACAAATTCACCTTGTAGAGCTCACATGGACCTGTTGTTTTTATTCACCCGGTATTCATATAATCATGTAGCCATTATGCCTGTGTGCCGTATACAGTAGCTTGTTTTGTTGTGAATTACAGGTTGACAACCTTAGAGGCAAAAGAAGATTTCCCTTCCCACTGTGAATCTTGACCGTGCCCTGAACCCTCCATTAATTACTTTCCCTATGTTTCTCCTTTTATTTTCCATGCCATGCCCTGTACAGAATTATATTACTTCATTATGATTATGTATAAACAATAATCAACTGTCCGGTTAATACGGTTGGGTTATACGATTTCTTTATATATGTACTGTTTGATTACAACTTGCTTAGGTTTAGGATAGTGGCGGAGACGTTTGTAGGTGTATGCTAGCGCTGTCGCTATTTAGCAACGCGTAATAAGCTAACACTGAGTAAGGTGTTTACGGGTCTTAACTGGGTTACAATGACAGGTAAGAAAGTGGAAAATATCTCAAAGCTTCAACCATTAGCTCGCTCTTTGACACCTCCCCTACAGCGACTGGCATGTTTGTGTTGGACGTGTCTTGGGATAGATGGGGTCATGGCAGTGTAACCTTGGAGAAACAAATATTCAAGATCAATATGTGCTTTATTCTGAGCATCCAAATGATTCTTACGTTTGAAGCTCCCGCTCTACCCCTCATTAGCTCATGTAAAAGAGTGGTTTGATGATTAATGGAGGCTGGGTAAAAGGACATTTTAAAAGACTACACAATATCACTGCTTTCAAATGTCATGTAATCATAGGTTAGGGGAGAGTGGTCGGCAGCGAGAGCTAAGTGATGTTGCTGATAATGAATTGCCTCTGAAATATAATGCATCGTAAGTATGATTCTTTGTTCCAACCTCAGTACACCAACTCTGTACAATTAGAGTTATTTATCTCTCTGGTTTTTTAAGTTCATCAATTATATTGTGATACACTTAATGTCCATAAGGGGATGATGTATGATTGGTCTAATTATTTCTTATTCACTATGCTTTCTAAAGCATATCAATTTTGTTAATACCATGTAATTAAAACACGTCAGTACGCTACAAGTTGCTGGCTGTATTAATGACTATGAAAATTATTTTAATTAAATAGCCAATTATAGAAAAATCCTAACCATGAGAATTGACATTTAAATGAATTCAATTTAAATTGCTTTTCAACATTGTTTTATCAAAGCTTTATGGGGTGAATAAATTATTACATCAAACAATATACTGTGTCATTGATCATACAGAAGTCTTGTCCCATATCCATACATTTTCAAATACTTCCCTTACGCCATTCATCATATTGGGTGATTACATTTTGACACTAGTCATTTGTTTGCTACATCTTATCCACAGATATTGTAATTCTATGCATGTCTTATTAAAACTTTGTGTTTACTGTTTAAGTTACTTAGCTGACTGTGTAGTCAATCACATTGTAAATTTGATTCATGGCACTAATCTCAAACTATTTTTAAAGGAATGTTTAAACCTGCTGGAACTTAGTTTTCTTATAACTTAGCACAAGATTGAGGTCAACGCGCAGTACAAATGTGCTCTTCTACCATTTGAGGATGTGTGTAGACATGGGGGGGGGGGGGGTCACAAAATGATTTAGTTCATTTTAGTTTATTATTTTAAATCTACCTTTGTCTTAAATAAAACATGCATGCATTTTTTCAGTGGTGTTATTAATGGCTGCATGTTTATTTTGTATTGATACATGTACAGTATGCAGCTAAAGGAAGAGGTTAAAGATTGCCACCTCCCTAGAGCAGGCACATTGTGACGTTTTTCACACATTACGCATTTCTATGATATCAACATACAGTACAGTATACTGTATATATATATGTATATATATATATATATATATATATATATATATATATATATATGCACAATATGTGTGTATGTGTGTTCTGTAAATATGAAAACAACAAAATAGATGTGTAGGGCATTCATTTTTATGGGACATCAATGCTAAAGTTAACATCTTTTAAAAAGTATCCCCAGAATCATCACAAGGCAGAATGTGACTGTAGCGCAGTCTTTATTGGTGTTTGCGCAGCGTTTTCATAACTGGGGTCACATACATTGTATAGCCCACCCAGTTTGTTGAAAGGCCTTTGTATCTAAAACATCATACGTATCCTGTGGTTCTTTCTAACATGTATCAGGCTACCCAAGCTCATATACTTCCCTTTTTTCTGCATAATGTTAATGAGAGTCATTTTTCAGACATTACAAGCTCAATGATTTGCAGTTAACCCATGCAAACATGAGAAATAGTGGGCAAACTATTGTGACATTCATTGTATATAATGAAATCTTAATATGGTGCATATTTAAGTGAAAGGTTAGCAACATAAAGGGCAAATGGATTGGCTGGCAATGAATTTTAAGCAGCTATTGATTTTACACTACAAGCTACCTCTTTCCCTGAATGATAATTTTGAAATGGCACACTGCTTATCTTAAAGTTGATCTGACACACAACAGGAATACACAGACTGTTAAGGCAAAAGAAGCACGGGTGATAAGCAGTGTTCTCCCCTTGATGTGCCTTGCATATATTGAACCTAATGAGAAAATATATCATAGTGTTGATTAACTGCCCAACTTCCAATTTATTCAAGCAATAGAACACGAGAGGGTGTGTTATTGCAAATAATATCCATAACCAACCATGACTTAGTCACGTGCACCAAAGGTGAGTGCCGTAGAGTGTATAACTTTCATACAACAGTTTTGTAAAGCAAAGAAACCTGTATCAAAAATGCAAACTCTCCCTAGGAATTAACTCAAGGAATGTACTGGTCAAGTACATTAATCTGCAGCTACTTGGCGTACTTTCTGTTGAGAAATGGCTAGAGTGTTTATTAAAATATATATTTGGTTTTGATGCAATTTATTCCATTACAATTGTACTCACATGTACATCACAAGTGGCTTGTTGCTATGCCACCCAGTATTAACTGTTGAATTCTAAAGCTCAGCACCAAGAGCACAGGTCAACTGCCAGTAGCTGTCATCACTACAGTCATCCAGTCAACACTACGTCCCTAGTTTAGATGAACGTTTAAAAACCCAACAAACTCTCAGATAGGCTACAGTATAAAGTCTATTCTAGAACAACATACAAATCTGTTATCCTGTTGGGTGGCTTTGAAAGGTCAGTGGCAAACAGGGTCAATATTCAGGTAGTGTGAACTCAAGGTGTAAATTCTGTGCCTAACAAAACGCTAGTTTCTTTTCATAGTAGACACACCATCATGCCATCATGACTCGTGTCAAAAGAAATATGTAATGACAAACATGTTGACAAACATATTTCACAAAACTATGTTCGCTAAACAGCAGTTTGTTCAGGGTACCAAGGCATCTCCTCCATTGACTTCCATTCAAACAATAGGGCTTATGGTCTCCCTGTTTGCACTGCGCGGCATTTTACTTTTTAGACCACAGATTGCTGTCTCCGCTCTCTTCATAGGAAAACAATGGCTCCACCAGTGCAGAGCGGTTTTACCGCTCGTCATATCTTTTCAGTTTTAGTAGGCTAACTAACATCATGCAAATATCACCTGCCAATAAACCAGCTCCTAACTTAGCTTATGATCATCCTATTCCCAATGGGATCCTCTGTAAACTAAGTTTCTCAAATTTGATTGAAAGATTAATATTGTGACCTTGCAGGAGGGAAACTCAATACAAAACTACGACAAGTGTGTTGCCACACTGAAACAGGCCATACTCCATTGCAATTTGAAAACTCATCAAATCAAGGGTTGACAAGTTTTCTGCCCCTTTGAGGGTACAATTCAAATAGGTTTTGGTTTTATTAGTCCATAACAACTGTTCAATTTAATCAGTTCAAATCTACTGTCGACTGTTATTCCCTCTTAAGGCTAGATTCCCTATTAAGGCTAGATGCCTTCACAAGGTGCTGGTGGAAATGCACTTACAGTACATGCAAGATGTTGATTCAGGTTTTGATGATAACTTGCAACCTCTTTCTCCTTATGATCCTGTCCATTTGTGCTGTACAACCTAAAAATGAGATGAGAGATTGAAGCGAGTTTGTGAGTTCAATTTGCAAAATGATTGTACTGTATCTTAGCATTGAGTATCATAAACTTGTAGCTTTTGTAGATTGTAGAAGTGTAGAAGTGAAACAGACTGGTGCATTGCAATGGCAATCTGCTTATGGGTTGTACTGTAGTTAGTGTAGTCTGAAGGTAACTAAATATAGTGTCTATTCACAACTCAAAATGTAGGTTTGATAGGCTACAGCTTTTAATTTGGTTTAAGTTTACTGAGGAGCTGAAAGGCCATGTAGAATTTCAACATATTTTATGCTAATAGTCTAAACACAAATTGTAGATGCTATATACAGGCTGATAAGAGTGTTCTGGGAGAGCCTGATATGTAAACTACATTTGAGTCCTTGTGTGAGGCCAGCTCCGTGTATTATATGTTTCACAACACTTAACTGAAGTCACTGGTTGTTCTGTTGCAACTGTTAGCTACAACATTACACACGTAGGCAATTTAACATATAGTACTGTATATACTGTATAGGCTATACAGTATATCGATTTGTAGGATTGGGAAGTAGGAAGTAAAACTCAATCGATCAAATCATGGTAGAATATTTAGTTTTATATGATTTTATATGAAATTCCATGTAGGAAATTGTAATGTCCGCTGGATTGCTAATCTAATTCACTTTAGTGATTAATAGTCATTAATGATTGGAAATTAATAATTGTTTTGACAGTTGTAATCATACAACCTACAGTACAATTACAGTACATGACGCCTCTTATAAGAAATAGGAAACAACGTATTGTTACTGTAGCCTATATTACACAATGACTCACTCAATAATTAGGCTATGGCATGAAACAACTTCTATTTTGACGTAAGTAGCCTACTTTTTGTCAATTTGAATCACTTTATTATTTTTTTTGTATCTCTTTAACTTCTAAATATAAATAAATGCATAAAAGTCAGACCAAAGAATTCAGGACTTGTATTGTTTAGTTGGGCAGCAGGTGACAAAGCAACTAAAGTCCTGGAGCAATTATCAAACCAAGCTCTTAATGACAAGAAGATAAATTAACCTATAATTGTTGAAGTTTACTTTATGTAGATAATTCAATGTAAAGAATATATACATATAGGCTAGTGTACACGCCTTTATGTTCACCTTCCACTACACCATTTGTAGCCTACCCTTTTACTTTATAATCCTTTAGGCTACTAAAGCCCTGTTTAGTAATATCCTGTCACATAAAACAATATAACCTGTAACATTTCTGTATAGTAGGCTATCTGTTCTTCAAAGGCTTTCAGTGTCCCCTAGCTCCTCCCTCTCTGTACCGTGTGACAACAACAACTCATCCACAGAGCGGAGCTGCACTTTTCAGCTCATTTTCCTCCTGTCATTCCTCCTCCTATCTTTGATCATTGTCCTGCCGCTCACAGCCCAAAGCTCACTCGGCACGCCTCGCCAGCATCTCTTTTTACTCCCCAACTTATCAGAGGAGCTAAACTCCCGTGGATTCTTTCATTTAGGGTTTCTCGACAGCCGTACTTTTTGAAGGACTGGGTTTTACACTTTGAACTTCGGCTACTTCTCCCCTGTAGGTGACCATGGCCGTACCGGCTGCTTTGATCTCACCAGCTCCCCTCGTCCCACAGCCTCCGATCTCAACTCCTTCCGCCACCACATCCCCACCGTCGACAACTTCTTCGCCGTCTCCATCTCTAGCCCCTCCTGGACAGAACCTGTTCCGATCGGAACTGCTCGCCACGAGCAGCCCCGGCATCCCGACCCCGACAGGGACTCTGCCCGGCAAGCCCGTGTACTCGACCCCGTCGCCTGTTGAAAACACTCCGCAGAATAACGAGTGCAAGATGGTAGAGTTGAGGGGTGCGAAAGTGGCGTCTTTCACCGTGGACGGCTGCGAACTCATCTGCCTTCCTCAGGCGTTCGACCTGTTTCTGAAGCACCTGGTGGGAGGACTGCACACGGTCTACACCAAGCTGAAGCGACTGGAGATCACGCCGGTGGTGTGCAATGTTGAACAGGTCCGCATCCTCAGAGGGCTCGGCGCCATCCAACCCGGGGTCAACCGCTGTAAACTCATCTCCAGGAAAGACTTTGAGACACTCTACAACGACTGCACTAACGCGAGGTAGGTGGAAAAGCCGCATGGTGTATTTATTTGAAACGTGTTAATGCAAGGACGCGCGTAGAGACACACAAGTAAGAGAGGGGGAGACATTTTTCCTTTTGTGCGAGTGATTCAATAATTTCCTTTGCGATAACATAATTTCTTGTTATTGTTCATCTTTGTGGTATAAACACTCACAACTAAAAATAAACAAATCGCCTATGGGCCTGTCTCTACTTATCGTAAGCTATGTCTTTTGAGTTGGGACATGGCGAGCACATATTATTGGAGAAAAGTTGAGTGAAGTTTTTGTAAGCTGTGCTATGATGGATAGCCTACTTACCCAGGCCAAATGAATCAATAAGGTGCGCCTCAAATGAGTTTACAAGTTTTTCAGAGCCCAGGTACACCTACCACACAACCAAGATAATTTTAAAGACTCAAAGAGCTCGGAGCGAAAACTGTCATCCTCTCTTGGAAACACGTTTAACCATAATCCCACTTTTACTTAAGGCGCGAAATAGCTCTACTTGATTTTTTAATGACTTCGAAATAAAAGTAGGTTATTCCTTATTATGTGCCCTTGCCACAGGGGCAAATTAATTTTCAGTTATGATAGCTGTGGTTTTCAAAAAGTAAACAAGAAAAAATGAAGATAATCAAAATTTGCAATCCTAACTTGTTATCACATTAAATGTATTATTTTGATATAATTTTACTAATAATGTTCAACAGCCACGTAATTAAAGATTACAATGTACAATTCATAATAACAAAACATAATTTTGTTTTCCAAAGTAGAATAGTAACAATAATTACCAAGATAGTATAGTCATGTCATATTACACCTTAAACAGCCTCATATTAAGTAAAAGTAATTTTAATAAAATGAATGAACTGTTATAGTGGTGGGAAATTACATAATTGAAGTTTAAATGTAATACATTATTAAATACATTTTTAATCTTAATGTGATTTTTGAGTTGATTTAAGGAGAGATCAATATTTGATTAAACCATATTTTTAGGCTCAAGCTGCTCAATGCTTTGATGTATTCCTCAGTGACATAGGATGCATTCAGCATGGTCAGATTTCCCATCTTATCTGTCATTATGATTGATTATATATTGATCCCTTATTCATAAATGAGCTAGAAATGCTAATTTCATGCAAAGGCTTGCCTCAGTGGAAAATAGCAATAAACATTTTCATATAGTCAATACGGTAGCCTAGCTGAGATAATAGCATACAGCTTTCAGGTAAATTGTGTTTTTAAATAATTTTGGTCTGACTGTCTGTACGTTGCACTTGACTTAAGAGCTCTCACACACACACACACACACACACACACACACACACACACACACACACACACACACACACACACACACACACACACTTATAATATCAACACAGGCATGACACACGCGCATCACAAGGCAGACACACACATGCACACACACACAAGCATGCCACTTACACAAAAATGCAGACACACACCCACACACGTGCAACACACCCACACACGCTCAAACTAAAATGCAAACAGAAAATTGTTTGCTGCATAGATATGTTAGACAATATACTACGATCTTGGTGATGTTAACATATCTTTTTTTAACAAATGTACTTATCTGAATTAAAGTATTTTTCGGAAAGTGTAACACTGTGGGGCAAGCAACACGACAAGAGGTGCTGTGAGAAATCAAAGAAAGACAGGAATCAGTAAGGTATACTGTCCTGTGTATTCTTTATCATATTCATTGTCGTGTCTGATGCTATGCTAGCCTGTTTGCTATCAGTGAACAAACATTCCACTCTCTTTCCCAGAAAGGATCATTAGAGCTGCACACACACACACACGCACACACACACACACACACACACACACACACACAGACAGACAGTTGATGGCTATCCTGATGGTTTATCTCAGCAGAAACAGTCTGCACCACTCACCTGGGCACCTCGCTGCTTAAGCAGCATTTACATAAAGCATAAAGGGAGCGAGCCCCCCGCCCCCCCGTCCCCTGCCTCTGCCATTCCTCATATAGACAAAACAGACGGCTGAGTGCATGCGGTGGAGTGGGCCCTCTCTCCAGCCGGGTGTGGATGCTTCAGGTGACGGAGTGTGTGGTTGAACTCCCCGGGTTGTCAATTGGGGGATGGCCAGCGATGGGGTTAAAGGATAATGCAGTGCCTCGCGTCGCTTTAATGACGCTAAAGTGCTGGGCTATTACAGGCACATGGAGAGGACTGTAATTGTCTCTGAAAGCAGCCAGGTTCTCCTGGTGTTGGGCTGAAATCAATCACTCAGGCCCGGCCTGCCCGCCTGCCTGCCCGCCTGCCTGCCTGGCCCATTTGGAGAATTACATCATGGAGCGCGGAGGCATCCGCTGGATAAGAGCCTAGGAAGAGTTGATTTTATTTGCAGGGATGTGTGCTTTACACTGTCTGTCATTGGAGTGCTGTTGACAAAGCCATCGGTTTTAGCAAACAGGACACAGGTTGCCCCCGCAGGCTAAAAAAAGGCTCCCTCTCTTAAGTTGGCCGTTCCATTTAGCTCGGACTTATTGTTAGACAAAAAAAAAAGTGTCTCTGTGTGCACCAGTTAACCCATTCAGGACACACAACAACAGCCTGTCTTAGATGCTGTCGCTTTTCATCTCGCCCCATTGCCACAATGTCATTTGACTCTTTTTCTTATATACAGAAGCAGCGTGATCACACCAAGGGGAATGATACTCCTCTACAATGGGCTGTATTATTTCAGAGTCCATTCTGTGCGCTCGGTTTACACGCAGCGCATGTGTACGGCATCGCAGAGCACCGCCGTGTCCTGCTGTTGTTGTTTTGATGCCATAATACACACACAGGTCACATTACTCCCCACTACAGTACTAGAAGCTTTCTTCAGAGCCTTTACTTTCTTGAAGTACACACAATAACATACAATAAACATAACAGTAATATACAGTAAATAAAAGTAATTTTTCTTAATGTTTTAATTTTTTTATACGGGACACTAATTACAGTAAATATTGTTCATCTTCATATCAGGGATTTAGTCACTCCATGCCCCTTCACTTTCTTAAGTACTCTCATGCCCGATTAACAGATTCCCCCTCTGCTCCCGGGCCTGATCCAGGTTCAGTAATCTCCCCTGCATTATGAATCTGGCCCTCCAGGAGACCTTTCCTCTAGCTACTTGTTTTCCTTTTCATTTTCCCTGCTGTGGGACGGAGAAGGTTCTTATTGCCGTGTGACTCTTGAACTCTGTGAAAGGTTATTATAACATGGTGGATGAAGGCAGGTGGGGGGGAGGGGGGGGGGCACACAGTTATCACATATCTCTGCTTGCTGTGCTTTGTGGAGGGGGGCTATCCGGTGGTGGGGCTCAGAAATGCAGCAGTTAATTGACAATCATTGTCTCCCCCCCCTGAAGGTTAACCACACGCCCCAGACAATGTCCCACCACTGGGAATGGGACCGCTTTTCACTTACATGCCCTTCTTAAATAGATTTCCCCCTTATTTTAGTCAAATAAAACCAAAGCGCTTTGAGTGACAGGTCGCAGCGAAAAGGTTTTTGAGTTAAATTATATATCTAAATGATACTGATATGACAGCAAATGTAATAAGAGGCATCACCTCTTGTGCTCCTATTTTACAGTGTTTATGCCTAAACAACACACATATTTGCAAATGACGGTAATTGTTTAGTTTAGCGCTCAGTGTGAGCTGCCAGGGAGGGTGCCAGCTTGTCTCTCTCTCCCTCCCTCCTGTCCTCTGCTCAGCTCTCTTATAATATATTTGTTTTCGACAAAGCACGGATGTGTTTACAGGTACTCAGGGGAGATTTCTGGATTCCATTCAAATCATTCCCAGTCAGAGTGGGTGCTAAGATACCCGTCACCCAGCAACCGCATCCAAGAGAGAGCTCTGGCGATAATAACTTCAAAAACAGAGTGACAGATGCCTGATTAGAGAAGGAGAGAGAGACTGAAAGAGAGAGCAACAGAGGGAGAGAGAGGGAGAGAGAGAGAGAGAGAGAGAGAGAGAGAATGATATACAGGGCTGTTTAAAAACCCAAATTTATTCAAGTACTTTCTTGAAAGTCAAATTGGCATTTATACTGCTTGTTGTTTCTGTATTAAAGGGGAAAAAACATTTGAAGTTCTCCTTTTACATATTTAATCCGTCAGAGGGGTTCTGCTAAATTTGATTAGGTACAGTACATGTGCTCAAATCAACTGTGCAGTTGGCAGATGGTACAAGGTGTGTGTTATTTTTTTTCTACCCCCCCGCCCCCCAAACAAATAGTCTCCTTGAAAATCACAATTGCTTTACTGACTGAAGTTCAATCTAAAATAATAATTTTTTAGAAGAATCTGTAGACTAACCACCTCGAGACCGTTTAAATGTTACATCAATTTTCCTGATACAAATATGATTTATTTTTTGAAGCTCAATAAAGATTGTGAAACTGCACACTTCATTTGTTGAAGGGGCTTTGTTTAACGTTCGCTAATATAATATTGTGGATTTTTATTTATGTGTTTATTTGCATGACGAAGAAAACAATATTGATAATTTTAATGTTTGCATAAGTTCTAAAGATGGATTATTTTGCATGCCTCCACTGAATGTTCATCAAAACAGGAATGGCAAAGAACAAAATTTGTATTCTTCTTAAATCATACATTAACGCCACTTTTCCCACTGATCAATTCATTTAAATGATCACTTTAACTATCCTAACCAACCATGAGAGTAATACAAGAGACTTTTTACACCTGAATTTTGCATCTTAAAATCCACCTGTCAATATGAATTATCAATCATATTAAAATAGATTTGTTGCCAGCAATTTAACCTTATGATTTCGCACCTGAGACTGATTGCCCGACAGGCCAGCGATGCATTGTGGGTCTCCATGATTTTCAAGCTCTTTTCTCCCCAGTCGGGTCAGTGCAGCTTGTCTTTGCACACGAGCTTGTTACATTACAGCACATTTAGGGTGCATGGCAGAAGTCACTGGTGCTCATAGCGGGACGTTAAATGCTACTGACAGAAGTTAGAGAGAGCAGATGAGATTTCCTGATTGAAGAAGGAATGCAGGCCCTTGCCTGGCTCTGTCTAATATGCTCACGTAGAGAAATTGATTTTCCTCAGAAATTAATTAATTTTTCATATAGCCCAAAGCTGGAGTTTAAAAAGAGTGCACACTTGCTGGTTTCCTATTTTCACCCGTTTTTTAAAGAATTATTGCCTAATCATATTAATACTTTTGCCCCAAGGATGAAAAGATAATTGTACAAATGCATTTGGAAATATGTATCACTGAGTATTTATGATTAAATTATGCAAATAACTCTGCTCCCATCCTTCGTGGGGCCAGATTGTCTAATTAGGATTGATATGGCGAATAGATGTTCGGGAATCTGAATACAAGCATGTCCAAAGAGCAGAAAATTGAAAATGACAAGGCTGGAATCCTTAAAAAGTGTGTAGGCCTTTTTTTCTCTCTCTCTGTCTAATTCAGCGTAGCTGTATCAGGAGTTAATTTTCCCCGGCTTCATTTCTCGTCTGAGCTGACAGGAAAAGGAATCCATCAGGGAACCAATCTCAGATGGGATTCCACAAATTTCCTCCACTTGTTTTTTTTCTCCCCCGCTCTTCATTTTCACGGGGGCTATCGGGGACGAATCTTCCCTCGAGTAAACACACCGATGTTGCTTCTCCAGTATCAGTGTTTTTGGAGCTCTCTGCCCAATGCAGGGACTCCTCCTTAATAATTGTGGTATAATAAGAAAGGAATGTCATCTAACAAAAGAGCCCCTTGTACTTTAGGAATTTCAATGAAGTGACGTCCTTAATGTTATTAGGTATTTGGTTTATTGGAGTATGAGTAAGGGAAACCATTTTAGAGAGGTGCCACTATTTCCGTGTAATATACTCTATATAGAATGGAAGATAAATCTGTGATGGTTATTTAGATGATTTGGCATAATCTGGTGCAGGTTTAATATGCATGCTGTGAGAGAAGCCTTCTCTGTACACTGTACACTCTAACTACTAAAATGTCCTCCCTTAGCTCCAGTGTCTCAGTGAATGATTTATACTGATGATTTATATTGGCACAAGTCAAAGCCAACAGTTACATGTCATCTGACGACAAACGTTGGGCTTGGTGGTACACCACAAAGAGGAAATCAGCGAGGAAATGACATAGCCTTCCCCTCTCTTCTTCTTCTTCTGTGAGCGGCACTGCGGGCTGGCTCACCAGCCTCCAACAGTATCTATTAAAGGCCTGATTGTTATCTAATCTTTACCTGGCGCTTTAGCTGGAAAAGCCCCGAAGCTAATGACACTTGAGACTAGCAGCAGATTCTGTGGCTGTTCAAAGCATCTGTTCAGTCAATACCTTCTGACAAAAAAATAGAACGAGAGAAAGAAAAGAAAAAAAAACATAAAACAATACCCCTCAAAGCTATTTCTGTGAAGAGTAAGTTCACCCAGAGAACAGAAACAGTTCATTGAGTCATTTCCACGTGTTGAATCCTTACTAACAATATGGCTGAATGTCACTGGGATGATTTCCTGTTGGGGCCACGCAGGCCTAATCTGCTGTGTTTGATTTTACATCTACAAATAGACAGCGGCTACACTGTAAATACAGATTGGAAATGAAATCTAGGGCGGGAAATTGAATACAGTTGAAAGTTAACATATATTGATCCATGCAGACAGTGCTGGTGTCAAAGGGAAGTTACCCTCAGCCTCATCGTAGACACGGAATCATAAAACGTTCTGCTGTTAAATATAGAGATAGCGGAAGCTGAAATTAAACTACATAGTAATGTTACCAGCTCTCAGAAATAATGGTACTGTATTAACACTGTATGTTATAATATATTTTATACATATTAATATATAAAACTAACGGTACATTAAATAACACAGACATGTATATAAAATGTACATCACTACAAATGAGCTATTAAAAATAAACGTAACATTTTTTGTGGTAAATATCATTTTTATTTTCTTAGTTATAGGATTGCATCAATCGATGCAGCGAGTATCTGCTTTCTTAGTAACGTTAGCCAACTTATGCAATACTTGCTAGCTCTGGTTTTCAATAGAAAATGCTTTCAGCTGTCAGCATTTCCACCTGAATGAGGCAGCCAGTGTGATGTGCTGTAAAACGATAAGCTCTGCAGTTCTGGCCGGGCTCCACTGGGATAGCCACACCCAAAGCTTGTGTCCTGATGGCATAGCACACACCTGTAGAGGTTATGAGCAGGGTATCAATATCACCGGGTCAACACATTTTCATCTAACACTGACATCTTTCTCTCTCTCCCTACCATCCTCTCACTGTTGCTGTCTCTTGCCCTGCCCCCACCCCACCGTCGCTCCCCTCTCTCCCTACGCCTAGTGAGAGTATCGTGGGGGAATCTTTATTGGCTGCACTGCTTGGGTTTCTCTCTCGTCGCAGACTCAAATGTCACCATCTCCCCGATGTTTCTTTAAAAGCGCCTGTGCCACCACTTGCTGTGGCGCCCGGCTATTATTACCCTCCTCTTAAAGAGTGACAGTTGGACCCTTAGAGACATGACACAAGCCTCCACGGATGAAGGCGTAGTGCTGTGTCAAGCTAACGCCAGCGGCCAATCAGATGGCGGGAAGCTCTGCCGCTGTGCACCCAGGGCGCTGGGAGGTTTCTCACCAAGTCCAAGGGATGCTGGGATTGAATCAACTCAGAACTGAATGACTTCTGTTTTGTAGGGGCAGAAATAGGTTGTTCATTAAAGGCTGGTAAAATATAGACAAAAACAAACTTATTTATTATTTATTATTAATCTTTTTAAAACAGTTTTTTAATGTTTAATGTTTACATTTTAATATAGTTTTATAAATAGTCTTAACGCTTGTTTATTTATTCATATATTTTCATGCTATTTAACACAATCTATGAACCGCCTATTTTTCAGGGTCGTATCTCAAAAAGTTTGAAAACCAACGATAAAGCTCTGCAGTTCAGCTGAGGCGTGCGCTAATGCCTTGAAAGCAATTCGCTGTAACAGTTTGTGGATGTTTTCGTTGTGATTCCACAGCGGTGCAGAAAATACAGTGAGACATGTTCTCTATGGAAATAAACATGGTTATGATAATAAAGGGCCCCTTGGCTGAAATGGTCTGTCCACATACATTAACCCTGTGTGACTTTCACATTAGGGGCGCGATGTGTGTGTGCGTGCGTGCGTGCGTGCGTGTGTGTGCACGAGTGTGTGTGAGACCGAGTGAGACAGAGGAAAAGACACAGACGGACAGAGACAGAGGGAGGGAGAGCGGGAGAGAGAGAGAGAGAGAGAGACCCTGACACAACTTCACATATGAATGGTCCTGTGTGAAAAGGAGGATGAATTGAGTCAAGCTGACATAGCATGCCAATAAGCTTTGTCTCATTTCCAATGCAGTATTCATTTGTGCCACAGAGAGATTTATTGCATGATTGACAATTATGAGAGGGTGACCTAGTTCTTTGTGATGGAACAAAAATGGTTTTCATCAGCTGCCATTGCTGTCTTTTGCATTGTGTGTGTGAAGCTCCTTTGTAAAGAATAACGATAGCTTCTGCGCAATGAGATACTTTTTACTCCCCCTTCACTATTGAAACTCGTGCATTTTTCCAGTAATGGCTTCATACATTGAATCAAATCGACTATGTCCATTTCTCCTACCCCTTCAAGCATCGTGAGCTGTCCAAATGGATCACATTGAAGTGAGTTTTTTTTTTTTTTACAAATGCTCTTCAATATCCAAGTGCCACGGTAGACCGTAGAAAAAGGTAGTACTTGTCCTCTCCGATATCAGGTATCTGCGAAACAACACAAACACAGAAGACTTTAAGCTAACTTTTATCTACCTACGGTGTCTTATGTTGCTGGCTGCTCGCCTGATTCGCAAATAAACACTCCTTCATTGTAAGAAGGGGTTTATTTGTGCCAAACATTTCTTGAATCCTTTTGGGCTTCCGTTCCACCTGCACGTGCAAAGGCATGTCTGTGCGCGTGTGTGTGTGTGTGTGCGTGTGTTCGTGTGCGTGCGTGCACGTGCCCGGTTAGATTACCACGAGCGTGCAAAGGAAGTCTCCGGTCCTCTCGGGACTCCCTGGTCGACTGGCCCCACAAATGATACAAGCCAGGGTTTAGGAGTTAATATCCTGCAAAATTGTCCTGCACAGCCACGGCAGAATGTGGATGATTAAATGACACAAGCATATCAAAAACATTTTTCTCAGACTAGTGGCTGTTAAGTATCGCACCGGTGCAGTCCGTCTCCCAAGGTTGCCATTAAGAGAAAAGAATATTCAGGAACTGGGGTGGTTATGGTTTGTAAATGTGAGCTGTAAATGTGTTTGAGGTTTCATTTACGCCCAGGTGCGTGTGTGTACCTGCGTGCATGTTTAGGGTGTTTGATTTCAATTCCCTGTTTAAGTGGTAATAATATCTGAGTAGGATTTCAGGGTCTCATTGAGGGGTTTGGTGGAAGGTTGATAGGACATATGCTAATTCTGCCTGAGATGACGTCTCCCTCTCAGAAACATATCCCGCTAGATTGTTTCTTCTTCACTGGATGCCAGACTTCCCCCAGTGACAAAAACACCAAAAAAAAAAGGCTTGAGGCTCCAAAGCGATCCATTTTATCCTTTCAAAGGATGCAATGCTTTGTTTTAACCTCCCCAGGAAGGGAGATGAAAGGCAGAGTAATAAAGGCAAAAGGTCTTTCTGTAGTTATCAAATGGCCTTTCACTCCTGACCTTTAAGATGCCACAGTCGGACCAGGAGACAATGCTAGAAATACAGATCGGATTTCAGAGATCAAACATGTCTTTGTGTAGTTTACTCGCTCGCACGGAGAAGAAAGAACAACCTTTCACAGTCTATCATTTCAACTTAAGGGGAAAAAAACTTTTGGAGAGGAATGAAAAATGTTCTTTTTGGTGCTTGTGGAGATGTTGTGAAGTCACAATGAAGTGATGCATTTCTCACTTTCTTACTGGATTTCTTTCTTGGCACTTTTCAAGTGTATTATCAGTGCTTTTTTACTTGTTTGCTTTCGCAGAATTTTTTAACTCCCAGATGCAGAACATATGCAGATAACATGCTGCTGTCCCCATATTTTCATGACACTATTAGTACACGATGATCCGACGCATTGGGACACCGGGGGTGAGGTCATTTGAAATGACAAAGCACAACGTTGTAATGGCAGTCCTACAATACCCACCAGTCTACTTTTTGTTCAGCCTCATCCATAGATAGGCCTGCAATGGAAAGCCCAAATTGCTCTGTTATTAGGCATTGTTGTCGTACCAAGCATTCCTCCCGTTCCCGGCATTCTGGCGTAGGAAGATGTACGTTGTCAGAGCCCGAGGGTCCAACGCCCGTCTGGGCGTGTTGTCGGCTCCTTGGCGTGGTGGTCTCAGCAGGGAGGCAGCGGGCAGCTGGAGCAACAGTACAGGGTGTGTAGATACAGGGCCATCTGACCAGCAGTTGGACTTGGAGAAGATTAGGCCTCACCCGCAGGTCAATGTGTTCCCACAGCAGCGCCCACGAGCCTGTCGGCCCTTGGTATTGTTAGAGGGAAAGGTCAGGTCCAAAGACCAGGCTAAGCCTATTAAACAACCCACACCGCTTCTTCCTGGAAACCTGACTGCACTTTTTCCAAACTACAGAGGAGGGGAAAAAAAATCAGTATCAGGTGACTGATACAATATCTGGATGTGAATCTGACACCGTGGCTCAGCGAAGAAAGATCACACATCCTATTGAAACCTTTATAATCATCAGAATCATCATAATGTCCCAGTTTGTGCCAAGACACACACCCTTTAAAAGGAACCGATATTTGTCTTTAGGAGAGCTCCAGCCGGTCTGCACATCAGGACGCCCTATGTTTGCCCCATCCTACAGATCCCACGCGTGTCAAACAAATCCGCACATTTCCATCTGCTCTCTGGTTAATGCTTATGTACTGCATTCATAAGGTCGTCTGAGCCCGAATGCACTCCCATAAGTCTCCGTTAGCTGTGGTGATGGCTGGTGTCAGGGATGTCTGCTGAACGAAAGGAAACACAGGCAGATAGCGTTTGATCTGTGATGGAGATGGGTCCACATAGGAGTGGAGCCAGTGATTAATAATGGTGTGTCTGGGGTAAAAAGGATGTCACCCTCCCTGGCCGTCTAATGAAAGCTCTTGAACGTATCTGCGAGAGGCGATATGTTGACAGTGGATGATGCAAATGAGGCTAAATGTGAGAGGGAAGCCTGAAATGAATCACCCTGCGTTTTGACGCGTACGCGTACCCCCCGCCTCCCCAACCCGACCAGCCAGCCAAGCCAGCCCGTTTACGCCGCGGCAAAGCTCGGTGCGACACCCTCCCCGCTTTGTCTCAAACTGCTAACTGTATTTAATTTCACATCTTATCGGGGCCGGGCTTTGTCTGTCTGCGAGTCTCGGCACAGTAGAGGCGACCCCCGGAGATAAACTCTGTCAGGCTCTGGGGTGATTTATTAAATTCTGATTTCTGTGAAGGACTTTAATGTCGAGGGGCTACCAGGAGGGGAAGGAGGGGGGGGGGGGGGGGGATGGCGGGGGCGAGACAAAAAATGTCGCA
>JAODLI010000014.1:1170708-1182966 GCA_027575585.1 Percopsis omiscomaycus | reverse complement strand
GGCGCTCCTTTCACAGGGTAGATGACACTCCATGGACTCAGACCAACTGTTTATTTGAAAAAGTAATGAAATATTTACTCTCCATTGCAATACAGATTAGCAGTGGTAATTGACTGCGACAGAGAGGTCTATGCGCCTTTGTGTGTGTGTGTGTGTGTGTGTGTGTGTGTTTAAGAGAGAGAGAGAGAGAGAGAGAGAGTTTGAGGGCCCCTCATGTTTGAATGCAGATCCTCAGCACACAATAGGTCTGTTAGTGAGGCTGAGTTTCGGCCCGCCACTTTCTCCCCACATGTTGCTTTTTCTTTCAGAGAGAAGTGGGCCTAATGCTGAACAAATAGTGAAAATCAGAAGCCACTGAGAATCATTCGCCTCTCTTTTTCCCATGGCTCCCAAATAGACGCCCCGACTCATAGGGAGGGAGGGAGGTAGAGAGGGACAGAGGGAGAGAGAGGAGAGAGAGCAAGAAAGAGAGAGAAAAAAAAGCTCTACGAGCAAAACAGTTTTGTCACCGCAAGCAGATCCAATTGAAAAGTCTCCTGGACGGGGAAGAGCTGGACTTGTCAGATCAGGCCGGGGCAATGAATAGATCCAAAGCGGGCTAAATTGGCATCAGGTGTGGGCTTCCCTGGCTGGTGATAGGCTCCCACATTGTGCGGACTAGACATTTGGCCATTTTCAAATATAATGGGAGAAATGAATGCAAATGAGTGAGAGTGGACTGAAATGTATTTAAATGCAGATTGAACGGGGGGCAGTGGGGATGGGGGCTCTGCGTAGCGCCTGATAACAAGTTGCTGTAGGAGAAGGGCCACATTGTGCTGGATCATGCCTCCAACCCCCAACACTCCCCATACCACCAGTCCTTTTCTCTCCCTCTGTCTCACTTGTGTCTCATAAGGGCTCATTGTTCACTGGGTAAACTCTCTCAAAACTATTTACATTGCTCATTTATTTGAATTTCAAATATTCCTGCTCATTTTCTTGTACACAGCCTATACACACACACACACACACACACACACACACACACACATGCGTGCACGCGTACCGTGCTGCCGCGGGGTATCTAGTAAAGCGCTAATTGCGATAGGACAGTGAGTTTTGGCAAAAGGAAAGGAGGGGGTTCAATCATTAATGATAATGTTGCTCTTGTCCACGGCCTCATTAGAAGCAGTATAGCTGCTCGTAGCATGTGTTTCACAAACAAGTTCCCCGTGCCTGCTGCTGCTGCTGCTGCCCTGCGGCGCTCCATCTTCTCAATTGTCCCCTTCCCATGTTTAAGGAGCTCTCGTTACAGCTCTTTCCCAGACCCGTGAATTTACGGCGCACTCTGGGCCGTTAGCGCAATCGCCGGGAAGGCTGTCGTTTCAGCGGGAATGTGGGAATTAGGGCATGGGAGCAAAGGAATGCTGTTGATGTGTTAATTGAATTTCAGAAGTATCCTTCTCTGCAGATTTTCCTTGTGAACGGGGCTACGAGGGCACTTTCCTGTCATTCTGTCTTTGGGATTCTTGTTTTTTAAGGCCTAATGGAAAAGTAATCAACTAAATCCCTCTAGAAAACCTTCACTTTAGACAAGGAGAAAATGTCTACTGTTCACTATACCTTAGTCGTACCAAATGGTAATTTGGGGCCTGTCCTCCACTTCCAACAACAGCTTACAAAATAGAAAGAAAAAAAAACCCTGTGCTTTTAAAATACAATTTACATGCAATTAAATGAGAGTAATTAGGAACACTCACCTCTGCCTTTCCTCTGTGTACATAATGTGTCGTGCATTTCAATGTCAACCATGTTTTAATTATTTTATGAATTCATAGATTAAGGTGTTTTTTTTTATTATTATTTAAAATTATTCAATCCACTGAAGCCTTGAATGTATCAACACCCTTGGTGTTGTATTAAGGACATAAACCTTTTTGTTACACAGGCCTAACATTTCTAAAGATAACAAAGTTTATTTTCAGAATAAAATCAGTTTTTTTAAGTAGGGTGTGATAGTATGGAGGGGGGGGGATGTGCACTGGGGCCAGCGGCTGCAGAGATGTTCCCGTGTCCAGAACTTTCTCTGCAGTGATTAATAGGAAGGGTAATGTAGTGGGGAAATGAGTAAACACTCCCTTGCTCCTGGCTTTGTGCTTCAGCAGCTTGATGACAAGGGCAGCGCAAGGTGAGAATTAAACAGACCCGCAGAAGAAGAACAAGAAGGAAAAAAAAAAAAAAAAAAGGGAAAGAATGAAGGAAGGGAGGGAGGCGTGAAGCGCGACAGACCTGGGCAGTTCGTGGGAGTGTGGGAGTGGGGGAAAGGGCCATAGTGGGACGAAAAGAAGGCTGCCCTGACAAAAGTGGAAGTAGAAGTTTCTCCCGAAGAAGAATAATTAAAAGCGCTCAAGGGAGGGCAGTTTTAATTTCACATGTAAGGGGCTAAAGATTTCATTTAAAGGCGCGCCGAGCGGAGAGGAGGTTAATAAGACGAACAAAGCAGGGAATGTGAGAACATGCAGTGTGAGGAAGCGCGTTGGACTTTCACCTGACAAGTTTTTAATTATTGAACCTCCAATATTTCTCAGTCTAGGAGTGGTGGTAAAAAAAAGGAAGATTAACTGATTAACGGTCATGGTTACCAATTACTCACTCAAGGGGAAATAGATGTTAATGTAGCGGGTCTCTTCAACCCTGTGGTGTAAAAAGTACTGCTTCTTAACACCAAAGCTGTCGGCAGACGCTTGGTGTTGTCTGTCTCACCAGGCAGTCTGTTGGGAACACAACAGAGCAATGCATCCCGCCTCCTTATAAAAAAAGAAGTTGAACTTGCTTCTAGAGTTGACTATTTGCTCTTGATCACAAAATCTCCTCCATTAGCTCTATCTGAAGTCGATGCACCCCAATTATCATAATAAGATCAACTTGTTCACATAGCCAAGTCTCTTAATGCCACAATATGATCAAAAGGACTTTATGAACTCGACCCAGAGTCCCAGCTGTGGGACGCTTCATCCGGCCGTGATGAAAACTTTAATTCGATGTGATTCCTTGAACGCGAATTCTTCCTTTTTTTCTTTACATTTCGCCTGTTGCTGGTGCACACATACGGGACTGTCACATCGGCACTTTTCGTTACTTAGATCACCGTTCAGGGGAATAGCGCGGGGCGGTGCTTGCCGACACACGGCTCTGTCCCAGACTTCCCCTCCCACGCTTCCGACAGTGTATTCTGTAGTTCACGACGGCTCCCTCCGCCCACTCTCTCCTCAAATCATTAATGTTGTCAGTCCCGGAGCATGAGAATGACTGCAGCGCGGCAGTCTCAAAATCCCTTTCTTCCCCCCTCCTGCCGTTGCATCCCAGGGCACACACGCTGTGTTTGACACTTATGTATTATATGTTTATCAGTCTCTAATGAAATCCTGACAAGTTCCCTGTACAGGGGATACTGTGTTCCATTAATAGCCCTTAACGAACCTTGGGCCCTCACAAAAGGCCGGCCCTATTGCTGCTGACAGGAGAGGGGCCCTTGGCCCTTGGCCCCCTGGAGAGGGGAGATATTGGGCGTAAGCAGCCTCTAACCTGCCTCTCCTTTAGTCTCTCTTTCCTTCTCTCTCTCTCTGGGTGAGCCCTGTGTGCATCAATCTCTCTTGAAAGAGATGCCTGATTATTTTTTTTGTGTTTGGTCAAAGTTGGATCACGGTAGTACATTTACATTTACAGCATTTAGCAGACGCTTTTATCCAAAGCGACTTACAATTACATTGTTCTATTACATGGAGCAGATAGGGGGTTAGGCATCCTGCTCAAGGAGGCCTACCGGTAAGCCGACTCTGGGGCTCAAACCCACAACCTTCCGGCTTGGAGTCCAACACCTAGACCACTAGACTATCCTGCCCCCAGTAGTAGCAACTAACACTAGCATGCTAGTGTTATGAGGCATGCTTTGTGACGTAACACATTATAAATGAATCTCTGACCTCTGCTAAAACCAACCACAGTAAAGATCATGTACGCAGATCAGACACATGAAGTGGAAAGGCGCGGCATTTACAGTATACTTAAGATACACAATTAAGTTATTGAACTCCCAATTTTCAGCTCATAGTCATGCCAGCATTTATAAACTCAATTTGTGTTTCAAGGATGAAATATGAATAGCAATGGATGAGTCAAGATTTTGGCCTGGCCTACTGAGAAGATATGACATTTTAGATATGAAGGTGAAATGTCTGTGTAAACACTTTTTTGAATGATGCCAACAGCAATGAAACTGGAGAGAAAGATTGTTTTATAATTTTAAACCTTAAGTAACCGTAAGTGCATAAACTGTCTCTTTAGTGTTGCCTTGATTTAGAGTTCTCTTTAGAGTTTTAACTGAGAAAATATATTCTTCCAAACTGCTTATAATGGCAGCGTCTACGCCATCACTCTATGATAAAATATCTCTTTAAAAAAACGTTCTGTAAAAGCATCTGATGCTCTTGAAGGTTTTCTTCTTGCACGTCACACACCGGGATAATTTTAAGCAGATGCGGCCTGCTATGGCTACCGTGCTGCGATTAGTTTCCAGCGCGTTTGTGCGTGTGTAAACCATTGGCGACACGAATGAAATATAGCCTAGGTTCATGGGGAGTGCAGGCAGAAGAAATGTACCCCATCTGTAATACACTGTGTAGACTAATATCAGCTCCTTTTCTCTGATATTGCAGTGAGATATCGATCTGGTAAAATTGTCCCATATTGGAGCTGTCTGTTGTGATATTCATCATGCTGTCACCTCTCCCCAGTACCTACGCGTTATTAGAAACCCGGGTTTGAAGAGGTTGAAGGGTTTTAGTCTCCAAGATGTAGCAAACAATTCATCATGAGAGAGAGAGAGAGAGAGATGGAGAGAGAGAGGGGGAGAGAGAGAGAGAGAGAGAGAGAGAGGATTGAGAGAGAGAGGGAGAAAGAGAGAGAAAAAGAGATTCAGGTGAGGTGATGCTTGGGTTAAGATTTATGTCTAGTCAGGCCGTACATTAAGAATTATATCATCAAGCAAGAGGACACCAGGAGTTTCACTGCTATCTGCTGAGTAGGCCTATTTGCTCTCCTGCCAGCCTTAAATTGAGTTTTTTTCCTGTCTTATGAAGCTTTTAAGAGAAAATCTGGAGTTTTAAGGAATAGAGTAAAATAAAAAAGGGAGACTTTTTTTTCTGAAGGAAATCTGGAGTTTTAAGGAATAGAGTAAAATAAAAAAGGGAGACTCTTTTTTTTCTGTCAATTTAAAGCATCTCTCAGAAGTTTGATATTAGCCAGTACTGCCAATTATATTTGTCTCTTGATGCAAATCACTCATTGGGAAAACTGTAAGCCCTAACCAGAGCACGCCACCTTCAATTTAGCCCACTTCAGGCTGGGACTCCACTCAGAGTTTATTCTGTTATTTCCTCTCTCTTTCTGCCTGTGAGCACAGTCAGAGACTCTTCCGGAAGGATCACAGAGATGTACACAGACGGAATCAAATTCTTCCACGTCGCAAGAGGAGTCAGGCTTTGATTCCCCTTTAAACGAGTACAAATGCTCGTCTGGGAATGTGCAGGCTGGGGGTTCCCTCTGAAGCGCTCTCTCTCACTCTCTCTCTCTCTCTCTCTCCCTCTCCCTCTCTCCCTGGAAAGGAGTTTTTGTTTTTGTGTGTATATTTGTCTGTATGTGCGTGTGTGTTTAATGTGTGTGTGTTTTATCTGGGTGTGTGGGCGCACGTGCGCATCGGCCTGCGCTTGTTCGCCCACACCGTTATTGTTGTAAACAGCGTTTAAACCACAGCTGGTCAAATTGATCAGGGCTCGCGTCGGAGTGAACTGGAGCAGCCGAGAGTGCGGATGCATAAACAGGTCTGTTTGTATCTAAATATGCAAACACCCTCTCACAGCCACCGACACTCTAGGGAGCACTGCTACTTGGACTGGGGAAACAGTGAGAAACAGGCCCCACTCCTAACCTTTCTATGTATACAGAGAGAGAGAGAGAGAGAGAGAGAGAGAGAGAGAGAGAGAGAGAGAGGACAAGAGCATTTTTCTGATTATGTAAACATCTCTTTTCTCCCCAGATCATTCAAGTATTTACTTTTCATTAATTATTACAAAAAAAATCAGGAAAAAGTGAATAAACAGTAGATCATTTTTGTTTAATGTTTCACACAGGATTGCAATCCTCGGCGCAATTATTGCTAATCAGCACAGCCTTCCTGTTTAGCTTGAACTTGGAGTGTTTGTCTGCTAGGGCTTTCTGTCTTTTTCTCTCTCTCGCTCTCTTTCGCTCTGTCTCTTCCTCCACAAAAGCAACTCATCCCCTTGTTGTCATCCATTTTTCTCTCTTTTTCACCCCTCTCTGCTGTTAGTCACTCTGTCTCTCCGTGTTATGGTTACATCACCCTCTCTGCCTGTTGTGTTCATTTAGACCCGAAATTAATCACATCCGACAATCTGGTTGTGCTATTTCTAAAGTTCAAAAGCTTCGAATGGATGCAGAGATAGGAAAAGAAACAGCGAGAGAGAGGGGGAGGGCGTCGAGAGAGAGAGAGAGAGAGAGAGAGAGAGAGGGAGAGAGAGAGAGAGAGAGAGAGAGTACATGGGGGGGCTAGGGATGGGCAATGATTGTTTGCAATAATATCACAAATAAAAAATATAGATTTTTCCATTATTGAGTATGACAATAATTACTAGTGCACTGTAGACCCACTGTAGAAGAAAATGAATTAGGATGGTAGAGTTTTATGAAAGTTGTAAAAAAATAAAAGCTCTTGCTCATAGCTCACCTTAACATTCAATAAACTTTCAGTTTATTGATGGACTTGGGATAAGCAGCACATCTGCAGACCAGCCGGTGCTAAACACATCTGTCTCCCCTGTTATGGGGTTATGGGGTTATGTAAAAATGGTCAGGTTTAACCTTAATACATTTTAACAATAGAATGCCACATCAATTAAAAACACTCCTTTTAAAAATGTACAAATTTGCTGTCATCAGTGTACCACGTCCAATATGCTACATTATCGATACTGTCAAAATATCAAATTATTAGTTATATCGGCAACCCCCGGGTTCCATGTTCCTAGCGGCCAACGGATCTTTGTTTTGAAATGGGAAAAACAAAATCAGGAAACATGCTGTGATGTAATACTCATTAATATGAGCCTATTTGCGAATGTAGTAATGAGGAGACGCTTGAAAACTTTGTGCAATGGTGCAATGATCTGGTGATTTCTGGGCTGGGCTAAGCCACCAATGTTTCAAGATCCTAACAACTGTGCCTCTGCCACCAACTAGTGCTCCTGAATTCCAGGTGTGCGCGAAGCTCCATAGCCTACCACAACTATAGCTTTAAGGTCACAACAAACAAAAAAATCAACGCATGTATTTTAATTTCCGATTTCCATTCATAAGCACATCAAAGAAAATCAGATAATGGGTCGTTTTTTCGTTTTTCGTTTTCTATTATCATGTTATCATGTTTCCTTATTTCTAAATGGCTGATGGGAAACACCTTGTTTTCAGATTTTGGTTTTCTCATTTCAAAACAAAAATTTCTTGGCCGCCAAGTACATGGACACCCCCGAGGGACACAGATATAGGTGGAGCTTGTTATGTTTTTTTGTATACGGTGTGTTAATCACTTATCGTTTTTGGATTTTTTGAGACATTTTAGACTGTCGAACACATCATTTTCACTGCTCCCAGCTATTGTTCTTTGGGGTTTCTTAATTGTCACCCCACTGTCAGAATTAAACGCAAATTAAAAGCCTTAACTGTTGACTCCATCTGAAGTCACTCTTCACAACAATTTTATAAAACAATAGGGAGGATTAATGAAAATGCAGCTTGATTTCTGTTCTCCAAAGCTTTTGCTATGGGGAACCAATTAACTACCCTTCAGGATGACTTTCACTTCTAACTGCCGGTCTGTTCCACTGCCAGAAACTCGGATTAATTCTCCATTAATCCCTTCACCAGAACAACTCTGCCTTTGTCTGCAAGGGAGGACATGAGCATACAACACAGAGGTTACCCCGAGCCTTTTGGGTTGGAGGAACTTCACCCCTCCCTTAGATTGATACACCCTGTAGACAGACTCTCCTCAAGCTGAAAATAAGAGCCATTAAAAGGGAATGGTTGACAATGATTTTTGTTTTAGGATTTTGAGCTTTATTAGCCATGCATATTAATGAGTCAATTAATTCTCTGCGTCCTCGCGAGTGGTCTGTTTGTTTTTGCCTGACCTTTTATCTTAGATGCGTTCGCGCTCCGCTTGCTCTAAGCACTTACTCCACACCGCGTTTCCCATCAGCCTCCATCCAAAAGAGGAGTTGTTATGTGTTTAGCAGTAAGCTCTGTGTTGTTCCCCCCCCCCCCCCCGTCTGTTAGTTTCTCTCTTTTTCTCAGCCTCCATGTCAGAATGCCTGCTGGATGTATCCCGCTCTAAATGTGACAGGAAATGTGCTCTTATAAGCACGCTGAATATTTGCCTGATGGGATTTGCAATAAAATTACTACATTTCCCTTCCATTAGGATCTCTAAAACCCTTCTCTGTAATTTATGATCACGCTGGCAAAAAGACGTGTTATATACATAAAGTAGCCCCCGGTCCACATTTACCCTGTCCTGCTTTCACAGTTAGTTGAGAGGACAGGAGAAATAATTGAAAAGTGCAGCTGGACTGTGTACAATCTTGTAAGGGATGCCTAGAAAATGAGATTAATCAGCGCACAGACATTGTGTGGAAAAGTTTGCAGTGAATGCCTGACAGTCGTGCTCTTTCTCTCATTTCAAATGTTGGCAGGCTAGCAGGCAGCTCCAAGGGAAATGCGCTCCTTTCATAGTTGAGTAATTGATGAATTGTATGCAATATGCAAATGAGAATCCATAAATCTTATGAATGACAGCTTAATTTATGTGAGCCTTAATGAATGCAGGATTAGATTTTAATTAAATATCCTCAAAGGCACCCTGACTGGGTAAGTTTTTAAAGCCTTGTTTTGAAGACTTGTTTCATATGCATCGCAGTTCATGAAAAAGAGAGATCAGTGGGAGCGGTTAGATGAAATTTCCTCACAGTTTGAAGATAAGACCTGCTCTGTTTTGCTAACCAAAGGCACTTGCAATTAATAAATATTGGAGCAGAATCGCATCTACCGATCTCATTTAGGCGTTCCTGGAACGGTTCATTCTCATACATTTGATTAACTGCATTTACTTTAAGCACTATCTGATTTCTAACATTTGGTACAGTATCTTTTTAATTAAGAGAATCATCCATTAGGCGTGGAAAAGTCAACCAATTAGGCTTTCCTCATCAATTCTCGTGATGTTGAAAGTCTGCTTACTCATTATCACAGGCTGTTGATGTGATACTAAACAATCTGAGACTCCGTAGCTGCGGTCCGTACAATTAAGAAATCAGCTTTTAACATTAATGATGCATGGGAATAATCTTTTTTTAGATTCTGTTTCATGGCTGAGAGGTTTCAAACGACTAATAGAATGTGATTACAAGACCGAGGTGTTTTCACATGCTGTATGTGGTGGCTTTTCTCCCCACAAGCCTGTCGGCAGTTTTTACGGCCGAGCCGCCGCAACAGTGGTCAGCAGCGACATGGCTCCGAAATTCCTCTGCACCGCCCGACGACGCGATGGTCTCGCACAGCGTGGGTCTAATCAGGCCTAAGCTCAGACAAAGGAACCAGGAAGGCACTGACTCTCTCTCAACTACCACTGATCTCTAGCCTGCACACTGGTCCGCGCAGGGATCAGAGCACAGGCACACACACTTTAAAAGGGGTTTTACTGGGATTGATGCTAACTCTCCCCCGCCTTTGATTTCACACCATTTGATCTGTGATATATTGTTCTGTAACAAAGGTTCTCAGTTTGCCAGCGGATGCAGCTGTTTCTGTTGCTAATAAATATAACGGTGTCTGCTTTTTTTCCCCTTCTATTTAGTGCTCTCACACTCACACAAACTCGCAGTATTCCAGCTATCTAGATCAGATAAGGGCTGTGGCTACCTGTGCAAGGCAGCGTTTGACAGGTGCAAGGGAAAGCTGATTGAGATAATCCAAGAATAGGCTCAACGCAAATACACACTAGCTTTGAGTTAGGATAGACAGATGCTTGCAAAAGACGGATGAGGGAATGCATTCCCACATTACACTGAGTCTCAATAAGAATATCATCTCAAAAAGACCAGCAGAGGTCAAAACAGGAAACGTTATATATTGCAATGGTATAGTATCACAACCATTACAAAACAGACAACTGTCTTCTACAATGAAAGTTGTTGTCTCTTTGTCTCTGGTCTTGTTTCGACCAACACCACTATCTTATCTGCCGGGATTGTAAATTGGTAGTAATATACCACAGCTGTGTTATTCTTGCCTTTTCACAAACACAGATAACCCCTCAGAGAGTTGCATGCATATTGCAAAACTATGATTGAACCAATTAAAAATATATAAAAAAATATATTAAAAAAGTCAGGATGTCCCTGTCCTGACTGTCAGAGGCCCAGGGAAATCTGCCTGACCTGGCAGTTAAAAGGCAAGGAGCTGTTTTGTTTTATCAATAGGACCTTGTTTTCATGGCTGGTCACCACCTCGGCAAACCAATCAATGGGGGCATGCTCTGCTATCGCTGTGAGAGAAATGAAAAATAAACCCTAGATAATCCTTCAGTTAAAAGGTTACTCGGGGCGATAAAAGCTATTTTGTTAATTTATTTACTCTCTGCAATGCAGAGATAAAGAAAAGGAACAATTAAGGAATTCTAGGTGAGAGATTTTAAAAGGGCAATGACATTGGTTAATATTTTATAAGGCCTGATTGGCAGAGACCGGGAGAGGCCTTTTGTTTACACAAGCCCCAGACGGAATGATTCACTCGCTTGTTTTGGCCGACTGGGCGGAAATGGAATAAATATCTTCATCCGTACCTTTTAGAAACGTCAAACAAAAGACTGAGATAAAAGGTTAATGGCTCAATCATAGCAAACAGGAAATAATATTGTGCTCTTTCTCTGCAAACCAAAACCACTATTGACATAACCAGGTTGAATTCCTAAAGTTATCTGCAGCCGGAAGGGGCAGAGGATTTTATGTGTAACTAAATCTAGTTAGAGAGAGTGTGCTCACTTGGGCTAAACATTACACTTGCGGTTTCAATTGATTTATAACAGATCATAATCACTGCATTAACAGCATTCTGGGTAATAAGATCTCAGTGTGGCTGCTTCCGTCTACAAAAAACAAAAAGTCTGATAGTGAGATGTCAGAATAAAAAAAAAACTAAAAAAAACGCAGCGATATCTGATGTGATATTATACCGCTTATTGTAGCTATCACCTCGTGTTGGCTTCCTGTAAACGGGGTGAGAACATGAATTTAATTATTGTGCTTTTATTGCATTGTTGCGTTGAAATTGGACCCGTGTGGAGTGTATTGTTGGGCCTCGTGTAATCTGATTGCCTGTGCTGCGCAGTGTGTTGGATAGTATCAGGTTCCAGCCCACTTTGCTGGGTCAACACTGAGCCCAGCCATTAAAGGAAGTTTGGTTCAGGGAAAGTTCACCCTTATTTTCTTTTCGCCATGGCGGCAAAACAGAAAGGAGAGAATAGATGTGTAACATATTTGCGACCCTCGGCCCAGGGCTGGTGGGGCCTATTTTGTTTCCCTAATTGAAGCCAGAGATATGAGGCCCCTGGATATCTTTAGTATAAACATAAATAAAGGCAATATGATTGTTTGATGATTGACCTCCAGTATAGAAATATCACTATCCAAATACACCCAGTGCAAAGCTCATTTTCAAAGAATAGAAGACAAAGGAATAAGAAGGAACATAAGGGAATGGGGGTCAAAACAACGAAAAAGGAAAGAAGACAAGGAAAGACAAAAGGGGAAAAGATGGCAGAGGAGAGGACATGAGAAATACCAACAGAGATTCCAATCATAAATCCAGTTGTGCTATCCTTTTTTCCCGCAATAATGGCCTACTTTGGAGCCGTTTCTGTGCCAGGCTATTTAGGGAATCAGCATCTGCTGCGTGATAAATAGCCTGGCTCTTTTGTTTGAGGCCAGGTTGAGTTCCTCCCTGGACCCCAGCTTATTAGCCTGGATGGCTCTGACCGGCCCACATCTACTGCTAGCATACATGCTTCAGGTACGGCAGAAGCTTTCTTCGTTTTTTTTTTTTTTTTGAGGCACGACCCCCAAAATAAGTAGTTCATAGTTTCTGCCC
>JAODLI010000014.1:1159074-1170336 GCA_027575585.1 Percopsis omiscomaycus | reverse complement strand
AATATTTTAGTATACACCACCATGAGTACCATTGAAAAGTGTATGCATAATTTATTAAACTAGATTTAAAATCATTTTAAATAGAATAATTACAATTAAATAGAACTGTGCTGTCTTGTATATTTATTTAATTCAAAAGCATCTGTGGTCCCAGGGAAATTAGGCAATGCCAGTCACCTTTGTAATGAATCGCATGATTGTCGGTTCAAAGCTGCTATTCAGCTGGTGTATTGCTTTCATGGCGATCTAGTGTTGTCTTGTCTACAGCATGTGGCTGAAATGCTATCCCCTTTCACACAGACAGATCCTGCGTCAGCCTATCTAAACATTACCGCTACTTAACTGGGTTTTTGTACCTGGGTTCACATCCTCATGAACGTGATCTAAAGTTGATATGACATCTTTTTGTCCATTTGTGTTTTTTTTCTCTCCTCTTTTTTTTGCTTTTAGTATTGTTGGTAAAAAGCCTTTTACCCATCACATGCCCTCTATTGAGGTCTTTCATAAATAATTCAGGCAGAGTACAAGTGAAAGTGATGACAGCAAAACTGTCTGCGATCTCTCCCTCTCATAAGATCAAAGAGGCGCTTCTATAGAAATAGGAATTACATTTCCAGACGTCCCTAGGTTGAGCGGGCACTCATTTCTGTCTCTCTCTCTCTCTCTCTCTCTCTCTCTCTCTCTCTCTCTCTCCTTTTTGTCCCTCTCACAGTTTTTCTCTCACTCTCACCCTCTCACTCCATCATTTGTGTATGTTCCCTCCGAAGGGACACTGTTGGATGAAGGACTACATTTAGTGTGTAAACCTCCTGAGCCAGTATATGAGAGTGTCAGCACATTCAGACAGACACGGCGAGTGCACTTTCTCTATTAGCAAGACCAGGATAAATAAACCTCACACAAAGACATGGCTGAATAAATACAACTATGCGTGATATCTGAACTAAAGCCAGCGGGGTGGAACACAAGAGCTTTTAGACGCTGTCAAATAGCGGTACAATATACTGTACATTTTCAGCGAAACAAAAAGACTGCGTTGTTATACATTAACCAATCAACATTTATCTTTAAGTAATTGAGTTTTCGTAACTCACAGTTGAGCTTTCAACTTTTAAATGTAAAGGCTTTTGGAAAGGTTTATTAGAAAAACACCAAGTGATCAAGGTAAAATAACTGCAGGAGGGAGTGGCTATTTATGTGTCCATATTAGTTATTAATTCCTTTGATGATCTGATGTTTTTACATGCTGTCTATGCTGTGTTAAACTCATGTCCTATACAATCAGTTCCTAGCTATCTAACAAATCTACCCACGGGTACAAATAAAGTAACCTACCTACCTATCTGACAAGTAAACAATCATAACGCATGCTATATTAATGTTGTAACTAAACTCTCAAGTCTTCCGCAGGGTTGAACATTACAAAAAAATATAAAGTATGTGTACAGGCAGTCAGTGACATGTTTGGTGTTTTAAAGGTGGAATAAAATCCGCCTCTTTTTGAAAAATAACCTGAATAGGCTGGTAAAGCTTAAAACTGACTATTGTAACTGAAATAATGCATGAAGCCAATATGTCACAAGTGTCAAGGCACTGCAATTCATCTTCGCAAAGACGCCCGGTCCCTTGTTCACACAGAATGTTCTTCTGTGGAGTCTTTACTTCTTGATTATATGTTCACTGCGTCTCTCCTCAGCCCATAGACCTTTCCTTAAAACTAAGCCAGCGAAGTAGGTATTGATTATCACTGGAAGCTGTATTAATTAAGTGAACGAATAAGACTTGTGGACGGTCGGGCGTGTATCGGCTTCAGAGGCCTTTTCTCCTGCGCCGTAAGGTGGCACAGTCATTTATCACAGCGGGATCTGTGCCCCTCGTTTGGTGTAATAAAACTCCCCCTTCAGAACCGTCCAACAGGTCTGAATCACTCTGTCACACCACCTTCCAGCTAAGGCACGCATTAAATCAAGCAAGCAGAACATTTCCTAAGGCGCCCATTGCCTTTTAATTTCCTGAAGAACCTTAAAATATCATTCATTACCAGAACTACACATATTTGGTTTTTAAAAGTCTCATAAATCAATAGTGGCCTGACTGCAATAATTATAACAAGTTAACATGTAATTTCCAGGCCGAGGGCCGCGCACTGGATTTTAGCATATGCAAACGAGGCAATTCAAATAGTGCAGGGATATTAATACGGGGGAGCAGGTAACGAGGTACGGGTTATGAATTATGCATCAAAAAATGGTTGATCTTCAATAAAGGAAATGAATTCACCGTGTAATCTAATTAGTTATGGAAGTCTATTATGTTGAGCTGCAGAAAGCAACTGTCCTTGAAAAGAAATGTATTTACAGTACATGCTGGCCTTTTTGGAATGCAGTCGCGTTGTGGAGTGGTCCAAATGTTAACACCCCCGCCAACCCCCCACCACCACCCCCCCACATCCCTCTCTCTCTCTCTCTCTCTCTGTATTTCTCACCTCTCCTCCAACTTGTCTTGCAGCTCCAGACCGGGGCGGCCCCCGAAGAGGACGCAGAGTGTGACATCACCAGAGAACCCCCACATCATGCCGCACTCAGTCCCCGGCCTCATGTCCCCTGGCATGATGCCACCCACAGGTATGGATTCACCGCTCTCAGCCCGTCCTCTTTCTGTCCCTGTTGCCATGGCTTTAAAACCCTGCGCCTCTCTCTCTCTCTCTCTCTCTCTCTCTCTCTCTCTCTCTCTCTCTCTCTCTCTCTCTCTCTCTCTCTCGCCCACATCTCTCTCTGTCTCTGTCTGACACACACACAGTCACACACACACACACACACACACACACACACACACACACACACACACACACACACACACACACACAGCAATACACACACATTGCACCATGTGCAGGCTTTGGTTAGTTGCGACTCGGGGAGTCAGGGTGTTTCTGAGCGGTCTGTTTGGTGTGTGTGTGTGTGTGTGTGTGTGCGGTGGTGTGTGTCAGGAGGGGTCTGGTTGCTAAGGGATGTTAGAGAGAAAAGTGTCATCACATTCTTAGATGGAGGGCCCCTCTGGCCCCTACCCATGGCCTCAGGCAGCAGCTAGCATCACAGCGATTAGCCCCCCAAACAACAACACTGGCCTCTATGTGATCCTAATCGCGAGATGCTTTCTGGAAGCTTGTTCGCGCTACAGCTGAAAGAACCAAACCGCGTGGGACACGTTTCTCTCTATTCCAACGATAAGATGTTCCTTTCTTCAGCAGCAGTTCCTCTTGCTTTGTTCCATTTCTTTGTTTCTCCCCCACCCCGCTCTCTCTCTCTCTCTCTCTCTCCCTCTCCCTCACTCTCTTTCACTGTTCCAACCCCCACCATAATGATTTACGCAGCCACAATTATTGGGTAATCTCCACTGTCATTACTCTTAACATCTGCTCTGCCACAATGCTAAGGGCTTTTGGCTACGCTCGGCAGTGGTCATTCTATGTGCTTACAGTCCTGTGATGCAGGCACACAATTTCCTCCCCCCAATCGCCTTCTCTCTTGATGCACTATCTGCATTAGAGTGTTGAAATGGCTTTTATAGGAGGGCGAACAGTATGGTGGGCTGATTTGTTTTTGCTGGCTGGCAGTATCGCTTGGAACAGGCTGAAGTGTGTGTGTGTGTGTGGGAGAGAGAGAGAGAGAGAGAGAGAGAGCGAGGGCAAGAGTGATTGTGCGACTGAGCCAGGAGCTGCTGAGGTGGCAAGAGGTCACAGGTCCAAGGGAGTTTCATCAAACCTTTTGATTGGTAGTTGGTTACTATAGTGAACTGATGGGAATGTAATGGATAAGGATTCCTAGGTAGAGAGGAGGGGTCTCCGTCTACAAACAGGGCCTCTGACGAAGGCTAGTAGTCGTTATGTAAATTTTTTATGAACTGAAGTGATTTGCGTATTGATCTTTTGCTGCCATGCACCTGCGGCTGTGGAAGATTAACGCTAGCGGTAAATATGTAAAACTCCTAAAAGTACCACACACCTCCTTGTTCCATCTTGCCGTCATCAATAATGCCAAAAGAAAATTTATATTATACACACACACACACACACACACACACACACTCACCTCTGATTGAATCACAAACAGGTACGTTTGACAGTTAAAGCTAGAAGAGTAGAGATAAACATTCAGAGATCAGATACCTAGCTCAGTTTGCTCTCCATTGTGCTAGTTGGCCCCCATTCTATGGAATCCCCCCCCCACTACGCGCACACACACACACACACACACACACACACACACACACACACACACACACACACACACACACACACACACATTGCTCTGCTGCAAATTGGAACCATTTGGTATTCAAATAATGGCAAGTATCTGATATCTGTTGCAACAATGAGGTGTTTTACGCACAGGCACCCACCTGGACTCCTGTATGTTCTTTCACCACTTCCCAATAGTGTGGGCTAGTGCAGCCAGCCAGCCAACCGGCCTGCGACACTGTCTGACATCTCTCCCGGCTCCTGTTTGACCTTCAGCTCCCCTCTCCGCCGTTACTCTGAAGCATCATAGCCTGCCCGACAACCACCTTGTGAACCCCGCAGCACAACTGTTGTGACTTTGGTTTAGCTGGTTACAGTCCTGTGCGTGTACAGGACTTTGGCAGGGCAGCCGTGCATGTGCTTTCTCTTTATAGAGCACCCTTTTGTGGGAAACGCGTCGAAAAGCGTCCAATACTGTACGATTGTGATGGATGACCTGTTTTGTCATCTGGACTTGTGTGTGTATTCCCTGTGCTGAGGGAACACATTGTGACCCTGGTTGTATTTGGCCACCAGAGGCCACGCTGGCAAACGCTGAAATGATGATTAAGGACAGGGGGGCTGGATGGGAAAATGTGGATTAATGAAGCCCAGATAGAATTAATAGCATGACATCCCACAACAGAGGAACCACGAAATGAGAATATGTCGAGGGTACGCCAGAGTCTCAGAGCTTGTTTCACGTTCAAGGTGACAGTGGGTCCCCTCTCAGAGACATCCGACAAATTATGTCAGTTAGAATAACTTGAGTTAGCCTAACTTGAGCAACAAACCAAAGGAACAAAACACTGTTGTATTGTTACCACTTAACTTCAATATGCTCTGCCAACGTGCCCTCGGAAACTTTCAGCAGCAGTTGCAGACAGTGGAAACCCAAGCCTCTGACGTTTTAGGTTAGCGCTTCAAGGAGAACAGTTGCTGGACCAACTTGTCTTTACTTTGATTGCACCACCTGGTTGGTTGTTCAGTTGGTGGTCTCTTAGCTGTACCTCCTGCAGGCTACAAACCTGTGCACACGCTCACACACGCACGTGCACAAACACACCTGGACAGTTCATTAGCATGTTAAGTCAGGAACTGTGGGCTGACTGTGTGCAGGTGCTGATAAGTCATTAATGTGGGTTCAGTTGTACAGGTAAATGTTTACCCCAGTCAGTTAGGTATTAGCAGAGCCTGGAGGCTCACGGTTGTTATACTTGCACTGGAGGTATTTGTAACTGCTTCTTGGTAGTGACTGTGGCACATGATAGCTTCAGATTACACAATGCTTCGACTTCTCCGATGGCTGGAAAATGTTTGAACAAGCGGGGGTTGTGTTAAAAGGGGCGCAGTAATGGAAAATCTTTGGAAATGCTATTCTTGCGTCGTCAAAAAGCAAAACGTATAAGAGTGAAAGCCACAGGGAAGGATTTAGTGTTAGCGTAAAGGGTAAGGTGATATCACACCCCATAGTTTAACAGAATAGAATGATTTGGAGGAAAACAGAGGAGCAAGGGAGTTCACCACAGGACATCTCATTTTCTATGAAAATACGGGAATGGTATTTTCAGCGTAGAGTTAGTGGAAAGCCCATTAAAAGTGAGTGTGGGGAGGAAACGAAGGGAGTAAGTGAGTTGCAGTGCGTCACAGTCGAGGAGCCTTCTCTCATTTCCTCTGATAGAGCCTGTCAAACCAGCTCTTCCGTTTGGGTCAGCTGTTCAAATGACAGTTAAAGGCTGTATATAACACAGCACTGCTGTTAAGAATGGCTGCAAGATATTCATGAAGAAATATTATTAACAATAACATTATCTATTGTTTTCCATTCTTCAATGTGTATTTAGGAGGAATTATACATGCGAATATTCCCTTTTGGAAAGGGATTGAACCCAGGACCCTAACTGAGAGATCACCACCAAGACCACTAAGCTATCCTGCATATGCAGTATGAATGAAATATAGTCATATTTAGCTAATACGCTTTCACACCATTTGAGCCTACAGTGTGACTGTACTTTTTAAACAATGGGATCTCAATTTGGAATGCTATTCATGTGCCATTCATATACCATATGCCATACCCTGGGCTGTGATGTATACAATACCTGGCGTGGAGAGAATACTGGGTGGAGCACAAGTGAGAGAACACCCCAGATCCAAGGGGAAACGGGGGCAGTGGGAACTGACGGCGGTTGTGCGGAAGGTGACGCGTCGCCCTCAGGCTTTTCCTGTTGTCAGGAGTTTCAGAACTGTGTGTGTGTGTGTGTGTGTGTGTGTGTGCGCGCGCGCACGCGTCTAATGTTTTTCTTGATAACTGAAGTAACATTCTGTGGTTTGTGGTTCATGGGAAACATCTAATGATTAGATTTCTTCAACTTGCCGGTTTGAATTCTCAAGCTGTGTTCAGTGCTGCAGGTCAAATGTAGATACAGTATCTTATACACATCATGTGATTTTATTTCGCCAGTAATTATCATAAAATCATACATTGATCTAAATATACAACTGCATTTGATTATAGCATACACCAATAAATAATCCACAGTATTGATTACACATAAATAACTTACAAACATTACTTATAAACATTTACAAGGAAACAAATAGTGGTGAGGATATAGATATGTACAGTATACAAATCATATAGAAAATATGTATCTATTCAGTATATAAATATTCAGAATAAAATAAAGATTCCATGTTGATTTCCAGAGAGCGCTGCAGGGCAACATAGCATCTCTCTCGCGGCGCCACACGGCAGCGCTTCGCAGCTCGCTTTAGCCGCTAGCTGTAGCCACGCAGCGCGCGGTGTCGACTTTGTTGCCACCCCTCCCATTGTGAGCGGGCGACCTTCCACTTTTTGTTCTCCCCACTCCATGTTCTGCTAGGCTCCCTACATCTGGGTCTGTTTACCAGCCTGCCCGCGTCTCCCGCAATCCCAACAGACGAGTGCAAGTCACAGCTGCTACCCCTCTTGTTTCCCTGCTGCCTGCGATGGGCCCGTGTGTGTGTGTGTGTGTGTGTGTGTGTGTGTGTGGGCGCACGCTTGAGATTGTGCATGTGTTTTCTGGTGTCATTGTTATCGGCAGTGACAGCACCTTCCTTTTTAATCGAAGGCGACTTGATCTCCGATACGGAACACCTTGTTCTGATGGCAGACGAGTGTAGTTGAAGACTGACTAAATGAGACAATGTGCCGGATGCACACGCATTCTACAGCTACATGTTGTTTACATTTAGCTGTACATGTACGGACGCACGCACACACACACACGCACACACACGCACACACACACACACACACTAGCGTTTCCCCCGGAGAGTTCTGACACGTGTGAATTCCTGTTTGGCCTGTTTGGCGTCAAAATGGCACTGAAAATGTTTTGTTAGCGAGAGACTACAGTGATTCTAAAACTCGGGGCAAAAGAAACATTTCAAATTTAAATATATATTTAGTTATATCTTTAATAAAATGTGCATACAATATTGGTGTTATTTTTGTGCTTTATATTATGCTATTAAAAGAAATGGTCCATTGACCATAACAAGTCCAAAGCACCTTTTTGGGGGGTTGTTGCACAATTGAGAACCCCTCATTTAGTATTCTTGAAAGCTCATAAAATGACCTATTTGGTTTTGTAGCCTAGAGATTTAAAGGAGCAGCCTCTCGTCTTCTTAGAACAAGGGGGGAGACGAGGAAGAAGAAGGTTAAGAATTAGATGGCTTCAGGTGACAGAATGGGATACACTGAGAACATGACATCACCAGGGCAGGTACTGTTTGTACTTGTTCTCCTCAGGGTTAAGGTGTGTGTGTGTGTGTCAGAGAGAGGGAGAGATAGGTTTCTATGACTGTCAGTGTGAACCTGACCAACTTGTTTTAGACCATCAACTTTTATCCTCAAACGGCAGGCAAGGTTCAACCCGGGTTCAATTCAAAGAAGAGCCAAGGCCCTACATTTCAGCAGCTAGCTAACAGATGTGGCTTTTCGTTAAGGTGTACAGTCAAAAACTCTCTCTTAGTAGGATGTTTTTACGTGAAAGTATTTTACGTTTCACATTTTAGTCATGTGAAAATAATTTAAAGCTATTTGTAACACAAAAAAGGTGGATAAGTATACCGCAAAATTCTTAACCGGGAACAGCCCTAACAAAATCACCGCAATAGATATTGCAGCCCCCTCCTAATAAATGTTAGTCAAAACAATTTTTTCCCCAAATTTTCCCATTTTGTTAGAATCAGCTGGTTGGGTTAACAGGTAGAGCAAATACTGTACATCCTGAATGTAGTTTCCAACATTTCAGAGAAAGAACTATAAGAGAAAAATCTCCAAACCCCACCCATACAGTATGCAGTAATGTACAGTATGTACACACATTTCCACTAAACCCATTTAAGAGCACGTCGGTCGAATCGCTGCTTGTGTAGAAAAGTTTTCTAAGCCTCCTAAAAATATATTTTTGAGCAGAATTCTCCTTCCCCTTCTCCTTCTGCTGTTTCGGGGTGTCGCTCTCCCTGTCGGTCCTGGTGAAATGTTTCTTTGGTAATTCATTTGCAATTAGGAAATGTAAATCAGACAGGTGCTGCTGGCATCTATCCGCGTCTGTATTTGTTTTACCTAAGGCGCTTCAGATCCTCTGTTTGAAATCACACGCAGGCGAATGCACGCACATACCTTAGCGACACACACACACACACACACACACACACACACACACACACACACACACACACACACACACACACACACAGCAAGGTCACCTCTATGTGCTGCGGAAGGCCTTTCGTACACGGGTCTGAAGAAACATTAGAAGTGCGATAAGAGCTGATTTCTAGCAGAGAGTGGCTCATTTCTGGCTGACATATGTTCACTGTGTGAGAGAGAAGAAATGGGATCAGCGCTCTCTGCACATAAGGAGAGGTGCAGATGCTTAGCTCAGTGTGCGTTTGTGTGAAGATAGAGTGTGTGTGTGCGTGTGGGCCTCTGTGTGTAAGAATGTAGGTGTGGAGGTGTGTGTGTGTGTGTGTGTGTGTGTGTGTGACGGGATGGTCACATGTGAAGGCATGCTTGTACGTGTGTTGGCGTCTGTGTGTGTGTGTGTGCGTGTGTGTGTTGCACTAAAGAAGCATGCCAGCATAGAGAGTAGAAGTTCCAGTAAGCCACATTTCCACTGCTTTTACTCACCCTTATTAACACCAGATCGATTTTTACTTCTTTTCTACTTTCTCTATGATTTGTTTTTTCTTATTATATTTTTGTTACAATGGCCAACTAATTTGAAAAATGCACAATTTGAATATATGGACTGTGGACCAGGACGTATTAAAACACACGCACACACACACACGTGCACTCACACACGTACAGTGTTTTACGCCACTGGCAAGCGCCTTATTCCCACCAGCTGTCTGGATGCATAAAACCCCGGCTTGTTGTTAAGTCGGTGGCTTATAAAGAGCTGCCAAAAAGAAAGCTGGGGGGGGGGGGAAATAACGGCATTAATTCCCGTGATTTGAGCCACCGCTCAGACGCGGGCGTTTAAAAGTGCTTAAAGCTAGCAGCTGGTGTCAACAAGGTAATAAAGAGCGGATGCAGGGGGATCGCTGTGCCCTGTTCGTGCCGGGCAGCGGGACGCCTCCAGAGCGTTCGTTTAAACAGTAGCGAGGCGGGCACGCGCTGGACCCGCTGCCTTGGCAAGTCCTGTTAGCGGGGGGGGGGGGCGAGGAAGTAGTCGTTTGTCGTACAGCGGCCCGTGTCCTATGAATATACAATGCACTGGGGCTGGAGCCACTCTTTGTTTTCCGGGCCTTGTGTTGTTGTTACGTGTCAAGCTGTTCCTTAAACAGCACCGTAGAGCATTTGCCAATGACATCACAGTCACACACGCGCGCGCGTGCACTCACGCACGCACGCACACTGGCGAGTGTGTACACATGCACACACACAAGCCTTCTCGCTCAGGTGAAAGGTATCATTTCCCCCCCGTTCCTGCCAAGTCAGGAGTTGGGGAAACTTCCCCTGGTCCACATGCAGCGCCAGAGGTTTGATGTCCATTACCAGAGCTCTGTAACCGGAGCTGACGTGGGCTTGGAGTGAGCTAAGCGCTCTGCGGCCACATTAGCTAACCCTAGAAACCTCTTTCTTATTCCTCTCTCATCTCCTTTTGCCCTCTCCCTCCCTCCCTCCCTTCCTCTCTTCTCCCCTCTTACCTTTATTGAAGCTATATCCTCATCACCAAGGTTGCGGTTTCTCATTAAAAGAGTCAACACTTGGCTGGACTGGGGCCACAATGTGCATTACGTTCCTCCCGCGTTCCACCACCCATTAACTTGTCCTTCAGGACGAGGTGGAGGCTTGTTAATGCCTCAACACTTCGCCACTTAATTTAGCCCTCTCCTAAATCCACGCTCCGCAGTCTGTTAACACCACTTTGCATTGTTACGCCTGCCTTTGAAAGTGAAACGTTAGCCAGTGAGTGATGATCACGCGCGCGTCTTGGCCGGGCCAACAGCGATTAGAAACATGACTAATACGAGCATTAGCGCTTGTGTGCATTTGTGTCAGTTTGAACCTTCGGTTTCATTTTAAAGAGTAAATTGTTCGTACATTTTCAAGCTGTCAGTCAAAGTGGAAGATGACTGCAAGGTGTCCTGAAGGTTAATGGATTGGGAGAGACGCTGAGCGATTTGAGCACCATATGGATAGGTTCATCATCTACAAGCTGTTCAAGGTTGAACCCATCCAGAAAACTGTAGGGTTGAGATAATAGCCTTCTTTACACAACTGTTGTTAAGCTTCCAGACTCCTTTCCATAATGATGGGACTGATTTAGGAGCTCAGACCCTTTTTATTATAAGTTTTCTTTCTCTCTCTCTTTCTCTCTCTCTTTCTTTCTTTCTTTCCTTTCTTCTTTCTTTCTTTCTTTCTTTCTTTCTTTCTTTCTTTCTTTCTTTCTTTCTTTCTTTCTTTCTTTCTTTCTTTC
>JAODLI010000014.1:1144088-1158974 GCA_027575585.1 Percopsis omiscomaycus | reverse complement strand
TATCCTTAGAAACATCATCTCTGCTTATGGTTTAGCAATGCAAAGGGCAGACCAAATCTCTGCCCTAAGTTTAGTTTACAGTGACGTATTTCATTGAGGCACCAAAACGAAACCCGCGTGTGAAGAGATATGCCAGCGGGCAAGAGCGAAAGGATACAGTGCCGACCAATTGGAACTCGGAGTAGTTGTCACATTTCCAGCTGCTGAACCAATGGCAGCGCGAGTCCTTCAGGTAGGTGAACATACCTGGACAGACACACATAATGAAACATAATTACAAATGCGACATATTAGACATATATTTATTGATATAGGAGTTGGAATGTGGAATCCAGGGACTAAGAATGGATTAAAGGAAATACACTGTTTATGTATATAAATATATACTGCATGCATTGTGCCATGTAATGACTAATATTAATAAAATAAAATGGCTCCAACTAATTGGAATAGAAGTGGCACTAAAATACACACTAGACCCAGTAGAACCCATTAGATGCATTATAATACAGTAGAATAGATTATAAGCAGTAGAGTACAAGGTAGACACACGGTCTGTCGCCTGGTGACAACAACCAACTGTAAATTAGTGTGTACGCATATTTGTGTTCGTCTGTGTGTGTGTGTGTATGTGCACAGGTGATATGTGCAGAGAGCGTGAGCCGTGGAGAGAACATCTCTGTGTGCACATGCAGGGTTAATGTGCGCAATGTTGTGGTGTAAATGAAGGTGAGTGTGTGCGTCTGTACATGCGTGTGCGTGCACGTGTTTGCACGTAGTCGGCTGGTGGAAGAGAAGGGGCTTTCCCTTAGCTAACGAGATGAACACAGCTTTCTTTGAGTGTCTGTGTGTGTGTGTGTGTGTGTGTGTGTGTGTGTGTGGGCCACCTTCCAATAGCACTGAAACACACACAGCTCTGGAAAGATGGAAAGAACAACTTTTAAGACCACAAGAGACAGACAGAGAGAGCAAAGGGGGAGGGACAGAGTGAGAGAAAGAAGAGAGAGGGGGGGGGGGCAGTGGGGGGGGGGAGAGCGGGAGAGAGAGGACAATAATGTAAAGAAGAGGATAGACGTGATGCAATGACACAGAGTGAACAGGAAGACAGTTGGAGAGACAGACAGGCAGATGTAATAGCGCCTGGCCCAGGATGAAGTGGAAGAGGTTTATGCGTTGCATTTCTCAAGTGTCTAACAGCTTCCCTTAACTAATACTCCCTTCTAATAAAACCCACTTTCCATTTACGCATCGCCAAAATACGCTAAAGATTTCCATTTACTGTATATCCAGTTGAAAAAGAACGTTTGTGTTTTTCCATCAACTTTCTACAGTTTGTGACATTAACTACCAACTGCCGTGTTCAGCAGGCGCTCATACATTTAAAATCACATTTAGGATCACTCACCAAGTGCATTAAGATTACAGGAATATGTGTTGGTGACATATTGAAAAAGTAAAGCCTAAAGCCTTTTTGTGTTATTCTAAATTTCTATTTCTATTTTCTTTTGCAAATGTATATCGGTTATCGGTCTCTTTGATTACTAATAATCGGTATATTGGCATCGGCCCTGAAAAAAACCATATCGATGCTACTGTACGCATGCTATCAAGAGCTACTTACAGTGAGTACAGAGACAAGCTTAAAGGAGGGGTTAGGCCTCTTGCCTAAGCAGGCATGTCGAGCATCGAACCAACCACCCTTCGGTTGGGCGTCGATCCTCCCCACTGCTAAAATGTCACTCCACCCCCCCTATGGCCCACGAGAGAGCGAGCGTGCGTGCGTGCGTGCGTTACCGTAGTCGGTGTGGAAGATCTGCCGCACCAGCAGCAGAAACCACTCCTTGGTGAGACCCCCCATGTCCAGCCCCGCCTCCCCCACGAACGTCACCCGCAGCTTCTTCTTCAGGTCGCACCTCTTCCTCGACAGCTGCGGGGCGGAGGGGACAGAGGTGTGTGAGGCCACGGCTGCCCCTGTGTGTGTGTGCGTGCGTGTGTGTGTGCCTGTGTGTGTGTATGTGTGTGTGCGTGCGTGGGCGTGGGCGTACCTCATCCAGTGAGTCGCTGAGGAGCTGCGCTCGGCGTACGTTGATGTTGAGGAACAGAAGGTTCATGTCCACCCTCTGTCTGCGGGACACCTTACTGACCAGGCTTTGCTGCGCGCGCACACACACACACACAGGCACACACACACAGGCACACACACACACACACACACACACACACACACACACACACACACACACACACACACACACACACACCACCAGTGGCCTTAAAGCTTCCTGCAGCTCGTCCTCTAAATGGCAACCAGACCAATGTGACACATGCACCCAACCACCAGACACCAGCCGTTCACTCGTTCACCAGAAACAGATCCTCTTCTCAGCCACCACCCCCCGAAACCAGGAGGGAGGGGGCGTGTGGAGGGGGGATGGGGGGGTGGGGGTGGAGATCTTTTCTCCCAGATTATTCCAGTAGATGCTGCGTTTTGCCTTGAGTGAATTCTAATTAGTACGATTAAATCCACCTCACTGGTGTATGTACATAGGCAGTGGTGATGCTAAAGCAAGCTTATCGCCACAAGAATCAACAACAACCATTTGTGCCCTAACTCACCCCGGGGCCAAATCTTATTGCGGCGAATGCTTTTGTTCTATTTGCGGCTGGTTTCATTGTGACTGCTTTGATGTCGGTGGCTGTAAGTGTACTGATTTGCATATTTTCTTCTCCTTCTTCATATGTCTTTAATGATATTGTACTGTCGAAAGGCTCTCTCGGAAAACTCATTTTGTGTACAGCACATAGTGTATTTAACCAAGCATTAACTGTAATATCATAAGAAGAGGTAATATGCCACAGCTGCCTTCTCTTGTTTCCCCTTAGTGTACAAGTTTGCGTGAACAATTTTAACATTTGAACATTAAAAAAAAACGACGGCACTGCACCGTACACACATTTTTTTCCCATCACAATAAAAACAATATGAGCATATTTTTATTTCCCCCAAGAAAGAGCAAAGCAACGCCTGCGAGGTGTTTGAAATTCAATATTGCACATAGTTCGGACCAACCTTATGATTCTGAACAATAGCTTCTCAGCGAGCGCTGCTTTGAACTGAGGCAGTGGGGGTGAGGTGTCAGACTTGTCTGTGTCTTGTAGGTGGAAAGAGAACTTAAAGGCCACAGTGAACACATAGAAGGACAATGATGAGAAGGAACAGTGTTATTTAGTGCAACATAAAGCAACAGAAAAGCCTTTTGATATCATCCTCCTTTTAGGCCCAGAGGGAGTCTTATGATCTTGACATTTAGTCAGGGTGTTCAGGGGAGATAAAGTAATTGAGGTTTTTTACTCCTCTGAAAAAGGCTTCGAGTTTTTTTCTCAACTGGACAGAGGCAGAACTTTTCCAACAATTTCCAAATACTAATAAACCTTTTGTTCTCGTTGACTTACAGTTATCACACTTATCAGTAATGCAGTGTAACAGTGTAACTATGGACAAGATGTGACATCCAGGCTATTCTTGAAACGTCTCCCCTATCGTGTCATATTAGAGCATTTCCAAATGATGCTCACGCACCGGCAGACTCCCCGAGGCTTGACCAATATTGCCAGAGTCAGTAGGCTCTGAAGAAAAGGCACTGGGCCATTTAATTCAGGCTTGCCGAGAAAGTGCGAAGCACTCCACGAAATGTTTTGTTCACAGCGCCACGTTTCTTTCTCTCCTGGTGACAGAGTTGCAAATGAGTGACCTGCGGATTCTCTCTCTCTCTCTGACTATCCAAATCACACACACACTCACCCACACACACTGATCCCAGAGCAGCTGACTCCCTGTTGTCAAAATTTGGCTAATATCCTCTTCCCACAATGCCATTCAGCAAATGCAGGAAATCATTCAATAACACCACATCTAGAAGGACCTGGGGCGATGTGAGCTGGCGGAGCCAATGATGCGCACTTTGCTCTCAGAATAACTAACTTTCATTTAGAACTTTTATTAATTGGGATTCTCTTCAGCAAACTCAATCCAAAGCCCATCGAGTGTATTTGAGGCATGCATTACAATCAATGAGCACATTCGGCGCGCTAAAAAAAAAAAAAAACGGTGTGTTTTCCGCACTCTTAACAGGCCCGGAGAGGCCTGTGTGAAACACAGTGTTAACATATGTATGTTTCGCCCTTGACACCTCTTTCGTTTAGGGAAGGACGTCTTAATATGCTTAGGTTTCCATTTAATGAAATGCCCTTTATATGTATGTGCGTCCGTCTGTGTCTGTGTGCGCGCACGCGCCTCAGTTTATGCCCTCGGGCGGGGCGGGTGCGGGTGGCGGGTGGGGGTGGGGGTTCGCTCTGGAGCGCTTCCAGTTGCTGATGCATTACAGACAGATTGCCCCCAAATCGGATTATTTGCTGTGGACTGACACCACACTGAGATGACATCTCCTTTAAAGTGGAGAGGGCCTCCGCTCTGCCCACTGCTTCAGCACAAGCCCCAATATAATTAATTTATGTCCTGGATATGGCTTCACCCTCCTGAATAACGCAGCAGCACCGTGTTTACCATTAGAGAAATGAATGTCACCTGCATCTTAGCCTGGTGCATCCTGTACAATATTTCTGACTATAGCTTATAGAATTACACAAATCTGTGTATATATATATATAGTATATAAGATGCTTTAGAGTGGTGGTTCTTTCCACAAGTAGACAGAGTTTCATTGCTAACATTGGTTTGATGTTCAATTAGCACGTCAGCGTCAAGTATGCCACTCCAGCCCGCTTCAGAATAGATCCGGTATACACTGGGTAATTTAGTGTCATTTCCCTGCGCCACTACCCCTCCTCCTCCAGTCCGCTGCTTGTCATAAGGTTAGTGCGCTCTGTAATTGATACTAAATTTGTCACGACGCGCACAGCACAGTTCAAGTGGCGCGGCGTACCTTAGGAGTCACGTTTGCTCCCAACCCCAGTTTGTCACTGCCGGCGCCGCCACCGGTCCATGCATAAAATTAGGCAGCCTGTGCTCATTGACATGGGGAGTCTTTCTTCCCACATGGCCGACATGGGCGATAAATAAAGTGGGGTTTTTCCGCGTCGGCCATAGTGCAAACCGAAATGAAACGCAACACATAAGCACTTATTTTATTTTATTTTTGCATTATTTATTCATTTACTATTTTCCAGCGCTGTTAGAGAAACCCTTATAGTCAGTCTTTTGTCTAGTGATGTGGAGTTAATCTGATTTTAATTTAATTATAGCGGTTAGTTGCGGAGGGCACAGGCATTGGGGTGTTTGTTGTAAGAATGTTCTGACATTGGCGCAGGTATGGGGCAGCTAGCATGTTAATTAATGATGAAGATCCTGACAATATGCAGAGGCATGACAGCGTTAAGTCAGTCGGCTGCTGCTTCCTTTGCATATTAATAGATCCTTCATTATTATTTAATATGACAGCTGCTCCAAGGGCTACCATCAGACCTTGTCTCTGTTATTTGCTGTTTTGTGCTCCCCATGTGACAGCAATGCTATTCTTTATTTGTTGAAATGCTCCCTTTACTGCCTTTCAAATGCTACGCCTCTCTCCCTACGCGGAAACTTCGATACGCTGTTTGTTTTGTTGGCTGGGAGGATTCTGCCTTGGCACTGTGTCTATATGGGGAAAAGTGTCTGAAACTAAAGGTGACTTTGAAAGAATATATGAAACAAGATTGTTTTGTTTGCATGGTAATGAATGCAGATTAGCATTGAGCGGGATCGGTCCCGTTGACGTAGAGACTTCTAGAGGCTTAATAAACTTGTTGCTCGGAGCCAACATCTCCCCTGGCCTGCTTATTACAGACACTGTATGGAGGTGTGGGCCACGCGGATGTGACAATTGATCCGCCGAAATGAAACAATTATCAGAACAAAAGCTTCGATTTATGGAGTGTGTCACTTAGTCAAAGACAAGATGGAGGCAGGCACAGACGATAGATGAAACATGGAGACAAGATCATTCCATTTGTTTCACAATAGAACAAATCGATTTCTCAGTCTTTATTCACGGAGAAAATACACATCTGATAAAAGAAAAAAATAAACCTGCCTTCTACATGTCAAAAGAAGAAGACACCATTTCGATAAGAGGTGTTATTTGTAGAATTGTTCTGAGTTTATTGTTAAAAAAAAAAACAGAAGAAAAAAAAAGGAACCAAAAAAAAAGACACACAACCACAGCTAAACTTGGAGAGCATCGCATAACGGTGCTCCGGTCGTCCTCTCTAAGCAGCGGAGGCTGATTTGTGGGGGGAATTTATCACACAAACAACCCAGAGGTGATTTCAATATTTACCCGGCAGTCTGTTCTGCATACGTCTCATTTGGAAAACGGTTGACTCTTGGCCATTATACACAAATGAAGGCTGACCTTCATACCGGGCAGAGGCCACATTCATTATGTGGAGAAGTATCACCTTCGTATCAAGCAGTGGCGTTTGTTTTGTTTTTTCTCTTCTTTTTTTTCTCCTGTTCCTGCCTATGCATATGGAACAGGAGCCAGGGCCCGTTGCAAACGAGAGGGCCCTCTCTGACATGATGTATACTGTACGTCAATATGGTACTGATGTATTTTAAGATGCAAACAAGGCTCTAAATTATATGCACCTCCATGTCAGTGGCTCAGAGTGGCTCTCGCCATCTGCCTATCAGCTGGGGAGGAGAGGTGGCCGGGCCGGTGTGTGTTCCCGTGCGCGCGCGTAATTGTGCACGCCGGCGTGTATCTATTAGAGCCACATGTTCGATTTCTCCCTCTCCTTGTACCCGCTGCATGGCTAATAGCCGCTCCCCAGTCCCATCGCAGGGATGTGACAGCCGCGCCATGATAAACGCTGTCTTTTGGCGTGTTTCACGTCAAATGTAAGGGAGACCTGCGTATCAGGTGTAAACAGTCGCTAAAGGAAAAGGGTGCATGATATGATATCCACCGTTGTGGTTATGAGTGATTCCGCTAATGGTTACATCTCTTGTTTGCCACGCCGGGTGTCTTTGATGGTGTTTGTCGGGGGCTGGTGAGAGGAGCTTTGGTGTTCTCCTGAGAGCTGTCCCCGCTGTTTAAGACCAGCCTCATGAATAAAGATCTCAGTCACGTTCAATACGCCCACAACCCTGCAAGCACCACAATGACAAAGCCATGGTTTATGGTCTCTGCAGTGTGCCCAGCATATGGGTGTGTGTCTGTGTTATCTCAGTCCCCCTATATCAAGTCCATGTTGATCCTGGTTAACCTGGATGTGAAATATATTATTTGACCATTATATTCATATTCATATATTTCAAATGTCATTTTAATAACTGGTCACTATTTCACTGCTTATGAATGACTACCCCTCACTACACTTTATAATGAATGTGTAAAATGACCATATCATCACTATTAAACAAAAAATCTGTAGATATGAAAAATTAAATGTCGACATGTGAATGTAAACAATGTATAGCTCCTTAATACATATTCTTGTGGTCAGGATAGTCTAGTGTGGGCAGGATAGTCTAGTGGTCTAGGCGTTGGGACTCCCAGCCGCAAGGTTGTGGGTTCGATTCCCCGAGGTGGACTACCTGTAAGCATCCTTGAGCAATATCCCTAACCCCTACCTGCTCCATGTAATAGCACCATGGAATTGTGTAAATCGCTTTGGATAAAAGCATCTGCTAAAATGACCTAATTGTAATTGTGGTGAACAGATCTCAAAATGTAAAAAAAATACAAATTTGTTCAAGATTTGATTTAGGGGCCGTTCTGTTAAAAGTCTTGTTTTCCTAAGCCACAAAGTCATCATTGTAAAAACAAAAAAACAGTCTTGTAATTTTCCAGGGTTCATGTTTTGTGTACCCGTATTTTCTGTAACCTTTGGGAGCACTTAGCTCCTGCCCCATTAAATTCTAACCCCAAGGGCCTCTGGCACAATGTCTTTTTAGAATGTCTTTGAGAACGTGATGGAGAATGTAATGAATGGAGGACGCACTTTACTTTGAGTCTTTAATGGAACATTTCATTTAGTTCATTTTCAAACATGACCCTCTAAATATTGAACACATTCATAAGCATTTAAATGTTCCAAAGAATGAAGCGGCATTGAAAGGCTTTGGTTTGGTTGTTTATGGTTCTGCATTCAGCATTTGACTGGCCTTGCAAGGCAATGACATCCAGAAGAGACTAGGTTGTTTTTTGAAGTGCTGTGTGGCTATGAAGAATCTGAATACCAATGTTAGTCATTATTCAGTTGGCGTGACAGAGGGGTTAGATCTGATGAATACATTAAGCAGGTATTATTGAAATAGCCTCCTCAACTACAGTCCTGCCTTCTCCCTCTCTCTACTCCCATCCACTTTCTGTATCTTTCTGTCTCTCATGCACACAGCCTGCCTTCCGTCGCGGGTCCGAAACGCTTGCATCTCGGGCGCTGAACATACTGTCGCCTCCACGCGATCTGCTCCCATCAAGGCACAAATATATCAATATGCCGGCATGAGAAATGCCGGGAGTCACGGAGGCATTCATAAAAATCATGCACTGCCGCGCGAGCCAAGAATCCGCCCTATCAGCGTGATAACCTGCTGCAAAGACACTTCCTGTCAGCAGATGAAAAAACAAGCAGCAATCTCATCACTATCTCTCACGCACCTCAGAGTATAGAATTATTCATTGTTTTATTTCAGGCTACATTTGTTCAGCTCCCTATGGTCCCACTTGCTTATAAGGGCTTCATCAAACCTTCAATACAGCCTCTATGAACATTGTATAAATGTGCTGGTTGATAGTGCTAATAGCTCAGTAACTATGTGTCAAATAGAGAGTATATATATATATGTGTGTTGTATGTCCGGTAATGATCCTTTAGCATGATGCCTAAACCCTTCTAAAATACTTTAGTACTGTAAGTCACTTTGCTCAAAATCATCCTCTAAATGAGTACATTGTAAGTGTCAATTATCCACATAGTTGGTTAGCTTTTCAGCACCTTTAGGTAGCTGATAATGTGGGTGCTTAATTGAAACCTTAACAAGGCCTTTATAAGCAACACCTAAAACTAGAAAGTCCATTTGAAAACTCATCTGATGAGCACCACAGTCGTACTGTTTTATTTCTCCATCCAATCATACTCACACACTTGGTCTTGGAAGGGTAAAACCATTGCATATACGAGGTTCTAACCATTTTTATTTCAAAATTGCGGGGCTACCGTTGCCGAGTGCGCTTGTGTTTGTAAGACACACACAAGATTCGTCCAGCCATTGTGGGCGTGGCCTTTGCCCTCTAAGTGCTCCGTCCGTCTCCGCAGGGCTGACAGCGGCGGCGGCAGCAGCTGCCAACGCCGCCATCGCCGAGGCCATGAAGGTGAAGAAGATCAAGCTGGAGGTGATGAGCGGCTACCACGGCAACGCCGGTCATCACGGGCCCGATGGAGAGAACGGAGACCTGAGCTCCAGCGTGGGTGAGGACGCGCGTGGACACACACACAGACACACACTCTTATGTGCACTGTGACGCATGTGCACGTGAGAGTGACACCTCTACGCACCCTTACATACTGTACAAGTGCATGTGCACTGTGCACGCGCACACTTATGCCTTTGATGCGTGTGCACGTGACAGGGAGCCTTCGCGCGCACCTCCGCAAAGCACACAGCTTGTCTTAAACCAAAGATGTACCAGGCACCATTGCCAGGGGCTTTGTTTTCATCTTTCAGGTACTGTACGTACAACTACACCGTAAGAGACACTATCATTTACCTTTGATGTGCATTAATACTTTCTGCCTGGTTTAGTAGCCACCTTGGCGAGGTAAGTCTTCTCTATTTCCACTGTTTTACAAGTGTTAGGCTTTTGGGTTAAATTAACTCGCAAAACAACACATTCGTAATAGCTAAGTGAAACTGTGAACACAGTTTCCCAAAGCTATCAGCTTTTAACGGCGACTAATTGAATTGCTGTAAGAGCATTGGCTTTTTTTCACTATGTGCCATTTCAATTAATTATTAGCCCTAAAATGCAGAAGGATTTCTGTAATATCACACAGAGCCACTTAGTGTGTTGTAGGAAATGATAATGTATTGTGGAATTATGAGGCAATTCCAATTTATAAACCAAATGTAATCCCCAAAGCTTTGGTTGCTAAATGGTGTTTTTGATTCACTTACAGTACTAAATGGCTCGACCGCTGAACGTATTTCGACAGCGACGCTTGATACCACAGTGTTCGGTGCAAACAGGATGTGTCACAGAGCTGATTTAACAAAGCAAAATGCATAAAGTGTGAGGTCATCACTGCAAGAGAACAGGAGGGGGGGGGGGGGGGGAGGGGGGGGATACGAGTCGCCGAGGTCACGGAAATAAAGATAAATGTGAATACGAACGGCAAGGCTGTGGCAATGGAGCTAATAAGAAACAGTTTTATCTTTTTACAATTTAAATTGTAACCTTGAGCCCACAGCCAGCCACACAGGCTCCCGGTAGAATCATCATTCTGGCAGGTGGGGGGAAGCTCCACTAGGTGCGGGAGCATGGGCCACAACATTAGCTCTCTGAGTGAAATATATGGCGGTGACGCCTCTCGGCCCCATCCACAATCAATTGGATTCTTTTCCTTTAATATTTACTCGCAGCGATGAGATGCTCGTCTGCATGGTGATGAACAGGCTGCCACTGGCGTTTGAAGGTGACCTGTCAGTGAGTATGGACAAATCTCTCGCTCGCAGAAATGTAGAAAATAAATCATTAGGGGGCAGGCTGGCAGACAGGGGCCTCTCTCTCTCTCTCTCTCTCTCTCTCTCTCTCTCTCTCTCTCTTTCCCCCCATCCCTCCCTCACTCTCCCCGGATTTAAATCAGCTCAGATTTATGATTTGAATTAATGCTTCGTTTGGTCAAAGGAATGGTCACAGAGACAAATGATGTTTGGTACTGAAGCCATCCTAATATTGATTACTGGGTGTCGCAGCAATCTCTTGTTTATATCAAGCACTCTCCTGTGACAGGGTGGCCAGCAGGAGCCATCCTGATAATGCGCTGGAGAAATATGGCCTGCTCTGCACCGCGGGGCAATGAAGCACCGCTTGGAGCGAGCTGTCTCCTCCAACAAGCCCCGGGCTTCCACTCACATATTTATTTTAAACACAAGCATTTTAGTGAAGAAGAAATACAAAAACAAAGAACTGCCGTTACACAAAGCGGGATTGCAGAACTATATTTCCCAATGCAAAGACGCTCACCAAGGCATCTTTTCACACACTCTTTTGTTTTTTTAATTCCTGCTATGTCTAGCTGTCTGTTCCGTTGTGCCGTGGGTGTTCGGGTCTGAAATCTATGTCTATGGCTGTTTTAGTGAAGGGCCATCAGGAGGAGAAATGTATACTGGAGCTTCCTTAGGACCAGGCAGCCAGACTCACTGTTGTTCTGACTTGGCTATGACTCCATTCTAAGTGACCTAGTACACATACTGTATAGCACAATTTCACTAATTTCTAGCTAATACTAATTGTTGTTTTACTTTGATGTCTGGCTTAGTGGAATATAAACACAAATAGTTCTAGTTTCACAAATAATACTAGCAACCATGAGAACAATTAACACTACAATCAACAGGGTATTCATACTAAATTTAAGAGCTTGGAATTGTTTATTAGGAATTATCTACTGTGCAAAGCCTTTGAAAACATCCTCATCGGGCTGAAATGCAGGTGCTTTGTCTCAGCGTCAGTCTGAAGCAGACCTCGTGTTGTGAGACGCTTCAAGCAGAGCCAGGGAGTGAAGGACGCTCTGTTCTGTTTGTAGAGTTGGATTGCCCGACGTTGTCTTTGTGTTGATGTAAATTGAACTGGCTAATGTTTCCCCCCCCGCATTAAATATTCATCACAATTAGACCTTCCTGTTTGCATCACTGTTATTAATTATAAGGAGAAACAGCGAGTTCAACTCTCAGCCAAAATAACCATAACATCCTGTGTGTGTGTTTGTGTGTGTGTGTGTGTGTGTGAGAGAGAGAGAGTGGTGGGTGGGAGGGGGCAAACCGACAGACGGAGAGAGAGAGAAACAGAGACAGATCAACAAATAGAAATGAACAGAGAGAAAAATAAAGGCAGGGGTTAGAAGGAGTGCAGGGGCGGGGGGGGGGGGCTTGCCTTTCTTCGATTTGTCCCTCGCACTCTTTAGAGGGGGGCACCGCAGAGCCCTCTCAGTGCACAATGTGGATTGTTCCTGTGCCTCTCAGGAAATGCCACAATTACAGATCACAGACCAAGCAAAACACGTGTGGCGCTGGGCCTTGAGGGGGATAAGAAGCCCGCCATTCCTTCCCAATGCATTGACCCCGGCCACAACCTTCATTACTGGGAGAGAAAATATTGTCAGCTTCCCACTAACAAACACCTGCCAATTTCAAGAGAAAGAATTGCTTTTTTCCAGGAGGAAAAACAAAGCAAAACAAAACGGTGCTTCAGTGCTTGTCAAACTGTCCCCAAGGGTCACAGTAGGGTTTTAGGGGGTGGTGTAATTCAAGATTTATTTATTTTTAATATTATTAATACTGTTTATTATCATCGTCATTGTTATTTTTGTAGTTGTTGTGTTTTTTGTTTTTGTTTGATTATCTTTAATCAAATCTACTTACACCTTTCAGTGCTGTTTATGTCTGTTTACGCCAGGTTATGTGCATGTTGTTATAGTTATGCACTTAAAATAAGTGTTGTTGCTTGCAGGGGAGTTACAGGCAATGAAAACATCTTTGTCAAAGGTGGGGGGTCAAAAAGTTTGGGAACCGCTTTAGACCTTCATAAGAGGAGTAAAGGAAAATGCCATCTGCACCTCTCTCTCTCTCTCTCTCTCTCTCTCCCTCTCTCCTGGCCTTCTCTCCTTCTTTGGCCACTGGGTGCTGCCCTGCCACTCATCTGACTCGTCACTGCGGCGACACTAATGGAGCTGAAATCCTGTCTGTAATTAGATAAGGGAATTCCACCGTCGTAAGCCAGATGATGCCCGGCTGCATAGACCAAACAGCCTCACCGGCCAGCAACGCGGGGAGAAGTAGTAAAAAGGACAAAAAAAGATCTGCTTACCTCCAACTTCTCCCTGTAGCTCTGTGCAGTGTGAAGCACTTTGAACCGCTTGGCTCACATTGGGAGGGGTTTCAATGGAAACCCACAAGACCCCTGTCTCTTTCTCACATCCGTGGGTGTTTGTGTGTGTGTGTGTGGGTGTGTGTGTTTGGGGGGAGTTGACAGGTACCTGGAGTGTTGCCTGGCTGAGCCTTGAGAACGTTGAGGTTCTGGGTTCTGGATGAGAAGATGAGCAGCATCACTCTCTCTTCCCCGGGGGTCACCGGGGCTAATTCCTGCTACCCCCCACCCCCCCTTCCTTTGCTTTACTCCATGTGTATGGTTTGCATGTGCACGTGTGTGTGGGTGTGTGTTTGCGTGTTGTTGCGTGCAAGGCAAGAAAGGGAAGGAGGGGGCCTTGGCCCCTGAGAGCGCTCTGTGAGGAGACCACAGCTGTACGCTCCCAACAGCTAATTGGTCCTTATCTGGCACTCCCATTCATCTTCATTTTTTACCAATTACTGAGCATTATCTGTGTTCTCAGTTGGGTATGGGACTTAATCCTTTTTGGTTAAGCTGGTGCTACAGCTTGCAAATTTCAAATGGAGGAGAAAAGGAGGAGTAGAAAGAAAGGGAGGGGTGGTGGTTTCTGGGCGGCGGGTGGGACAAAAGTCAGAGCAAAAACAAACTCTGGAAAGTTCCCATCATCCCTCACAGGCCGGAAGCAATCAATAAACAATGACATCACGTCAAGGAGAGACTGGGAGAAAAAATTGAAGAGATCAATTATTGGCTTTATAATTCAAGTCCTTGTTTGCAAACGTAGCATCGCCATTGATTAAGCTGTTCTTGTTGCACTCACCATTATTGACCTGTTAAAACCATATTTTCTCATCATCAGTGGTTTCACGTTTGCGGTCACACAGATAACACTGCTTTAAAGGGCTTCATTAATTATTCAGGATGTATTCATTTTAAAGCACAACAAGTCCAAATGGTGCTGTTTACTCTGCAAACAATGCAAGCCAGGGTATATTGCTCATGCAGAAGGTACATCAAGACACCGCAATCTGGGGCAGTTAGCCCTAATTTTCTGAGATCAATGCATAACTAGGCCCCTCTCTATGTGAGGTCCACGCTCGGCCACGCTTTAGATCCAAATGGAGGCGGCCTGGAGACCATGCACTAATTACTGTCATGTTTACAGCTCTGTTGGATCGCATTTGTACCATTCTGAAGCCTATCAGTACACAGACATGGTGAGCTAACATGGTTAGCTGTATATACCAATAATGAATACATTAGCATGTTAGCGAACGCAAGTACAGCAAAGCTACAGAGAAAAAAAACGCTCAAGTAGCCATCAATTAACCAGGGCACAACAATCTACAGTAAGTGAAGTTCAGTTAATAAAAGAAACATACATTTACACGCACACAGTAAGGCAGACACACACGCACACACACACACACACACACACACGTACAGGGAATGCATAGAGACAGAGACAGAGACAGAGACAGAACTCCTGCTCTTTGATAGCGATCTGTTCGGTCATGCGCTCTGTGCTAGCTGTCAGCCCAGCTCCACTGCTGCGATTTAATTAGTCTGTTTATGTCCTTTCTAATAATAAAGCAGCTCTCTGGGTGGAAGGATACATCTCACCAGCTAGCCGTATGCTCCCAACCAGCTAGCCGCATGAGTGCCGGTGGTGGCCCCGCGCTGCTAAATGTAGGCCATGATGGAGGATGGTGGCTACATCCTGCTACTCTAGACAGAACAATGGCCCTCAGGCTCTGATCTGGTATGGTGGGGG
>JAODLI010000014.1:1067850-1085224 GCA_027575585.1 Percopsis omiscomaycus | reverse complement strand
CCACGGGAATCATGCTAATATGCTGTTTAAACATGTGTTGTCTACAAAATTATAAAAAAAATAAAAAAGAGATGCCACCTTATACATGTCAGTAAGTAAGCATATTTTCAGAATCTCAACAGTAAATAATGTTGTGTCCCAACTGAAAGCAGGTGGTTTGATCCCTGACATGGACTACCTGTAAATATCCTGAAGCATGACTCACCCTTCTCTTCTCCTACATAAAAATACATCTGTTCTTATATTACATCTGCTCTATATTTGATCACATTGAAGTGCTATGTAAACTTGCCATTTGAAAGGCGCTATACGTTTTTAATGTATTATGTGCCATGGATAAAAAACTATATAACTAAATTGAAAATTGTAATTAAAAGCACCTACAGGCCATTGATAACTTCATAAGACCATGTGGTAGACCCATGCTGGGGAGGGAAAAGAAGGCATGGATGACTCTTTTGGGCCAAATTATCAACACATCCTCCTAATGTACTGTACCAAATAGGAAGTTATGAAGGAGAACTTCAAAAAGGATATCCTCTTGAGCAGAATATGTTGTAATGCATTGAAATGCAGTTGAAAGATATGTGAGAAACACGATACAAAATCTTAAAAGGTGGCAGCTCAACAAAACACTTTTGAAACAGTTGTGTTACAATGCTAGGCTAATGCAGCCAAAAAATTCACTTTTTCTTTTGACCCTATTGAGCTCTACCGACACACACAAGCACATGGAGAACAGTCCCCTTGGGGCCGACAGGGATTCATCGTCTTGCTCAAGGACACTTCGGCACTGCGGATGCTTGTTGTCAAGGGATCTTGGCCGAGGGGCTTGAAGTTGAAGGGCAGGCTCCCTAATGCCGCCACAAGCTGATAAATGGCAGCAATACTGTCGCCTTGAGAAACCAATTAAACATAAAAGATATGCAGTCCTTGGCAGCATGATAATTACTAAAATGGCACACTGCTTTTGATATGATAAATAACGTTATAATAGTCTACCTCTAATATAACTTCTAAATAAGTACCAACCTGTGCTATAATATACAGTAGGCTGCAGTTCCAAGCTCTTATAGGTTCATTGGGTTGTTTATCTTCGTGGATATAATGTATGCTGCTATTATGAAAGCCCTAATGTGCTTTTATGAAAGCCCTCATGTGCTACATACTGAGATAAAATTTGCAACAGTTATACAGGAAATGTATGTCTTCCTGTGGTTTCTCTAGCTGACTTGGTCAAAAACAGGGAAAAATTGCGGTTTTAAATAGAACTGGCTCATAGTTTGGTAAAAGGTTCGTGAGCATTAAGTAAACATATTATTTATTGCATCTGCTTATAGTTTTCTAGCATTGACTTATAGCATGCATTTATGTGCAAAATGTTGATTGTACAGTGTTTGTGTTGCACCTCTTGTGAAGTTCCTAATATTTAATGGGGCCATAGTTCATCTTATTTTGTCATCGTAGCCTACAGCACCACAACAAGTAGAATAAAGGAGCACCGATGACGCTGTGTATATTATTTTAGTTGGTACAATAACGATTATATGGTTTCTTCCATAGTACCCATTAGATGTCCCCCCTTGTTTGTCCAAGGTATCAGCACTTTGTCATCAATATGCAAAATAACTATACACTCCAACCCTCTGACAGCTGTATTTGGGGTCTTACCACCTGGGTGTAACATCACCAATATGCAGGAAGGAGTGGTCGCCTTTGTCAGCCTCTTGGGTGTAGATTGATACTTCTCATCTGGAAGTCGAATAAAGCCCCTTTTTTAAATTTAAATGATGGATACACAATTGTTTGTTACACAATCAGAAAAATTAGATACACTTGAGAATTTAATTTGACAAATTTGTGCATATCTGGTGTCTGTTCATTGAATATGTAGAGAGAAGGTCACCGCGACTCACTACATTCTGGTAGTTGTTGCGATGCATGTCTGTTTGGTTATGATACTATTTGGGCATTATTTATTTGATTATTTATTTGATTTTTGTTTATTTATTTTCTTTTTTTATGTATGTTTTCATAAACATAAAAATGCTTGATTTGACACTTTTCGTTTGTTTTTGAATCTGTGATGCTGACATTTTGGATTGAATTTGTGTGCTGAAAGGTAATAAACAAAGTCTTTAAAAAAAAATCTCAGAAATAATATAACTCCTTAAATGTGGCTTGACGAATTGATGTGAAGACATCCAACCACAAACCAATGAATTTATAGGAAAGACTTTCTCAACAGGAGGGCCCACTAAGGTTAAAATGCTGACATATGGCTGGGAACACTCTCTGGAAAAGCACCAATCAAAGACCACTCGAGAGTGATCGGTGCTTTTTGGATCTCCTCAACATCCTGGACCAGAGAGGGAGCCATTGTGTATAGGACTGTGTTATCTGTGTACAGGTAAGGGAGATGGACTGGCTGCATTGTTCATAAATAGTTATATTGTATTTTGTGAAGAGTTATGCTGTCCCTTTACTCCTATAGACATTAGAATATTCTGACGATGATGATTATTTTGGTGTCTGAAGTCAGATTTTCATGAAAGGTATACACACATTGCATTGCAAGATAGAAACAGGGGTTGTAATTAAAGGAAGCATCCATCTGTTGTGGTTACAAACCGTTTTTAAGCTTCCTTTAATACAGGTTGTATTTACATAAGAGTACAGTTACTGATCATTTACAGACTCAGGACGGCTGGGATTTACACAGATTATGTTGTTTCTTCATTAGTCTAGTAGACCCAGTACATTGTGTGTAGACCTACACGACTTTTGTCAAAGTAACAGTATTTGTAGTCTTCCCTTATACATAATCTTAAAATAGATTTGGCAGCATGCCATCTGTGACACGTGGCTGAGCGGTACTTATTTGCCGCCACTAGATGGCACCCTAAGACTGTTGCACAGACATGCTCTGTAGCTCCATAGAGTATGCTTTAATGCTGTTAACATAATGTGTTCTATGATGAGTGATTGCAAGCACTTATCCATTATTCCTGCATGATGGTGATCTGTCAAACAAGAGTATTGACGTATTGTAAACACCGTAAAGGTCCTTGTTTTCTGTTTTTTGTGATGGGGAAATGTGTTTACCAAAACTACAGTTATTTGGGCTTTTTGTAGGATGGTTAGAAGAGGCTTGCGAACAGCATCTTGGCAATATTTTGTGTCATGAAAATAATACTGAATACTGAATAATACTGAAATGTAATCTTTTAACTGGGGAATATTAATGTTTACGCAAGTAGGGATTGGAGCTTGATACATTTTAGGAGAAATGGGAGCTGAGATGCAGTCCAGCTGCATTTTACCATCACATTTAAATCGCTGTTGTTCTGCAGTTAGTGAGAACTGTAATTACCACCCTATGTTGAATGCCTCCACAAATCAGTTCAGTTTCAGTCTACATACATTTTTGTTTAGACTCATATAATATCTGTAATGTCACGTTTAAAGGAATTTAAGAATTGAAGTGTAATTTCGGTAAAATGTGAGGTAGGGTGAATTGCCCTAAAGCGTGAAACACCGCCTAATGTGGGACACCTAAGGTCTGGTGTTGGTAGGTCTCCAATAAATACACAAATATCAGTGAAACTATGGGTTAGCCAAAGCTGTGGTGTAATGCGATCAGCAGGTACTTCTTGGAGGGATGGCCGGTGCCGAGGCTCAGGGAACCCCCCTCGCCCCCTCCCCACTGAAATGCAAAAAATTTCCCAATTCACTATATCACTATATTGACATGTATGATTCCACTGAATAATCAGTGAGAAACAAGCTGTCACAAATCTTTCACCCTTACCTTTATAATGTTCTGTCTTAAATCATTTATAAACATAAAGTAGGACTCTTACCTGGGGAAGGTCTCTGGTTTGTCTCATTCCTATAATGTAAACTCCCCCTTTTATGAATTCAACCAGACACGTCAAATAGGAGAATAGTTCTCTCTACCGGCAGGAGACATGTACTACAGGTTGAGGACGAGGATAAGGGCACGGGCATTTATGTAGTAACGTCAGTAAAACACAAGAGGGCAGTAAATTCGTCACAATTTTGACACAGCAAGTTCAAATACACTGTATTTTTCTATTCGTACTGTATACAATTCTAACTTATCTGAAACTAGGGATGGAAGCCTAACAATGTTATGCACATATAAACAATGTGTAAAATTGAAAGTTGGGTAATAGAATTTTATAAATATTCTTGTCACCCATCCCAGAGAGAAAACCACGTACTCTGCAAACCGCTGGAAAGGGTTTACATAAGAGTCCGGTTTCAGAATACCACTGAGACTTTATTGTGTATTTTTTAAAGTCTGTTTTAATCTGTGGGGCTGGTTAGTCTAGTGGTCTAGATGTTGGACTCTCAGCCGGAAGGTTGTGGGCTTGAGCCCCAGAGTTGGCCTTCCTGTAAGCATCCTTGAGCAAGATAACTAACCCCTATCTGCTCCATGTAATTGTCGCTTTGGATAAAAGTGTCTGCTAAATGACAATGTTTTAAGGCTCACATGGACAATTATTTGGTCATGTTTTGGTGTGAACTATAACAGCATTACTGGAAGGTGCACTACAATAACAGGGGCTCTTGGAAAACTGAATCAAATGCAGGCCCAGGCACATCTTTCAGTCTGTATTTACAGGGCATAAAGAAACACACCAACACGTTTCAGCATTGCGCTTTCTTCAGGGTGTAAAATCATATATACAGCATATTAGGTACACCTGCTGTGTCTCTGCTGCTGTCCACTTCACACTGCTGGGCCTTCAGAGATGCATTCTTTATACCTGCTTTAGGTTGTGAGGTGTGGTTGGGGGCAGGATAGTCTAGCAGTCTGGGTTTTGGACTCCCAGCCGGAAGGTCATAGGTTCAAGTCCCAGAGGTGGCCTACTTGTAAGCATCCTTGAGCAAGATGCCTAACCCCTACCTGCTGTAATAGTACTGTGTAATTGTAAGTCACTTTGGTTAAAAGTGTTTGCTAAATTAGAAATGTTTGATTTGTTAACTTACTGTCCTCTCTCTGTCAGCTTGTGCCAGACTGGCCATTCTCTGACCGCTCTCGTTACCAAGCCATTTATGTGTGCATATGTAAATACAACCGCCATCTTTGGAGTTACAAACTCCCATAGAGTTCTATTCAGTATTCTTGAAGTGGTCTGTCTCTGAATATACTCTATACTGCCACATTGCCATTGTCATTTTGGCAGTAACCTTTTCAGAACACACTATATACTGTATACAAGTTTTTACTTTCCACATTTTCTAGGAACCTACATACATAACGTTTAACACTGAGTAATGTGATAAATTATCCCTTTTCAAAAGCTCTTCAGGACTTGTATACATACACATTACTTTTTTGCGAAGCAGTAGGAGAGTGCTGCCACAAACCCCGGATATGGCCAGGGTTATATTTAGAGATACTGCTCTACAATACAGACACCTTGCACCTGCTCACTATGTAACACACTGAGGCTCCCGACCGCATCACTAGAGCCAGAGTGAGAATAGGGCCCAGCAACAGGTAGGCGGGGAAGTGGTGAAAGCGTTAGGGTTAGGTTCAGCTCCAAAGCGTTCAGCTCCATCCTCCCACGCGCCGTCTTAGATGTGTAGAAAATAATAAGGATTCATGCCTCACCACATTCTCCCCTTCTTTTCATGTGTGTGTGTGTGTCTACACTTCCTGTGATTCGTCATGTAGACTCCAATACCTAGAATATGTGGGATATCAGCTATACCTCTATGTGATCGTTTTTATTTCCATTGAAGATAACAGAGATGAGGAAACAAACAAGTTACAGTAAGCAAATCATTTTTGCAGCGATAATAATGTTGCATATGCATCGTTGACTGCACGCTGTTGAGTGTTATTCAACTTGGGGCAATGTTAACATATGTTAGAATTATGTTTGACTTTAACACGCTTGATGTCGCTGCCTTGTCAGTGGTATACAAGCTACAGTGACGGGGAACGGATGACATCCAATTACACGCTTTACTAAATTCTAATTGTTTCCACACGACACAGTCCACATATTCGCTTCTAGACATAATGACAGTCAGCCTCTCATTACTAGACTAGCCTCTAATTACTCATTTAAGGTTTTCACATATAGAAAGGTAGCAAAACATATGTTTTAACATATTTAAACATATATATAAATATATATATATGTATACATACTGTATATACTGTACATATATATATATATATATACATAAATACATATACATTAGGTTTTTTTTTGTATGTAACATCAAAACTGTAAGAAATATTTACATTGAATGTGACTAGATATATTTAAAGATGGTAATTCCAAACCAAACAGCAAATCAAGAACAAGCAATTACTATTTGCCTTTATACCAATAGTAATGCCAGAACACAATTCCCCTTTTCATATTCCAGACTTCATGGTGAAATGGATAACTTCCTATTCTGAAATAGTAAATGATCTGAGCAGACCAAATCCATGAAACTACAGTTAAACCCGGCTAAACCATGCATGCCCTAAGTTTAATTAAATCCTCAGATACAGAAAACTCTAGTTGGGACCTCTATATCTCACATACAGATAGTTTAACCTCGGCTTGAAACTCTAAACTGCAGCTATAAGCTAATAACAGAGCAAAAGCCCCAACAGGCCTAAACTTTGAACTATTTTAGCATCTACAGGGGCTCTCACATACATTTATATGTTCACTTAGGATAGGAGAATGCAAAACTCAAAAAAAGCTTTTTTAAATGCTGAAATAAACAAGGGATGTTTTCACTTTTTGCAGCCATCTGTATTTCTTGTTAGTTAACAATTGTCTCAGGTATTGCTGCTACTGTTCTCTCTACCTTTAGAAAATGGTCCAGAGGCAGACAGGTAGCCTTTAAACAGTCTCAACACCTTGTGCTTGTAGGTCTTAATGGCAAAAAAGTAGATCACCGGGTCTAGACAGCAGTTGAAGTTCATCAAGGAGACTGTAACCTGAAAGAAGAAGACTCCAGATTAGTAGGGAAGAGAGAACCTGCATGGATATTTCTGAGGTGAACAAGTTGACGGGTTTGCAAACCTGTAAAGAGACCTTAAAAGCCCTCAGTTCCTCGCAGCTCGGCTGGTGGTGGATCTTCCTAACCATGAACTGCATTACGTTGAGATGATAGGGGCTGAAGCACAGCACAAAGGTAAGCAGGATGAGGAGGATAATGGTGTTGGCCCTGTGGTTCCTTCTCAGCCTGCTCTTGAGGGTGTTCTGCTGGGCAGTAGCCCGGAGCTTTATGTTGATCTTGGTGTAGCAGCCGAGGATGACCACCAGCGGACAGCAGAAGGAGACGACACAGGCCAGAAGCAGGAAATAAGGCATGGAGGAGGGGCCCTCAAAGTTGAAATACTCCATACAGGTACGTCTGTCCCCCTGCTCAAGGATCATGCTCCGGAACAGCAGAGGGGCTGTCTCCAGCAAGACTAGGACCCAGATCAGGCCACACAGCTTCCGGACTACCCCCACACTTCGCAAACACTGCATGCGCTGCGCGTGTACCATGGCAACGTAACGGTCCAGACTGATACAGGTCATGAAGGCTATGCCTGTCAATGGTGAGATGGTATAGAAATAACTAGACATCAATTGAACAACATTAATGGAATATTTGTCACCTGAATCACCTATCAAAACCTATCAAAGGACGACTCTTCAAACTACAACAATGATGGTAGGTGGCCCTTTGGTAAATAAATTTAGGATAGACACAGCCAGTGACTAAAAGGGCATTTTGCAATGCATGACGTTACCTGCATAGGTGTTTGCGAAGAAGAGAACCGTGGTTAGTCTGCACAGCAGGTCGCCAAAGGGCCAGTCGTAGTGGCGGATGTAGTAGATTATCCTGCCTGGCAGCGCCAATGTGAAGAGGGTATCCGACAGTGCCAGGTTGAGCAGGTAGATAGAAGTGGAGTTAAACTTCTGTTTCCTCTGGCATATCACGGACAGAACCAAAATGTTTCCTGAGAAACTGATAAGAAACACCAGAGAGTAGAAAATGGGGAAGAGGACTACTGCGGCACTCTGGTACACAAACACATCACAGCTGCTCCGATTCGCAGCGCCGAGCCAACCTGGTACATCCAGGGTGATGTTATCGTCTGTCATCGCAACTGTCTGTCACTGTAAACACAAACCATTATTGAAAAATATTTCTGGTAGGAAAACAGATGTGTACAAGCAGGGCAAAGGTAAAGTACAATTTAAAAATCTGAATCAGATTTCTTTTAGTATCTGTACTGTACAGTACTTAACTCTGCCTTAGCGTGCCTTAACTCTGTTACGTTCAGTTGTAATAAAATGTCATGCTATAGTAACAATAGTAAAGGCAACAAGACCAAGCACACTATTCACAACTACAGATCATTACAGTATACTTATGAGGTACTCACAGGAGGTAAAGTGGAAAGTGTTTTGACTCTGTGTCTTCTGTCAGTTGACTTGAGAATTGAGCTGAATTGTTTGAAATACCCTTGAATGTAAATAAGTGGTAAGTGTCAAATCACCTCCCCCCGCTGTTGACATGTGACATCACACATGGATCCACAACAACACACACACACACACTTGTGTACACCTGTGCCTGCACACAAACTCACACTAGCACCTACTCTAACACTCGCAGACACATAATAGCATTCAAGCATTCAAGAACCCCTGGGCTACACTTTCTTTGTAGGTCTGCCCCCAACACACACACATCACATAATGTGGGTAAAAACATTACTATGTCAAACAGTACACTTCACTTCCACGCTGATGACACAGCTTAATGCCTCTGTGTGTGTTTGAAACCTCTTAAACTATCCACTTGTTGGCTTGATCTTCTGCCTTTTGAAAATGTCTTAAAAAATGTCTGTCTTCAGACAAGGTTTTGTAGCATGAAACTACAGGTTGATATCAACCTCCCCTTTTGTACACAATTTGTACACTTTGCACACAGAAATTATTAAAAATATATCAATATATGTTGCAACTTTTGAAGCCCTAAACGATTGCTCAACTTCCAATCTTGCTCAACTTCCAAATATACAGTAAATATATATTGCAACTTTTGAAGCCCTAAACGATTGCTCAACTTCCAATCTGGTTGGTTCACGGCCTACCTTCCAGACATGAACTATTTTGTCTCCATTGGCAGCTGTGTCTCTGAGTGAAGCTATTACTGTACATGGAGAGTGCCCTAAAGCTCTTTCCTTGAGCCCATTATTCAAGCTCCGTATAATTATGTGGATAATATTCAGGACCAATCATCTCACTCTGCCAGTGCATCGAACGAATCAATAACTGGATGTACCAGAATTTACTTTTACTAAATAAAGATACAACTGAAACCGATTGATTCACATCTCAGTTTTAACAGACACATCCAATCAATAACTAAATCAGTCTTTATCATCTTAAGAATTTTCTTTTGAGGTTTATAAATATAAATATAAACAAAAATAAATATTCATGCCTTTTACTAGTAGTTTAGACCAGTCCGTGTTTTTCAAATGAGGGTACATGTACCCCTAAGGGTACTTAAAGGTACTACAGGGTATGGAAGTGAAAATGTAAATCATAAAATTTGATACAATAACTAGTAAAACAGTATTGATATTTGTAAAAAAATATATTTTTTAATTCTACATGAATTGGCCTATAAATAGAGAGCAATAGAGAGGCAATTTGTATGCTACTCGAGCCATTGTCAACAGACAGATCACCAACTCATCACACCCTCATGTTCGCTTTGTGCACGAACGGCGCAAAGTTAAATACTTTGCATGCCCATATTAACGTGCACACGCTCACAAACACACACGAACACACACACACACACACACACACACACACACATCTTGAACAGGCAATTTCACCAGTTGGTGTTGCTGCAGCAACCCGTCTACATCTGTTCACTGTAGTTCACTGTAACTTCAGTGGTGCTCAAAAGTGCAACAAACGGACGCAAGAAAATGAACTGCATCCAGATAAGAAGTTTAAAATGGAGAAGTGTGGTTTACTACTATATTATCGCATCTTGGGTTTTGCAAGCCAGTGCGCAGTGAGGGTTAACACCTACTGACGTATAGGGCAAAGGTGGTTGATGGAAGCTGATGTGCTACTCGCAGTGACAGCTAGAACATGTCATGGCCCTGTGATGTGTGGAAGACGTCTATCTCTCAACCACCGAAAAAGATGAAAATACTTGTTAGAGACTTTCTAAGAATTCATTTAACTGATATGCATGTCAGCACGGGGGAAGAGCATCTACATCTATGGAAATACTGTGTTTTGGTAAATGTCATCTGAATGCCACCTGTACCCAAAGAGGCAGACCGTGGCTGCGTGTTTTTTCTTCTTCGTGGGAATCAAACTCTATGTCTCCATGTTGCTTGTTAGCCCACTGCATTCCTTGTTATAGCTTTCCTAATGTCTGAATTCAAAGTTTTAATGAAGCATTAATAAAGTGGTATAATTGACGGCCTATATCACAATCAACGTTGTACAGATGTCTTCCTTAAAAACTCAATTTAACAGTAGTGACACTGAAGGGTGGTTGCACATTCAAATTGTAGATATCTGCGCCACACGGCCCAACTCAGTGCTGATTCCTTCCGCTTGATTGGCTGCACTATGAAAGGTCAGCACACAGCGGGGTCAAAGCACATGGCGCACTTTGCGCAGCAAAATAGCACGTTGCCATTCACAATGAATGACAGGGACGCACGCAAAGTGTTCCCTGTGATATTTTTGATCGTGTATGATGTCATGGCACCAAGTGGCAACCTCAGGTGCTGAAAAATGAATCCAATGCGGAAGTGCCAAAATCTGTTGTTCCTCTAATAGCCACTTGCGACACAATTAGGTCATTTAGCAGGCACTTTTATCAGATTGGGGCTAGGCATCTTGCTCAAGGATGATGCTTACAGGCCAACTCTCGGGCTTGAGCTCACAACCTTCGGGCTGGGAGTCCAACACCTAGATTACTAGACTATCCTGCCCTATCTTTCTGCTGCTCATGATTGATAACATTTGAAAACGACATTCCAAAATGCTTGTTCCATTGAAGATTAATGGGACCTGGCATTAATTCATTATCAGCGAGAGGCGATGGGGGCTATATATCGACTCTGACACTGACATTTTGCTTTGACTTCATGTCTTTTCATGTCTGAACATTCTTGTTAATAAACTATATCTTCATGCTATGTGCAAGAACTATCATATAGCATACAAATATAATATCTACAAGTATAAGTGTCTTCTTTTTGGTGCTATCAAAGGTGAGAATCACACAGACCTGATATTGTAATTATAAATGGTAAACGGTTCTATCCCTTCGAATAGAACAGACTTAAAACTTGTAATAGGCTATACTCAGTATTAAGTTACCTCACTCATGGGTCAAGTGTATTGCTCACACCATCAGCGTGTACAGTAAGCCTACAGTCTACTGGACAATCTCCATGCCATCTCCCACTAAAGCTTTCCCTGTTGGTGTAATTGAAATGGATGGCTGCTGTACGAGGAAAAGGTCACTAATCGTGACCAGTCAAATGCGGTTATGATACAGCTCACTTAGATCACAATACAAGTAGCACGTAATGTCTCCTGCAGGTTAGGAGCTTGCTGCAGCTCCGAGATGCTTTTCATGTTCAATTAATTTGGTGTATGACACCTTGTACCGTCTGAGTTGAATGAGGATGTAGAAAAAGAAGTTGGTTTTTAAGCTCTCCCTGGTTTTCCAGAGGCCCTCCCTTTAGTAAATTTTTGAATTAAGACTTTTTGTCTCGTAGTGGGCCTCACCGTTGTAAGGATTTTATTTTTTTGTTCGAGATTAATTCGATAATCTGATTGAATTTGAATTCGGCACAGCAATTGAATGTAACTCAACTCAATATTGCAGTAAAGTTTGAAATTGTGTGGTGCGGTTACGTGTATATAAAATTGTTGGATATTGCGTCACAGAGTATATGATGAAATATGAGAACACTTAGTTATAATAGAGCACGTGGCAGCGTGCTTGTAGTTTGATGGCTGCGTGACATGAAAGGTCTTAGGAAATTGAAAGTGACGACCCAGCATGGAACATGCATGAAAGTCACTTCTCAGAAATTTGACCTTTTTCTGGTTGTTAAGGGGGGGGGGGGGGGCCGTGGGGGCTGACTGTATTGAAGGGACTTATACAATAGTCAATGGGGCAAGTGCAGTCCATAAAACAACACCCCAGAAGGCATATCGTTTCCTCTCTGAGGAGGGGTACCAGTGGTGTGGTCGTGACTCATGAGACAAACTGGGAATGACTTCTGGTGTCCGCAGCATGCAGGACATTACCAGCATGGTTCCATTAAAGGTGCCTAACCAAATTTGGGATGTTTTTTGCTGCCAAAATGAATTTTGTCTTTTTCTGGACCTCCATTATTTTTTTGGTAATTTTATTTATCTATAAAGTGTAAGAATGAACTAAATACAATGTTCAGGGACTTTGAGCATTTAGTGTATAACTTTTTTCCCAAAAATATATTTCGATATTCTTTCTAATTCACGTCTATAATGCGGAGCCAAACAGCTGCTTTAAAAAAATCCACCACTAGAGGGAGTACCACCCATGCGTATCAGGGATAAAAAGTGCAGTTCATGGTGAACAGCCAAACGTCTTTGAATAAAAAAAGGAAAATATATTATTTTTAGTTAACAGTATTTCGAAGCACATTGTTGGCCTACTAATATAATGTCGACGGTAAGAAACTGGTCTTCTTTGGACATTTGTGTATAGTTTGCTATTTCTCCATTATTTAGGTAGGCGTAGGCCTATTAACGTTAGTAGCCTACACCTCTCTATTTTCTTTCTCATTACCCTACAATGTGTGGATATGAGTATTTATTTGTGTGCCTGGTTTATGAAGGCCTAAAATTCTAGGTTACTGTCTTTCTACTGTGTGTGCGTGTGTGTGTTGTGTGTGTGTGTGTGTGAGAGAGAGGTACGTGTGTGCGTGCACATGTGGATGTACACATTAGTACGCTCCTGGGCATACCGCGGGGGATTCCTGCTTTGTCAGGGGGCCTCATGTGGCTCGTGTCTGTTCTCATCATCGCCATGTCCCCCCACGGATCAGCCGCCGCCTGCCCAGGCCCGGCCCCCCCTGTCCCCCGGTCCACTGTGCTCGCGTGAACACTCCGTTCACACTTATCCGCACGCTTGTCACCTCTATCAAAAGAGCTATTTGTTGTTTCTGTTGTAACGGTGGAGGAAGGGAGCTCTTCGCCTTTCGGTAATAATTGTGTAAGAATTGCGATTGCCCATAGACGTTGTAGACGGGTGAAAAAGAGGATGAGAAGTTATATGAAAGCGTAGCCTACTACACATTACTACAAGGATGCGGTGTCGTTATTTCTGGCTTGGCATCGGGCACTATAGTCTGTTCCTGCCGCATCGTCGCATCGTAACGACGTCTCCTCATTGCACGGCGACTCTCTTGATCTATAATGTCAGAGTGTTGACACTACTTTCGCTGGTTGTGAAACACAAGCCTACTGTTTTTTTTTTCTTTCAACAAGTGTCCTTTTGAACTGTCTGTGACTTCACACCCAGAAGTTGCCTATAGCCTACTCTGAATCTCAAATCCCTTCTCTGCTGTGCCAGACTTGTCGAACGTGCATGTAGGCTACTGTAAATGGTAAATGGTAAATGGATTGCATTTATATAGCGCTTATATAGCTACTGTAGTCACAAGTTGAATTACAACACTTCACTGATCGTTAGAGTTAATTTAAGCAATAGCTCACGACAGTTAAGATTGTTGTTGGCTGAACTATGCCCCTTAACTGTGATATAGGCCTATAATAACCCTATACCACGGCCTGAAGTGAGCTATTGCTTTTATAAAACGGTTACCAAGTATGGCAAAAAGAAAGTAATAGACACACTACAATTTGATTGTTTTATTTTATCAATAGACATTCTTTTATGAATACAAAATGTAGGCCTAGTCCCACCTGGCTGCCTGCACATAGGCTAGTGCATGGCAGTTGCTATGCAACATAAATCACAGGCTAGCATTTTAGTTTCCTTCAATCTTTAAATATTTATTTATATTTATTTGCACGTTGCCGTTTATTGTAGGCCCACAGCCACTGAAATACTGTCCAGCGTCAGTAGATTGACTTTGGCAACTGCTTGTAGGTCTACTAGGCTTGCATTTTTGTGAGGTGGAGATGCGTTTGTGGCAAAGAGGATATTTCTCCAATTTCTCTGGCCTCCAAGTTTCGGTTGCCACTCAGCCATAATCTCTCTCGTTTCAAGACCTGCGTCCGACAGTTTGCTTTCTAACGTTAATTTCTAACTTTACTTGGTCGCGGAGTGATACGGATCTGTGCAAAGGAATTTGACGTCATGGCCGTTGTATACGCTCATTATACCGCTACTACGATCAGATCGCTTGATTTGAGCTACCCGTTTTATAATTTATAAAACAATGAATTGTGTTTCAAAACATAAATTTTAAGTTAAACATTAAAATGCCTCCACCCCTCCCCACAAAATCCTCTTTAGAAGACCAATCCTAATCTTTAAAAATAAATCAAAATAAACTAACGTCTGACTATTTTCAGAGGAAACTGAAAGGAGCTGATGTTCTGTGATGATATTGTGCTGCCTTTTTAAGAAAAACAATGTAAAAATGTTCCCGTCTCCCTCCTCCGCGGGATGGGCGGGAGGCCAGAGGTGTGTAGCGGTGCCCTGGAACTGGAAAGGCTTCACGCGTATGTGCAGCCTAGACACCCTTCAGCAGGGCACGTCGGTTGACACAGAGGATTGAACTCAGTTTAAAGTACCTTCTTCCTCACTCTCCCTGTATTGTGCAGGCAACAGTGTACTGTGTTAAACTAGAGTAGCTTAAAAAGAAAAAAAGAAAAGAAAGCCTGGAAAGACAAGCATTCCCTCCTTGTCGGTCTGTTGGCGTTTTCTTTTGTTGGCTATTTCTGCAATCCATACTGTCCAGCATTCTCATTGGTCAGGCTACAAGCTCAAATTGTGTTAAGAAAAATAAAAAAGCCCAAGCTAAGCCAATTTGATTTGAATTTACAGTATGTTAAAAAACAGCCATTCTGTTCAGTTCATTTACAATTTTACAGTGTCCTATTGTGTCCTAACATACACACGCATATCTAAGTTTGCATTGTTGGGTGCACTCTCAGAAAAAGAGGGCTAGTTAGAACCCTTTAAGGGTACTGGCTTGTGCCCATATAGGAGCACCCTATATAGTGATAAGTTAAACCCTTTCTGGAGGTTTCTTTGCATAAAATAGGGTTATATTGGTTTCAGTAAGATCCCTTTGATATTCTTGAGGTTGTTTTTGGAACCCAATTGGTTGTATTTTATTTGTTAGTACAGTGTTGTTTATGTATTATGTTCTGTCCTCATTTTTTTTATTATAATTTTTTGTATTACATATTTGTTGATTAATTGTTTTGTGTGTTACAGTAGGTTAGGTTTGTATTCGGTACTTACTGTTCCCCATGTGGGGTTGGAAGGGAAAGGCTCTCAAAGCCCACTTATCCTGCCCCTTGTTGCTGGGCGTGGCTTTTATCCAGACTGTTCTGTATCCCCTTACCCAAGAAATGTACCGGTAGGTAAAACCTCCACCTTGCTATGAAGAACCCTTTTAGGACCCTTTCGTGAAAGGCCCCTTCTTTCTGAGCGTAGTCCACGCCGTGGCCTATCTTCGGGTCATCTGAGGTGACGTGCATATTTTGGATGTCGTCTTGGCTGTTGTGTTATTGTTTTATTCACAGGGCATGGACTAATTATTTCAACAGCTCCTCTCGTCGGGCGCAGACTGACAGTTGCCGTCATCGGAGTGATCAGTCTGTTTCTCGGACTCAGCCGAGGCTATTTGATGTATATTAACAATAATTGGTGCCACAGCCACAACGATGTTTAGTAAACCTTTGTGCCCATTTTCCAGAAGGATGCCCATGAGGAATTGTGAGAAGCTGGTCTGTCGGCTGAGACGCTTTTGGAGTCAGGACAGATGGAGGAACCGCTGTCCTGTCTGTCCTCTGCAGATCACAGAAACCATGTTGTAATCACCATTACCATCATCTAAAGCCCGTACTGTCCCTTTCTGTCTCTTCTGATGGAGCCTGCTCCCATTTGCACACAGAAACATCACATACAATATCACATCAAACACTCAAGTCCATTACTGAAACATTTTATCACTTGTATCACACGCAATAACAAGAGCATTCTGCTGTAAAATAATGAATAACTCTGACACCAGTATACTGACTAACACTTTTTTAAACCATTGTATTGTATAATGTTGCTTTATTTACAGCCTATATCTGCTAATTTCATATAGGCAGTAATTTTATGGTTCATTTTCAGGTGATAGCGTAGTGAAGCCTCAATAAATACATTACAGGATTGTTTTATATTAGCGATATTATAGGGTGCTTTGATGTGGTGGTTAATAGACAAAAAGTAAATGAAACATGATTTTGTTTAATATACTGTTAATCTGGCACATTTAGTTTCAATGAGGCCTCATCTTACGTACTGTACATGTTAACAGTATAAAGCTCTGTTGGGTTGTCTGTCTACCAGCACTGATGCAATGAGGTGGCAGTGAGTGTAGGTTCCAGGGTCTTGCAGTGACTCCAGCAGGTTACGAGGCTGCCAGATTCTACAAGTGAATGTGGAGCAGATGTGCGTTGACAGCACTAGCTCATTAGGCCGAATCAGCGTCACGCTGTGACAAGCGGCCAACTTGAGGCTTCTCCGGTCACTCCAATGCTCACTCTATTGAGCAAAGACCAGCCCAGGCCGCGCTTCAAGCCTCTGAATTCGTTCCTACGCCTGCGCTGGAGAAAGCAGAGCAATGCCGGTCCCTGGTCTTGAGAAATTCTCTGCGACCTATCGGGGGGAACCTATCTCTTTCTCCAGCCAAGATGTTACAAGGAAATACCCCTAAATACTCGACATCTTGGTTGTATGCTAACACCTGCCACCCAGTCTAGCCCTGCTCCTCAACCGCAGCTGGATGGTCATCCATGGCCCTTGGGGTCTGGGGCCTTGGGCTGGAGTTGTGATATCTATTTCAGTCGGCCCGGGACTAGACAGCCGCCACTGTGGCTCCAGAGAATTCCCTGTCCAGTGATTACCGAGGTTAGCGCGCCACTCATATGCTTTAGCCTCTCCTGTGTCCAAACTGCTTAGCATCTGATGGGTCGCTCTGAGCCATTAAAGCTAGCTTGCAATTATAGATGTGTGGCTACTGGTCACAGAAACAGATGTGCTTTGATCTATTTAGGGTAGGGCGGACGAGGGGGGGGGGGGGGGGGGCATA
>JAODLI010000014.1:1038270-1058294 GCA_027575585.1 Percopsis omiscomaycus | reverse complement strand
CCCCCCCCCCCCCCCCCCCCCCCCGCCCCCATGTCAGCTGCTTTCTGTGGCTCACAGGTTCCTAGGGGCAACCAGAATGGAAGTTGAGCATCTTGCTGTGATCCAAAGAAAGTGTGCCAAATGCTATCAAAACTGGATTAGTGGCTGACAATTGTGTTTGATGAACGAAGGAGGGGGGGAAAGAAATAGTTTCCAAGAAACCCATGGATGGAATTTTTATGCACCAGAGTGTAGCTGTACACCACAAGAGAAATATACCTGAAATGTATTACAAATATGTTGAGTGTTACAAACATATACCAGAGTGAACCAATACGCAGGATCCCAATAGTCTGCGGTCTCTACTGAATGCAGAATATTCAAGTTCTTGTGATAGTGCCACATTGTGTGTTTTGGGTTTGGGTTTACCCGCCACTACTGCCGTAGGCAAAACCATCCAGCAGCAGGGAAACGGAGAGACTTTGACTATGCTATTTCGCTCTACTTTGGTCCCAGGTACAGCAAATATACATTTGCATGGTTTTTGCTTCTCATCCGCCATACAAACGCAAACGCAAATAGAAAAATAAAAACACAAGACAGACACACACGTGTACAGTCCAATGGCTGTCCTCTGAATGCTGACATTTGGAGCGAATCCCCTGCTGACTTAATCATGGCAAATATTGCGTGTCATTTGTGCACCACGCTCGGACCTGGCTGACGGCCAGTGGTAGTAATTCACCACTGCTGAGATAGAGGGCTCCTGGGGTGCCGTGCCGGTGCTCTTATCTCTCTCTCTCTCTCTCTCTCTCTCTCTCATTCTCTAGCACGCTTATACTATTCTATTTTATTCCTTACTGATTTTTCTCTGTTGTGCATCTCCCCTCGGCCTGCCTAATATGAACAGAAGGGCACAAGAATAGCTGTGGAGAGCGGCCATCTGTGTACCAATACGCACAACGGAAAATCTATTGAGGTGGCTCATAACAGTCTAGTATAACTAACATACAATATAGCCTTTGTGTAACAAGATAAGAAATAAATACAAGCAACATATCACTGATTTGTATATATTACATTTGCGCTTATACTTTCAGATGAAGAAAAAAAAAATACATGGGGAGCTTTTATTTTCTTCATGCCATTTACTCCGCCATGTGCCAGTTGCCCTTCTGCGCCCGCCCCCTCTGTGTGACAGCCAATCGCTGACCGTGCTGCGTCAACGTCAGAAAAAATGGCGCAGCGCATCAACAGAGTTTTTAAACGACTTGTGTCACAGTAAGTCAGAATTTCGTCTCACTTTTCGTTTTGATTATGTTTTTTTTAAATATTAAATATCTACAAATGTCAACTATTGACTGTGACAGAGGTGTTTGTAAGATTATGACTTTGTGAAAGCTTGGTGTTCACCCATGTGTGCTATGGTGTAAGCCCGCTTCGCGTTTGTGTAAAACCTGCACCCGCGTTGTAAACATTATTCAAAAATAACCAAACATAATAGGGCAACAAGTATGTATTGACAGATGGATTGTCCTGACAGCAATGGATTCATGATGAATGTTGTTGATTATTGGTCATAATGGCATAGGCCTACGTTATTATGGTATGCCTTTGGTATTTAATAGAATAATTTGTACTCAACAAGATGCAAACCTTGCAGATGGAGGGAATCTATACTGGGAATCTATATCAAGTTTTCAATGTAAATGGCCCTATTTCTTTTGTCCAAGTATTGAGTGTGCACGTGAATGTTACCTATGCATCTTAGCTATAGCAGAGACCATCTCTGCCTGAGCTGACTTATATACAGTAACAACAAACCTGACCCAAAGTCTCGTACAGTAGGCTACACTGTCTGCACCACATCACAGGAAAACTGAACATTGAAGATGAGGTTAGTAGCCCATTTATCTTCTAGGCTTACCCTGTACTGCAATGTTTGTTGTAATCACATGAACTGCTTGTCTGGAATAAAATCTCAATCCAGACACAGGCAGGTTTCATTAAGTACAAGTAGCCTACTACCATTTGGTTCTTCTACGTCTTACAGCTCATATAACTACTCAGTTCCCCAGCCAAGGTGAGAAATACAATTTCATTTATTTAAAGCAATACTGTTGTAACCGTTGTTACATCCTCTAGTCTATGGCTTCATCACCCCAATGTCAGATCACAAGCTGATAATAATAATAAACTCTCATTCACAGTATGTGATGCACCTTATATCAGTATTCTTTTTAACCTCCATTGAGTCCATTTGTTTCTTAAAAAAATGTACCTCTAACATGTCTACAAAGCTGACCGACATCTCTCTTGTTAAAAGCAAGTCACAGTGGAATTAAACTTTTGTTTAACCCTTGACCTTGTAGCTCCTCCCACTCACGGGCCGGCACCAGATCAGGTTTTTAAACCGCCATTGACTTCCATTGATTCTCAAAAACGTACTTCTAATGTGTCTACAAAGGATCATTTCTGCTAAGTAGTACGTGTTCTCAAGGTCCTTCAGTTTAAAGAATAAAATCGTGGAAGTGATTAATTTGAGATATGTTTACATTTTTGATTAAAACCTGAAATATACCTTAATTAATATATTAACAACAAACTGAAGGAACGTGAGAATAAATGAACTGCAGGACTTAATATTGCGGTGAGGAAGCTATGGATTTGAAGGTTTAACAAAAGTTATATTCAGCTTAAATTTGGTTTGCAAAGTGACATTTTTGTAGTGTTTTAATTTAAGATATATATTTCCATTTTTTTATCCATAATGGAAATCTTACATGAAATAACTACAATTAAACACTTTCTGTTTATTTGTGTATTTATATTTATACAAACAGTGTTACGGATAGTTAAAGGTGCATAGAATTATTTACGGTGAGGCAGAAAGAAGTGTCTGTTACCATAGTTACTCTCTTTCCCTATGACACGTGTCAGCAAACCCAAGGGGTCTGCTGTTGGTTTCATCGAGGCTTGATATGACCAATTACAATAGTACAAGCAATTACAACAAAAATTTTACCATTTAATAAAAGCTACCCTTTGCAGATTTATGTTTACGACATTAGAAAATTTTGGCAAATGGAAGAACAAATACGTCTAACAAGAATTGCCTGCAAAAATGTTATACTCCAAATATTGTTCTACATGCAGTCATGTCAGGAAGTGTGTGAGAAGCTTCAAACAGCTCAAACGTCGCCAACTAGGAAGTGGGCGTGGCTATCTGTAGTAAATGTGTCCGCTGTGCTCGGGAACACGCCGACATGTGGTTCTAATTCAAGGCACATGCGTTTCCAGATGCAAGACTGACAGTCCTGCTAATCTGGAGTGTGTGTGTGTGTGTGTGTGTGTGAGTGAGAGTGAGCGTGTGTGAGGGAGACAGAAGAAGCCGGAGCAGATTAAACATCCAGTGTCTCTTACATTCTTGGTGATTGTCTCTAGGCCTATTTCATAAAACAAATCATTCAAATCTATATAGTAATAAGATCTTATATGCTAGTCCTTATCGTATATGTTATATTATATAATGCGTTTATATAATTCTTTTATTTGTGTAGGCATAGGCTAGTATACTATACTAGTATACATATTCTTCTAGCTTTACACGCGGCCCACCTCAGACGGCTGGGACTGGGAGAGGAATGCATGTTCTCGTTTTATGGACAGCCTAGAGCCCCAGGTCCTGGCACTGGCGGCAGACTGCTCTTCGTCACAAACACCCTCGTGTCAAAGATGCAACAGCATCCTGGAGGAAACATTGACTGCCTCTATGAAGTCGACAGGTGATGAAAGTAGCCTAGAGGTTGTCAATTAGAGAGCCAAGCCTGGACCTTATAAGTTAATGGGCAGTTTCCCCCTCTCAGGGCCCACTAGGGCTTTATAGCATAGCTTATAAAAACCGCAAGACTAATGCGCCCCTATAACGTTTTCAATTAAGAAGACGGGCATAAAGCAGTGCAGACAGTTGGCAATCATGCTAGGCTGGCATTTTGCATAAATTGAGAGGTGAATTTTCTATTGGCCCAGTTGCTTAAATGCGGCTGCGACTGTGCAGAATTTTATTTTGATGGCACATCATGCTGATTCTAAACACTAAAGAATTCCTGGTGTCTGCCACTTACTAGGCCTCTGAGCTTGCTCAAAAGGATTCACAGCCACATACTCGAAAACCCTGCCTTTTGAGTTACAAATGTTTGAAAACAAGGAATATTTTCCTTTTTAAGTAATTATTTTCTTTTCTTTCTCTGACATTTTGATGTAAATTTGATCATCAATATTTCCCCGAAAAAATATAATTATCTGTGCTGAAACAATAACACATACTGTATATTTATTGTAACCATACATGCAGCATCCTTGTTGTGCTAGGAGTGCTAGGAGAAAACACCCCCTCTTACAGCGCTGAGCTGGCTTTGGCTTCCGCTAGAAAAATAAATGAAGGTTGAATAAACACCAGTTTGTTGACACCTCATTTCCTCATTGATTGGTGGTGCAAGCTGGGCCAGAGGTGTGTGGCCATAATCCAATCAAGCAGGAAAACAACCTTGGTGACTGTGTAACCCAATGCTCCAGCCAGTGAGGGTAAGCAGGCTGGCCAAGTAACACCAGGCTTCGCGAGCCACGTCTTTTCTTGAACCGTCTAATGGCTTAGCTAATCTGTTTACTAGCCACATGCTCCACCGTTGCCAGGCTGGAGATTTTGACTGATGCTGTTGAAAAATAAGCAAACTGTTTTTTAAAAGCCTATTGCTCTGTTTTTCCCCTTGTAAAAGATATTAGATGTACAGGCTGCAAGTCAAGCAGGAGATCATTTGTTTTGTCTAGCTGGATTTGACAGAGCTGGCAAGGGAACTAAAACTTACATTACTGTGCCAGAGAGATTGCGAAATGGGGTGTACACAAGCGTGCACGCACCAACGGCCACATACTGACATTTTTTCCACTCTTCTTTCATTTTTTTTCTTTCTTAAAAAAAAAAAGAAGCCAGTACATCAATGAATCGCTCTATTACCTGTTGTTGACCCAGCTACGCTTGCCTTTGTAATTCGTTACAGAGCATTAAGTTAACACATGTTGCTTGTGTGAAAACAAAGCCCTGCCGACTGGCGGGATGACCAGCTGAATAAACGGGATTGGGGGAACGGGCCGGGATGGCAGAGGAGAAGTCTGCACTTGTCCCATTGCTTACCAAGGTGGATCCATACGGCTAGCAGATGGACCCGCTACCCTGGGTCCCCACAGACACAAACAACCGGGCCCAAAACAAGTGCCTCAGTTCTGGCACTGAGGCCTTTGATCAGCGGCACATCTTTGGCTTTGGGAGCAGGCCTCTTCAGAATCCCAGGGCGCACATGGGATCGCATCTGTACAAACACGACCACGGAATCTGTGAACAATGCAACAAAAGAAATGTTCTAGATACTTGGGGGGGCTTGGCTAACGGGTGGTTTATGTGGTTTAGAGATTGAGCGTGGTGGTCAGATTGAATGAGATGTTGGAGAAATATTCTGTGTTTTTAATGATAACACAAGTGGGAGAAGTGTTTAGCTTTTACACATGTGAGCCAATAGAAGGGGTGTGATGAAATCCCCCGCAGGAAGATGGCCCTGTTTAAAGTTCAGAGTGACTTGGCAAACATTTGAGAACTATGGCCTATAGCCCCAATTGTTGTAATTTTGTTTTAAATAAATAACTAAATAACAAAATATACCAATAAAGTGCCTAAACATTTTGTCACTATTGTTTTGCTATAGGCCTCTATGTGACAGACCACCCAGTATTCTGTACACATGAGAGGTTATAGACTATATAGGCCTTGTTTTGTGAACTGTGTTGGAACATTCAGTTAAGGCATGATTAAGAATGGCTAACAGCCCCCTGAAAGACGGCGTTTGACCAATACAGTGTAGCCCACTTAGCATTAATGGGCTAGCAGTGAGATTTCTGTGTGGGCAGGATATTACTTCCAGGTTTGGAGTCAGCCCCTCTGTCAGCCCTCTGCAAGGGGTCCCAGTGGCTGTTAAACAGACACAGATTCTGAGTCCGCTTACAGTTCTCTAAACCAATAGAGGTATTATTTGAAAAACCTTTGTAAGTCCTACCCCATGTTTCATGGCATGTTCTGCAAGGCACCTGGCTTGGCCCGTTGCCATGGTGATGGTTGGCTAGTTTCAGGGTGGTGAAAAGTGTAATTTACCCAACATTACACACCGCCTTAATGAGTTTGTTTACCAAGTCAAGTAAGTGGATGTGTGCGCGTTGTATCCTTGAACATGTGTGCACTGGTATGTGCATGTCTACATGGAGGGCTAGGCCTACACGTTTTTTGGTTTGTTGTAGCCTGCGGTAAAGACAATCTCCACTTTAGCTGCAGTTCCTAGTCTGTCCTCTTGGTGTCAGTGTTGACAGCGTGCTCTGTGGAGCAGGGTTAGAGAGAAGCTTGGCTCTCCTCTCAAAAAGACTGAAGCTTCTAGTACTTTGACTCTCATTAAATAGACTCAAACTCTCGTTGATTGACTGATCTGAAAGACATCTTGATTATACAAAACGCATAATTTAAAAAGAGCATTTGAATAGAAGAAAATATGAACTAGAAGTTTTCAAACCCCATCGTTTATTTTTAATGACCGTATATATGCCTATAATACCACTGTTTGAATTTCTTTTTAAAATGACTTTCTATTGACCTTAACTGAACAATTAAATAAAAACACATGTAACCTTTTTATTATTTGATGTATATTCAATTACGACAAACAACATCGCAAATTGAACTATTATTAGGTGTTTGGGCTTCTTCGGTGCAATCTAAAGTCCCAGGGCAAATGACATGTTCGACATACGTAAGCAATAAAAGATCAGCTAATAATGGCGCTAGATTTCCCACTGGTGAAGCAGAGAGATGAAGCAAGGCACTGCACCCTGAGGACCAGGGTTCAGCAGCATACGTGCGTGTGTCTGTGCGTGACTCCGAGCGCACCCCATAAATTTATTGGTAGCTTACACCCCCCTGACACAAGCCACGAGAAGCACTGTGATGGGTTCTACCGTCCGCCAGTGGAGGAGAGCCCTCCAATGGCTCCCGTCTACGCAGAGGAGCGGTAGTAGCAGCACTGGGAAACGGTAGCGCCGGAAAACAAAAGGAAAACATTTTTGAGAAAGATTCTGAAATCCCGAGAGGGGAAGAGGGAGGGAACACAAAAACTTGGTAATCGTGGTATGTGTCGACTAATTTCTGAAGGTATTTTCCCTCATTTGGAACCTGACTGCTTTCCATCACGTCGTTGGCACAGGTTGCAGACAGGCAGCCTCCTGTTAGCACTACACTTCATTAGAACCAGGTTTCGCTGGCACCCCCCCCCCCCCCACTCAAGCAGGCGTGCCAGCGCACCCACCATCAAAGGAGCCTTTCTACACGAGACAGGGTTGTCTCTGTGTCTGTGTCCCCTCCGTCAGTAATGATGTGCGCCATAACTTACACGTATTTTTAACATTGACACCCTCCTATCCATGCATGATCTAAGTGTCCCTCTCTTTCTCTCTCTCTCTCTCTCTCTCTCTGTCTCTGTCTCTCTCTCTCTCTCTCTCTCTCTGTCTCTCTCTCTCTCGTGGTGTTTGTTTGGCTGCTGGGTTTTGTTTGTTTATTGTTTCCAGATGGCAGACGCAGACTTCATTTGTGTAGCTTTCAAGTTCCCAGAGAGCTTTTTACTGCCTTGGCTCAAACGCTTATCCTGCTTCCTCTGGCCGGGCTTTATGACGGCCTTTTATACCTAGCAACTGGAAACAACTGTCACCAGCGGGCCCGCGTCCGGGAGCGGGAGAACATCTAGCGAGAGGGAACGCCGATCCCGCTCCATCGCGGAACATCTTCATTAGAACCAGCTCTGGCGTTTATCCGCAGACGAGGAGGTTTCCATTCCCCGAGGGCGGACATCACTGGCTGTTAAGAAATGGAGAGAGCACCCTTTATCTTCTTCAATCCTCTACGGTCCTCCTGCCACACACGGCGGCTTGTTGTTCACACAGTGGCGACGAGGCTGAAAAGTCTATTCCCAGGGTCTAACAGGGTCTGGGGCGGGCGTCATTAGGCGCTGTGACGTCACCGGGTTCCAGGAACCCAGGAGGGCGACTCTCCCAGTAAACACGGGGGGAGGACACGAGCATGTCTTGACTCATCGGATGTGGTTTTAAAGAGAGGGCAGTAATCAAAGCCCGCCCCCGGCTTCTCCTTAAGAGGGGCCTTTTCTCCTGGCCGCCTCTGAATGAGTGATTACCCTCACATTCCAGAGTGCCTAATCCCATCTCTAGCAGTGATTTAACCCAGAGTAGCAGTGGCCACAGCGCTGCCTCCGCCGCTTACCCAATAAAACTACTCACTGAGGGGAACTGTCGGCATGTCTTGGCTTTACAGACCTCAACTCTCTGTGGCCTATTAACAGGTCAGCAGTAGACATTTTCCCCCAGGTATAGAAGGCATCATTCAGATGGGTTTAGTAAGCTGCCCTCATTGGGGCCCCTGGTTCCCTGTGCACGGGCAGTCGGAAGCACAGGCTCCCGATGATGTCAGATGTAATCGCAGGATAACAAAGGGCCTGTGAGGGCTCCAACAAGGTGAAAGGCGGGTCTAAACATAGAGCTGGGGGCACGTACGGCGCGGGCCAGGCACGGCGCTAACCTGCTCGTGACCCCGCCGGAGGAGAACCGCGCCAGAGTGTAACTCTGACCTTAATGTCGACGTAATCGGCGGTGTTTGCGTTTTTATCGGCGCCTCGCCAGCTAATCTCATCAGGGCTTAGGCTCTGGTGCCGGGGTGAGGCAGAGGACAGCCTGGCGTGACCCATATCTTCTTGCCAGGACGGCTACAGCACTGCAGCTCCTCTGTACAGTTCCACCAGAGTGTACTACGAGGCCCGACGCCAGCGTGTTTACTAGGGAACTGTCTGGCACAAGATTAGGCCTGTGTGGATGTTTTCTAACGCTACAGCTGCTCACTCGCTGGAGAGATCTCCTTTTCATCAGGACAGACCCACTATGTAATGCGTCGGTAATGCGCCGTGACACTGGTGGACTGCAGACCTAGCTTATATTGTAACTCATCTTTACATTACGAGGTGGTTTTTCACCTGGCCTAGCCAACAAGAATCAATCTGAGCTTTATTACCGTAAGGCTAATACCGTGTGTCTATGGAGAAACCCTATGTATCTAATTTGAATATTCCAGCAGGGTTGTGTTTTGAGTGAGTGCCCTAATGGTCAGGCATGGCAGAATCAATGCTGGGTCTTTTTATATTGACACTACTTAATTACAGTAAGGCTTTGATTTCCGCTCTATAAAATAAATGAACTTATCACAATATGTTTTGGCACGGCCCTTGTCAATATGTAAGTGTAAAGACCAGGTTGTAAATCAGCATTGTGAAATCCCCTGTTACACAGATTGTTTATTATGGGGAACTGAGAGCTTTGCACTCACTCAGCAGTGCCCATGGGAGGTCCCATATCCACCCACCACACACACACACACACACACACACACACGCACACACACGCACACACACGCACATATACGCACAGGAAATGTGTCAGCAGCGGAGTGTTTGATGGTCTAATTAAAACCAGTGGATATTTTTGATTTTGCCTGTGTCCCCTGTCTGTCTGTGTGCGTGGACACAGGGGTGTGATAAAGGAAGGTTCTTTATGCAGTGGATAACTAGTTTTCCTATTTTTCCGTTCATCTGAAACTCAAAATATTTGGCTTTCCATTTCATAACGGTGCTTCGTCATTGATACGGACGCCTGGAAAGGCTGTGCCACCCTTTTACTGACGCGTCATGTTTCACTGGGCAAGTAAAGTGCACAACCTCACTGTGACCTTTAGCAAAACAGTTGTCCCCAAGCGGTAGAAAGAAAAGTTGGAAAGCGCGTCCAAACGATTGACTCATTGTAATTCCCCTGCTCCAACAGGAATGCCGTGCGTGCAGCATGTTTATCCAGATGTGTTGTGAAGTCATATTGTTGTCGATAGGACTTCCTGATGGCACGTAATATACAGTAATTGTGTGCTGTACCTTTTTTTTGAGTTCAAGGGAGTCTCAGTTCCAGGGGCATGGCGGGTTTTAATAAAGAACAGCAATTAAGGCAGGAAACGCTATAGCATCCATCTGGGAACATCATGTTCAGATCAAACAAACCTTTTAAAAGAATTAAACTCATCATCTAGATCTAATTATCACCTAATAGCTAACATGGTAGCAAACAACTAATTATTATGTCTTTTGGCTTCTACCAGCCTATAAAATGAAAAGTGGCACCGCTGTGCATAACACTAATGGATTGTGTTTATGAAAATAGGCTGAGACTGCTAAACGATTACATACTAAATTAATTCTAGCTCGTCTCAAAAAAAATATTAGTCTGGCACTTTTAATTGCTGTTTTTTTTTTTTTATCCTCTAGATTCACTTGGCACATGTGAGACTGTGTGTGTTTGTTTTGTGAGACAGAAGTAATTAGACTGCGATGTGTGACAATACATTTGTATATGTAAATATAGTGGCTCTACTGTAATTTGTGATTTGAATGGTGGGGCTTTAACACCTTTTTAACTGACAAACTGTCTTGAAACTTAACCTTAACGTGTACCGAATGAAAGTATTGGGGCTAAATGCTATATCTATCTTTTTATTATACTATCCTAAACTAGCCAGGCTGGTTCATTTGTATAGCCTCCAGCCTGATAACCAAGCTTATTAAAACAATAGTGTGAGAACATGTTTCCTCGCTGTGTTAATAATGACCTGGCTATAGACATGCATGCATACACATACAAACAGTAGCAGCTTACTACGTTGGTGCATCTTTAATGTACCCCGATTAACAAAGAGACTCCCTCCTATCAAAGGATTGCAAATAATAGCAATGAAAAATATACAGATGAACAAAAGGTGGTCTGTGTCCTTTTACCTTTTGCGGTTTAATTTGCTTGGAATAAAGTTGTGTATGCATTAGTAGCTTGTGTTTGATCTAAATGTACCACATGATGCTGAGGGCTTGATACTGAGTTTGTTTTGGGCTGTGGGAATAACAAAAGTGTGTCCACCGCCTTCTGTCTCACGACGTCGTATTCTAGTCCTTGGCTCTCCCTCATTTGCAAGCCTCTCCGGCCATATTTAATATGAAAAGTAGTCCGATGCGGTGAAGCAGAGGGCAGTGTGGGCCAACGCACAAGCAAATTGTCATGGGTTTTAGTCCCATCTTCAATGATGCGCTACTTCCTTGGGCTTTTGTCTCTCGTTTTGGGCCACAGCTGTCGGGCTAGGTGCTATACACGCTCCCCTCCCAAAAACCTGAAGCCACGCGCCACTGCACCCCAAACGCTAAATAGGAGCATTAGACACACCGTGTTAAAGGCTGCTGGTGTCAGGGCTGTGGCCGTGGGTGCGTGTCCTGTCCTGTGGCCACAGACACACACTAAATAGGACTACACACACACACACACACACACACAATTTGTCCTCTACTCTGTACTCCTAATACATTTAGATCTATTCTTTTGTGTTCGACTGTCCCGCCGGTGACCTCTGCACCGTTTACCCGCTCTTCCGTCTGATGTGGCGATACACCGGCCAAGACTGCAAATCTTCTTGCTCCTGGTGCCTCTGTAACACCACCTTTATTTCCCCAGCCCAGCTACGGGCTTGTGCGGTGGAAAATACCCACAGGGCCTATCCTGCCCATATGTAGTGTTGCAGTTTTTGATTATGCACCGGCAGCATCGCACCCCAGCAGGGTATATCCAAACATGAAAATTAATTCACAGCTAAATGCTGCTATATGCAGTCCGAGAGGGGGGAAGAGTGGAGAAATCAAACACAGGTTTACACTCGTGAACAGAAGCGCAGGGAGAGCGAGAGAATGCCTAAAGGCAAGCAGCGCTGTGTTCATTAATGTGCAAAGCAAATGGAATAGTAAAGAGATATATATAAAAAAAAAAAAAAGACATCAATAGAGGAAGGAGTCCTTTGGTTTCTAGGAATTTAAATGGGCATAAAAATTGACTCCAATATAACGGATTTAAAATATTCCACAAGCTGATTAAAAATCAAGCTAATGAAGAAGAATAAAATCTGTGTAATGAGCTTAAATCACAAACCGAGCAGCTTGCTCGCAGGAGAGATACATTGATCAGCATGAAATGAGAAAGTTTACATTTACAGCCAGACGTTTTATCTTGATGCTGGAAGGGGAAAACGAATATAGGCCCACACGCTTTGCTCCAAACACCTTTTTATTGATAAAGGCGTTTGCAACCTAGTGTGGCGGCCTACTATTTGTTTTTCCATTCTGATTCTCAGCCCAGCGGTTGATACACACAGTGTGTGTGTGTGTGTGTCCATCAGGTGCTGTGTAACCCCCGGTGAACACAGACACCGGCTGTAGTCTGAAAAGAGCTTGCGTCCTACTACTTGAGCCGTAATGAACTTTAGCATGGAAGTACTTGGGCATGACTTTGTCTCAGAGCAATGCAAATGGAATGGCCCCCCCGATGGTTTGGAATGCACCCAGCTGGCCTTTAAAAGGTGATAATTGGAAAATACAGGATGCAGCCGGATTTGGAGGCGGGACCTCGTGTTCCACTGAGTTAGCCGTTGCATGGATGGAGAGAGGAGACGAGGAGAAGTGTAGGTAGTAGAAGCACCCAGCCATTATGTGTATGTAATGCATTCATTTTTATATTTATATATATATATATATATATTGTTTGTAAACATAAGGTTTGTGCTCATGGGGCTGTTTGCACCACCATTTATTTATTGTATTGTGTTTGTGCAGTGTACTTCACGTTTTTTTTCTTTTTCTTTTCTTTTACAAGACAGTGTTATTGCATTTTAACTCAATGCAAACAAATCCTCCCCAAGGGAATAACAAATGTAAAGTAAACACATTAGCCTGCTTGTTCAGTGAGCCTCTCTCTGGTGTTAATAGTAGTGTTGTGTGCAGCACAGGCATATGGCACACCGGTGTCAAATGTCAATATCAATCACTAACATGCTTTCACCACCTGACATAATGTTGTTAATTATTTGTTTATTTTTCATTTAATTTTTTTTCATTTAACACAGGTAACAAAATACTGAAGCTAGACCTGTTTTAAAGCATTTAGACCTATGCTTACAGCATACTGTAGCCAGTCAAGTGTCATATCACAGTACTGTTCGATGGCATACACACTATGGCTGTGATTCATAAAGCCTGACACAGCATTCCTTTCCTTCTGGGGGAAGGAAGTGGAGTGGATTTGAAGGAGGGGGGCAGGAGTTATTTCCTTTACAAGGCTAAACTCAAAGCATTTCTCTGCTCTCCTTGTGTTAGCCTAACCTAGCATAAGCCCGTGCATCCGGCCTCCATTACGGTATCCTCCTCAGAGAGAACGGGACGGTGATAAGGTTCTTTTGAAGTCCAGCTTTACCACGGCCCTCTAGAGAGAGGCCGAGTCAGGGGCAGGAGCTGCTGAACAGTGAGGGGAAAGCCTTCCTGCTCTCGTCGCTTCTCCTCTCTTCTAGGTGGAATGAGGACCTTTTTAAAGACTGTTCCTACTCAAGAAGTACTGGGCAAAGTATGCCATAGAATGAAGTATATTCTGTTATGAAGCTACTTTGTAAAGGATTGGCTAACTGAGGCATTTGAGGATTGCCCATATGACAGTACTGAGGTCACTGGGCTATAGTCCAGTCAAAACAGTCTGCCGCATCTCAACCTGCGCTCCCAGTGTCAGTGGGCAGACATTTCCAGCATCAACATGCCACTGCCTGTTCCACGCACTGTTCAGGAAACCCTTTAGTAACTCCAAATGGAATCTTCTTAATGACTTCCTGTACCCGAGGCCTCGTGCTACCTGGATTCCAGGCGTCGGCCCCCCCGCTTTTTTTGTGTGTTTTTTTTGTGTGCTGTATCCCTAACCTTTGACCTAGTGGAGCATGTTACTGTTTTTTGAATCACCACCAGTACTTCTGATGGCCCTGATAACAAGCCTGCAAATACAAGATGTATTTGTTTAATTAGACTCATTGCCGTCGTCAGGTGACTGCCGCTGAGATTGTTTTAGACAAAGGAGAAATCCTCCCTCCTTTGTTGTACCTGACAGTTGTTTTCTAGAGCTAGTTATTTCCCATCAGTTTTCCAGGGACACCTAAAGGGGATTTTCATCATTTATAACTGCAAAATGCGCTTGTGTCAAACACGTCAAAAACGTGACGGTGTTTCCATGACCCTCCCTACAGAGGAAGGAAGTAGGAATGCTTACTGCCCACTCCCACCACACCTTTTACTGTAGAAATAGGGACAGAAAATGTCCTGTTCTTCCCCTCCCATGTTCCACATTGTAGCTTGTTCTGTTGACGCTGTCAAAAATGATTTGTTGGTTCAACTACACTTGGCACCTTGTTGCCTTAAAACTTCTACCCACTGTATCACCTGACTCTTTTGTTTGAAGAAGTAAAACAATATGAACACACTTTTAGCTTGCGCATTGCAGCTTAACCCTGTTGTGTTCCACTGAAATATAATTGTGTGGTGTTTTCAAGTGTCATTCTGTATATCACTTGATCCTCAGTAAGATTCCTTGAGAATCAGAGCTGGAATCGATTGTTTGCCTGTTTACTAATCTGTTTATTAGAAAGAATAGGATGCAGACAGCAGCTTGGCTGGCTGTGGGACGTTTCTAACCTCCAACTCTCCTCTCAACCGCGACGCCTCACTCTTGTTGAATATGTCCAAGCCCTTCAGGATGTCATGTTGAAGCTCCTTCACACTGTGACGTCTAAGGGCAATTCAAGTGATAGCTCTCATCCACCTGGCCTTTTGGCAATTTACTAAAACACAAGTGTTTTAGTAAATTGCCAGGTGTCTCCCACCTAACCTTAGGCTTCTGTATGCGGTCCTGGCCATCCTGACCTTACAGCATGATTTCACATTTCATGTAGACTTATTGTCTTTTAATTGCTTAAGACTATTTTAGTTAATCGGCCCTGACGCGTCTCCACAGGGTTCATCTTACCATATGGTATGGTATTTCAAATGTGAGTGATTAAACAGTGTCCGTTCATATTTGCATCTAGTGGAGAAGGTCGCGTTCTTATAGCTTCTGTTTTCATACGGCTTGCTGACTAATCAGTGGTCGTGTTGCGGTAAAATCCTCGCGCAAGCAGGTAATGTTTCCATGGTGTGCAAGGTACCCACAGCACAGAGAGCGGTGACAACCCCTCGTTGCATTACAGCTTTGGCTACAAGAAATGTGTTGTTGATTTAATTATGTTGTGGTTGTGGCTGTTCTTGTGGAGAGCTGTTGCTGGCTTTCCTTCCTGCACCTTGTTTCACTGTTACACAAACAAATTCCCTATAATGCTATTTTTGGAAATAAAAAAATTAAATAAATAATTACATTAAAATACTTCAGTATTTTATGCTTGATTTCTTACATTTCTGAATTATTACATTTACTTACCTGACCCACATAAATATTTGGGATGTTTTTGTGAGTTTACGTGTTTGAAGATATGGGGACAGCATGTGAAAAAGGGAAATATACGAGGGAGGAGTCAATGGGGTAGAAGAAGGGGGTGGGAAATGGCATTGAGGGGGTAAATTTTTGCCCCCCGTTGCTATTTGTATTTATTATTAATATTGTGAATGTTAATTCATTGATGATCTCATTAACATTATCCTTCATAATGGCAATCGCCAAACATGGAAAATAGGTGTAGGCTATATAGACATTATGCTGTTGATGTAGGTAATGGTTAAGAGAGCTACTTAGAGTTAATGGAGAATGGCTGATTCTCCCATTTTATTATCTTCAATTTATTAACTTTACACTGAATGGAAAATTTGAACTTGTGTGAGATTTTTTTTTTTTTTTTTTTTTAAGAGACTTCCTGGTGTGTCAGGATCAATCGGGCCTAAGCCAGTCTTAATTAAATGCTTGGGGTTGGGCAGAAGTTAAGGGCAAAACGCAGCCCTGTTGGCCGAAAGAATGAGGTGTCTGCCATTCGAGCAGCGGGTAATGGCAGCTTCATTCCTAGAAATTCCTCAGAAGGTTATTGTTCAACATAATGGGTTAGCGATTTGCTTTCTTGAAATTAGCTAGTCTCAAAAATGATTTCATATCTTAATTTAACTTGTGTTCCAGTGGTACTCGCTTTAGCAGCCTGTTGATTTTTATATTTTCGGGTACAACCTATTCAGGGCAGGATACTAACTGCCATTGTTTTTTAGAGAAAATATTGAACAATTTTCTTCAGCTCAGGCTCTCGGTACATAATTTTGTGTGTGTGTGTGTGTGTTTGTGTGTGTGAAGCTAAGTATTTGAAGTATTCGCTAAAAACGTGATTCATGTGAATGAACATAAATTCATCACACTTTATCCAATTCCTCTGTTTTCTGTATTTGTGTCCACTTTAACATGATAGAATGGCCTACAATAAATGAGTGACTTTGATAATGGCAATCGGGTATACAGTAGGTTAAACCTAAATTTTCTTTCTTGTTGTCTGTTTATATGAAGAAATGCCCAAGTTTCTGTGTTTTATGATAAACGGTTGCAGTTATCACAGTTCGCCACTTGGGGGCACAGACAACTTGCTAGGGAGATGAGTTGAGCTTTGTGTGGGGTGTGAGTAGTGAGGGTGGGGTGGGGGAATCCATTAATTAAATGGAATATGATCCAATAGACTCTGTACCGAGTCGTGAAACATTGGCGTCCCACAAGAGAAGAAATAAGACAAATGTCACAGATGTCCTTTTTTTTCCCCTCCTCTTCCTTCTGCACTGTTTTTCACAAATTCTTCAGAGTTTCCTTCCAAAATCCAGGCATCAGACACAGCGCCTTAGTTTGTTTAGGTCTCCCGAGCGGGTCTTACCAGTCCGCCCATCTGTCAGATTTCTCCGAGGTCCGAGGAGGGGCGTGGGGCTGTCTGTTTGGGGGGTGGGGGGGGGGGGGGTGTGACTGGGCATGGGGAGGGGAGGGAGCCGGTGCAGCGTCCTTACTTGGCCTCATCTCCAGCACTGACCCCGTACACGCCCGGGACTCGACCAGCACCATCCACCCCACCTCTTTATCTGCCTCTCCGCCTCTCTCCACCGGGGAGGGGGCACCTGTGGAGTCACCAGGCCCTCTGTCGTCATCTCCTCCTCCTCCTCCGCTGCTCCATCACGCTGCTCTCCTCCGCGCTAGCGAGAGCGCGGCGCCAGCGTAGGAGGAGGGAAGCGCGCCCCCTGGGTAACGTGACGCAGTGTGGCCCGGCCGCAGCACAGACCTGGTGCTCCATAATGCATTGGTGGCAGCGAGGGGGCTTACGTAACGGCACCTCGCCAGTCTCTCTATGTGCTGTGTGTGTGTGTGTGTGTGTGTGTGTGCTCACGCACGTGCATGTTTGATGCAGTGTTTGTTTAGGGGTCGGATCTGTGTGTCCATATGCTTTGCTGGGGACACATTGGAGTCGTCCTCCTGGCCTTCTGCCAGTGTTTGTGTGTGTGTGTGTGTGTGTGTCATACACATGGGTAATCTAGCAAGATCCTTGCGTGTGTGTGTGTGTGTGTGTCTGTCATACACATGGGTAATCTAGCTAAATCCTTGCGTGTGTGTGCGTGTGTGTGTGTGTGTGCATGTGTGTTTTGAAGTGACTTTGGTATCCCAGTAGGGCCCATGTTGCTCATTGAAATTCCCAGTAATCAAAGGCCTCCTCCTTCTATTGATATGCTTTTTTAATACGCCTGTGTGTATACTGTATGAGTACGCAGGGCTCCATCTGGGAGGGGCTGGATTAGTTGGCCCACAGCAGAGGGAGGACGGTCCCAGCGCATGCTGGCCTCGCCTCCTCCTCATTGGCTTAGAGGCTGCTTAAAAGCAAACACCAATCAATCCTCCCTCCCTCCCTCCGTGTCTCTCTCTCTCTCTCACTATCTCGGCTGCCATTGCAACAGGCCCGAGAAGTCAGAGAAAAGGCTCTCCCACCTGTCTCTCCTCGTCCTCGTCCGTTTCTCTTACTGTACTCGCGACAGTCGCCTCAGAGGACAAGTGTCTCTCAGAATGGAGCGTAGCATTGACTCCCCCCTTTTCCTCCCTCTGGTTAGCATGTTGGCACGCTCTAATGTTGATGGAAGTGACAATTAACAATACAATGATCACAGTGATGCGCTTGTGTATCTGCCTCACAGCCTTGCTAAAGAGATTAGCGACTGATCTCAATAGGACTGTGACTGGGCAGATGACAGATAGGCAGCACATAAAGGGACGGTGACTTTGGAAGTCGTAGCCCAGGCTTAAAAACTGTGTTCTGTCCTGTTTGACTTGCTAATGAAATTTCTCTTGCTCAAACTTTTCCGGAGGAGTTTCATATTGTATGTTAAAGGATAAGACCGCCGTTATTGTATTATTTATTGTCAACACAGCCTACAAAAAAGAGCATCTACATTTTGATGTGCCAATACATGTGCCTTGCCTTTTTAAATTCAACCTTGGCCAGAGCAGGGAACACATATGACTCCAGTATGACTGGGCCAGAGTCTGCTAACATTTTGCACGCACGCATTTTGCACATACCCACTATGCAAGCGTGTTGGTGCTGATGCTGATGTATGCTCCCGGTACCAATAACTGCATTTGAAAATCCCTGCAAATGATTTGGGAAACCCAGCCTCCGATATTGAACACCTCACTGCCTCCGCTGTCAGGTTGTGAAATGGCCCCGAGATATTTGCATGAAATAAATGAGAGCCTCTCTCACGTCCAGCCCTGCCGCAGCCAAAGGTCCACTGTCCCAGATGCAGGCTCCATCTGGCCCCACTTCTTCTCCTCCCTGTTCTTTTTAAGCGCTCAGATGCACCGGGAACCGCCAGGGCTTGGCTGTGTAGCAGAGATGAGGCTCAGTGCGGTTTCCATTTAGTGGACTGACTGTGCAATATAAAACACACCTGCGGTATATATTTCATATCTGTAATGAGGACACTGCAGCTGTGTCTATCCACAGTTCCTATACCTCCCAGGGCCCAAGGTAGTAAACCTAAGTAAGAGACACCGGTGTTAGCGGGATGAGTCACTGTTGCTGCGAAGAGAGTCAGATTAGACTGAGCTGTCACACTGACGCCCACACCAGCCTCCCCTCTCTGTCCGTCGTGCGTGGGACTTTGGGGGAATATTGGGGTGGAAGGGGGTCAGGCGTCCCTCGGTCTTGAGAAAACGCAGAGCTGGTGACAGCCGTAGAGACCCCCGCGGGAACCCAAACTGTTCCGCCAACCTGCCCGCCCCCCAAGCTCTGTGTCCACAACAACCAGTCTAACCCCCCCCCCACACACACACACACACACACACACACACACACTCCTCCCCTCCAGCCCAGGGCTGTGATCCTGCATAGCTGGCGTAATGAAGCCATATAAGCCCGTTATTGGCTGCTTTACGGCTTGTTTTATGAAGGTGAGCCGACAAGCAGCTCCCATAATGGTTCCTGTCACTTTAACAGAGAGAATTACCAAGAGAAAAGGGACTGTTGGGGCGGGAGGGTGAACGGGGGCAGTGGAGAATGGGCCGGGGCCTTTATGTTAGCCCTGACAGGGCTTTGATGGGTAGAAGTCTGGCTGCAGGCTATCACTGTTACATTTTATGTCTGCCACCTTTTGTTTGGGGGGGGGGGGCGCATTATTGACGTTTGACCTATGTTCTTATTCCCACCTCCTCTTCGCTAATCAATTACCACATCGATCCATTAATCAGACCGGGTGATGGCCAGAGAAAGGGCCCCCTGGTGGAATGTGTGAAGCATTGTGGGACAGGCCCCGGGCTAGCGTGGAGGAGGGCCGCTCACCTGTGGAGCATGATGCTCCGTGACCCGAGCATCGCCCCACCAAGCCTCAGACCCTCCACACTTTGTGGATTCCTCCCAAAACAAGAATATCACACATATCACCGAATGCAACTCTTTCCCTGCAATGTATGCCCTGCGGGGGGGGGGGGGGGGGGGGGGGGGGGGGGGGGGGGGGGGGGGGGGG
>JAODLI010000014.1:974642-1010763 GCA_027575585.1 Percopsis omiscomaycus | reverse complement strand
CTCTCTCTCTCTCTCTCTCTCTCTCTCTCTCTCTCTCTCTCTCTCTCTCTCTCTCTCTCTCTCTCTCTCGCGCTCTCGCTCTCTCCATATCCGAAACCGCGAAACAGGTGGAGGCCGAGAGAGCGCACGGCGTGGGCACCTGCACGCTCAGCTGCGCGCAACTTGTTATTGCTGCCGCCGCGTGAGCGCAGACGGCGACACTCGACAACCACCAACAATCATAAACCTGACTATTATCTGTCTCCAAAGGCGAAATTCTCAGCGTTAGCTCATTTCCGGTCGTCCCCTTTAGACTGACAATGGCGTTGGGGGCGAGCATCTCCTGAGAGCGGAAGGCAGAGAATGATGTGGAGTATTGTCCCATCGCTGGCTTTCGCTGGAACAAAATAAAACGTATAGGCTAATGGGTTTTTCATACAGCCATAAAAGTCAGCCTGAGACGGGATACGTCGGAAATGTATCCCGGAAATGTCTTTGGATTCAGTAGGCTACGATTGACAAGCAATTACACTTTTAAAGTAGCCTTTTCTTCTCAACTATTGCAACTTGGCTGCCTGTGCCATGTTTGTCATGCTCCGGACTTTACTCTTCAACATGACACCATCTAATCCAATTAAACAGGATAACCCCGAAACCATGCGCAGGACACGTATATTATCCTTCTTCTTTCTCCTTCAAGTTGGTGACAAGCGCACTTGGTTTTGTGTGAAAGGGAGTCAAGAGCTCTCCCTAATCCTGGGCCGAACTAGAAGTGAAAAGTGAAAGAACTCCTCATTATAGAAGTGCTTGAGAAAGAGGGTGTTTTCCATAGCCAACTCCAAGTTTTCGTTCATCAACTCCGCCTGAGCCAATAGTGACTGCTATACCTTTGTGATTAGTAACATTTGTATTACCTTACAGGTATTTCTAAAATATAGATAGATATATTAGACCATATTTGAACTATTATTTAGACGTGTTTTAACAGAACCAAGGGATTATGTAAAATTGAGTCGCACTTCAGTAAGCCTTAATAGGCCTCAATTCGTTCGTTCGTTTTTTTGACAAATTATAGGCATATTTAAGTGGCATTGATTTGTGACAAACATACTATCCAGCTCCCACAGTTTCTTTTTTATCAAGAAACCTCCTTACCTGTTCACATACAGCGTTGGATAGACCGTATATTTGTGGGCTATAGTTTAAATGTAATAGCAAACCTAGGCCTATGCATAAGATCGTGGCCCCGTCGACAGTAGTTTTTGCAATGTGCTCACAAAACTAACAATAACTAACAATAGTCTTCTATTCTCGTCATTTGCAGATGACGTTTTTTAAAGTCATAAATTGTAATTTAATTGGTTTACGGAGAGGCTGTTATGTTAGTGTAGGCTATAGCCGGAACCTATAACATATTCTAGGTGTACAGAAATGACAGGTAATTGACATTAATCCGCTCTCTCTGAGACTCAGGGGGGAACTAAAGTAAATGGGGATACGGTTAATGAAGCAGCACTTGCCCTTTGAATCTCACTCACAGTATGCAGCGGCGAAGTTTGGAGTAACTTTATTCCCTTACATGCTGTCCATATGCATCATTAACGCTGTAGGATACGAACAAAATATGTAGGAAAAAACAAAACAACGAAAGTAGGAAAGGAATTAAGCTTGTAGTCTATTTTTTTTTTTAATTATGTAAACACTGTAGGCTATATGACATACGTTATCAAAGGGTTGTGCAACTGACACTTGTCTTACTTTCTGGACATTATAATGTGCTAATACCCGCATGCTTTTACTAATGTATTCAGTGCTCCCGCGAACACGAGCCTGTTACTGTCCTTATTATAATTCATATTAGGGCTCTTCCCTATAGGAGCTGTGACAGGCAGACAGAGGCCAGGTGGGAGCAGGCAGACTTTCGGTTAAGGAGTCGCATCTCTCCTCTCCCCCCTCGCGCAGCTCGGTCCTACAGGGGCCTGCGTAATGAGAGCACCTGAGGGGCCCTCCTGGATGGAGAGGTACCCTAACCTCGCCACGGCCAGTCAGAATCGTGCGCGAACACCTTCACTCTCTCTGGCTCCCCCGGGCCGTGCCAGCAGCAGCCCCGTGCACCCGGTTCATATCCACAACGCGCTCAAGTTTTGACAACTTTAATAATGTGCGTGAAGATGCTGATGTGAGCGGTGGGTTGCCAGTTTAGCAGAGAATTCAAGGAATTTTCATCCTTCTGCTGGGGAGTGGCCTTGACTTTCACACCAGGGCCAATTTTAATACCATATGAGTCTGAATTTTATGCAAGGTATAAGCCTACCTAATTGCACCGAATGTAGAAAAGCTTCATGCATTTAACATAAGCTAATAATTCATTGTGTAACCATAGTGTAAGTACTGATATTACACCATTGATGGCATTCATAATGTGATTGAATCGATATAGAAAAGTCCCAATAATCATATTTAATGCGCTCTGTTGTTTAATTTTAGATCTGGATGTCTTTATCATTGCTTCTCTTTTCCGTCATTTACGTGAAGACAGTCCCAGCATCTCTGTGGGTTCAGTGTCACTAAGATAGATTGGCTGTGATAGTTTGTGAGATATACTGTCATTTACCATGGCAAGTGTCAGCGAAGGGCCAAAGGTGCCGTCCCCAATGGAGCTGGCCTAATTATACAATTAGTCTTGTGATTGGGACGGTCCAGAGCTAAATGTCCTGAGGGACAACCAGACACATTATGGCTGTCATCAGCTTCTTCACAACAAGTCAAAGAGGTGGTGCAAGTACGCGAGCCGCCTTTAGATCGGACAAGAAACTTGTGAGGTGGTTTCTTTTAATCACGTTTATCAACTCTTATTAATATGCCTATTAATGGCAGTTGCACGGACTAGGCAATATACGTCTTCCTACAAGACCAAGAGGGGAAGAGTCGAAGCGTGGAATGATCTTTACGGGACGCTATTAATAACATAAGGCCATCTTGCTATTCAATCATTCATCGCCTAAGCCTCATCTGAGGCCTCTGTAGACCCACACCACCCTTGGAGACCCCATATCTCAATCTCGTTGCCTATCCAGCCATATTTCCTTTCTGGCTTATCCCTGGTCATTTGGAAACATCAAGACAACATATATTCCTCCTGTCCCATCTAGTACCATATCTGTTATTAGCAGTCACAAGGCTGTTGGAGAGGATGGCTGTGAGGCTTGTGATAGTTTGGATCAACCCAGACAGGTCCGTGAAGTCGGAGGGAGGTTCTTGGCTTGGTATGGTGGCGGTCAGTGGGGCCTTAAAGCTGTAATGTTACCGTTAGGGCCCTGCCTTATCACAGTGGATTAGAGCTGCAGTGGTGCCACAGCATGCTGAAGATGTTTGGTAACAAACTTGAGCAACTTGCCCATGATGAATATAGATGGTTCACAATGTGGAGTTAGTCGAACGCCTATGAAACGGAGCCATGCGGTTTTTCTTCTCAGCTACTATCTGCCTCGGCCGTCGACCTTGTCTTTTCTCATGGAGTAGATGGATCCTCTTGAGTGGCAGGCTGCTATCTCTTTCCCTGCCCTGAGCATCTATGCATATGGCTGCCCCCCTGTCTCTTATCCAGTGTGGCCCTATTCTGCTGTCCCTCCGGCTGCGAGAAAATGATTTCCCCATCTCTAAATGCTGACCTTTTCCCACAACAAAATGGGATGCATTCAGGGCGAACATTCTGATGTTGTAGACGTACAGCCGTTCCACGCAAATCTAGTAGAGATATAAATCCAAAACACAATACATGCCAGTTTTTCACAGATGCCAATTAACATGCACTAAACATGCACATTTTATATTGCAGCAGTGCTTTTTTTATAAATCACTAGCAATACACGATTGAACCTAAATTACGAAATAGTCGACCATAAAAGTCCATATGTTTCCAACTGATAAAATATACATTTCCTCCACCTGGCCAACAGAGTCCCATAGCACGTTCAAGCCTACATCCTGCATTTAGGGGCTTTTAGGAAAGCCCTGTCATTCACTGACAGACTACTGGGGGAAGTGTACTTACGCTTATCTGCACTTTAGTTTCTACCTTCTGGCCGGTGGGCTGTATGAGGGCCAGGTAGCAAGGCCCGCCTCATGCGGTTGTCCGTGGACGACCTTGCTCTGCTCACCTACTGCCTTGGAGTGGCTCCCAGTCCTAGGATGGGGCTTTGGACCGGCACCAAGTCTCTACCCCCACAGATGTTACTAAGCCGCCAGATATTATGTCAGTTCTCCAAGGCAGAGGCAGGCTGAACCTGAATGATGAGTTTTGCTCTTCTGTAGAGGTAAATGAATGTAAAGCCGACATGCTCTATGGTGGCAACATGGAAAACAAGTCCCCTATGTGATTCTGAATCACACTTCTGTTTGTCTTTCACTAACATTTATTTTTTAATGTTTATGGTATCCCTATATACAGTATGGAGTAAAACCCTGCGATGTACCAATGCACAACAAAATTAAACAATTTTACAAAAGATAACCACTAACATAAATTCCTTTAAGACATTTATAATTTTTTTTGAATTAATTAAAAAAAATTTATGACAGAAAAAACTTTCACATTCATGAACGATTTTTTTCAATATATCAGTGCATAAAAATATAGTGTAAGTTATGCCCTAATATAGTGTTTAATGTAAATATACTGTGTTCATTTGTGGTCCATACTATATAGGCTGGATGGTTGAGCGAGAGAGGCCTATAACCTATATTGACACCTGCTATTCTAGTCTGATTTCTGCTCTGATCTTTACACTGACAACATATTTATAATTTATTTTTATTAATAATAGGCTGTTAATTATCCGAAGTATTTATTCATTTATTTCATTCGTTCATTTAATGGGTTTTTCTATAAAATTTCCCTTAGAAATGCTAGTTCAGTTAAGTTAGAAATGTAGGCTATTATTTGAAATGCCCTGTCTTGAGGTGAAATATGCGGATAGGCCTAGTAAAGGTATTATCTTCCGAGATCACTGCACTATATTTATTTCTATATTTCTTTAAATTCAGTCTGTACTTTTTGAGGTTCGTGCATTAAATCATGACACAAAAGTAAAATACTTACTTTAGATTTTCAAGTCTTCGTTGAACATTTTGAAATAGGACACAAAGAAATCCAACTAGTGTTAAAAACACACACTTGACTCTATACAATATGGTAAATATATTATGACGTGGTTCCCTGTTAATTGATTTAATGAAATTCCTCTGAAACTATTAAAACCGGGTGCACGTCAGTTGAGTAACCCCAGGAGAGACAGTTGATGTTTAAAAGTCCCGCAGTCCTTGCGGAAAGAAATCGGGGCTAATAGGTGAATCTTTACAGCTCCGAGAGTTGGAGTTAGGAGCGTAGGCTACTGGAGGTCCCACATGCAGTAGTCTACGAAATAGACAGGCTTTCACCCAGTCTGTCTCCAGTCTACGGGACAAAGGGAAATCCATTTCCCAGTGACCGACATCGACGAACTGAGGCTTGCGTTTTTCCCTTATAAAGTTTGGAGTCGTATTACGTGGTTTTGAATATTTCCCCTACAGGCTGGCGTGCGTATACTCACTGTAGGTTGAGTAGAATTAGATGTGTGTCCGCGGTTTTCTGATGGAATAAATTATTCTCCGGTGGCAGTCCGGTAGTTTAGAGGGTTGCAGCTCTCCGGTTGAAGTAGCTTGTTCAACTGGATTCTGTTTTCTGACTTGTTCATGAAACTTAAGATAGTAGCCAGGTAGGGTGCAAGGAACATGCTGGCAAAATGCCGAGAATAGTGAATATGTGCAAAAAAAATTATTTTTCTTTTTCTGTACAGAACACTAAGAAACGAACAATTTTCATACCGTTAAATATTGTGAATTTGAGAAAGTTATCCTTTGCAAACATGCTTTTCTAATGCCCACATTATCCTCAAGCGTTTTTGAGCTGGAAAGGCTACAGGTGACAAGCATATGTGTTGTATCTGTGTATTAATATTTTTTTAATTCTCAAACTTTTTATCAAGTAAAAGCCGTCATTTCGACTTACCAGAAAAGGTGGACTGTGTGGGACAGAAACAATATGGATCAAAAGTTTCACCATCTCGTTTATTACCTTCACGTCCTATATGTGCACTTTGCAGGGTGAAAGGGAACATTTATCTTAATTATTTAATCAATTTCTAAGACGAAGCATAATGAATCTATTATTATAGTTGACCTGGAAATAATATTTTGTTCCTTACACAATTAATTTCACTCACTGTGTCCAACATTGGCATCTTCAATTTAGGTATTTTTCTTATATTGTAATCACGCATTATTTTCAAACGGTGTCTGCTAGTGTTCACTTTCATGGAACTCTTTAAATGTCTTAATTATGATGCCATTTTCACGTCTATCAAACTGTATTTTTTGTTGTTGAAATGGGCATAAAACAGGACGAAGCGGTCACAAATTTCGGTTCTGTTTGTTCGACTTCATGTTTTGGTCTTCCCAGACGAGTTTTCAGTCACCTGCTTTACAGTCCGCCAAAATACGCCCAAAGTCATAAAGTAACAATGTTGACAAAACGTTTTCTTAATAACGACACCATGTTCAAGCCCTTTGTGATTCAGACGTTAGTCATTTTGGCGCAGGTGCTCAGGATCAAATAACGCATAGCCATAGTCGAGTCTAACACAAACTAACTTTTGTGACCGAACTGCTCACCTCACAAACCACTTTTATGTGCATTGTGCGAACAGTATTCAGAAGATGGATAATGCTTGTAAAGTCTGACAAGACAGCATTTGTTTTGATGCTACGGTCGTCTGAGAAATTATCATTCAGTCCCTTTAAAAGGCGGAATGAGAGAGAACGACTTTTGCTTTGTCCTGTCCAAAGTGGCGTCTGCATGTCTGACTGCCGGTTACTGATTTGCAGGCAGTAGGCTATGTTAAGGTGGCCCGTGTAAGTGATTTCCACGGGCTTCCCACTAAAGGAGAACAAATCGCTGACAAAGGAGTTCCTTTCCCATTCAGCAGCGTCGTTAGGACAACCCAGAAGTATTCCTCAGATAATAAGTTCTACTTCAAAGCGTTTCTCATTGAAGGGTGACTGCTTTGCTCCTTTTATTTAGTCCCCCCTTTTCACGCCAAAGAAACTATCTCTTTGGTTATTTTTCATCGTGTTTATTTTTTAACATTGTTTCCAAATAGAACCTACAAGAGTAACTCTTGTTTAGGCCCTCGGCCCCTATAAAAGTTCACACAGGCACAAAACGAGAGGAAAGATGAAGCTGCTTGTGTTTTTTTCTTTCTCTTGCGTCAGTAGTGTGCGTGTGCGTGTGTGTGTGTGTGAGAACAATATTGTTTTCAGGAAACTTTTTTAAGAAAGATATTGAAGTGCTAGTATGCAACACAATTGACATAGTATAGATCGTAGGCCTGCAACTACTACAGGTAGACTACTGCATGTTGCATAGTATCTCTTAGCTGAATGAAGTTTGCTTTATATGCTCTTATTTTATGTATATTATCATGGACTTTATCGTGTAGGCCTACTATAGCTGCAGATTGAGACGTTTGAAATGTAAAATATTTGTATTTGACTTTGGAATTTCAATTAGCACGAACCTTGTTTACCTTTTTGATTTCATACGCACACACAGAACAGCTGTGGGTCTGTGTCGTCCGCCTGTCGACGTGGGCTATTTGTGAAAACGCGTCAGACATTGCGGGTGAAGGTGCATCGTGTGCTTTGATTATCGTTCATTTAGTGTCAGTTAGTGATTTTCTACCAGACATATTCAAATGTGCTAGTCTCACTACCCAATTGCCATAGAAATCCTAACGCACCGTGAAGACTGTCAAAGCGGCCAGCCTTCCGCTCAGAAGCAGTGGCCTTTGAAGTTGTGCACAACCGGCGCTGGTCAATTTTAATTCTATAGACTGGACAGGGAACACTTTGAAAGTGAGATTGTGCGTTTTAATGGAGGAAATAAGAGAGGGGCTTGTTTTATACACTCCATACAAGGTCTGGCTTATTGTCAGATATCTTTTATCTTTTATTTTTCCCATGAATGATTCATGCTTCGGCTGCTTTGTGCGGTCCCGCCTTTCAGAGTTAACGCCATCAGGGGCCTATAAGCCCCCTCCCCATTAGGCCAGTGATTGGTTTATACTAGCCTCTATTGGGACTGGTAGGCCTATTTGTGTCATAACAGTAAAAAAGTTTATAGAAATGTCAAGATATGAATTTTATAGGACGTCCTATACTATTTCTAATGACTTCATTTTCCAATTAGAATGCCTAAGTTAGAATGGAGGAATTTCTTTTCATATTATATTAAATGACAAATAAAACAAGTTCCTAAAATACTCCTAAAAATAAAAATGTTAGACCTAACGAAGTAGGCTATTGATTCATTTCTAAATATCTTCAATTTTCTGGTGCCCAAAATAATAAGACGTATGGAACAAGAGTTGTTTACTATAAACCTTGTATGTCCCAATGTTGTTTATTAAGTTTAAGCAGGATTGTATCATTTAAATTTGATTTTAAAAATGAAGGGTCGGCACAATAGTAAATTATCATTAATTTTATCCATAGTATCTGACAGCACCATGCACCTCAAAGAGAAAGACAGGTATTACAAAAGGGCATGCGGCGACTTTTCACATTACACGGCCTATTCAAGGATTTTTTTTTTTTTTTACTTTTACAGAAGACAATTAAAAAGCATCCTTACTACATATCACCAAAACTGATAATATTATTCTTTGGTGTCTCTGTGATTCCAGTACAACACTGATAACAGCAAATAAATTACAATGTACAAAACAAAAATGTTTTTGTCATTAAAACTACGACATTCACAAGCATCAATACAATTACATATATACAAATACTTCAGGGGCAAAGCCTGTCAATGTACACATTTAGGGTCTCAAGGGACGTATTTGTACTCTTTAACGAGTATTACACTGGTGTATTTTTTTGCATAAAATATAGTCTTAAATAGTTCTTAAATATTACAAAATTTCATCCAAACAAACGTATGATACAAATCACAAAAGTCATATCAGAACCCTTAAGACACTCAACTATTTGTGTGTGACATTTTATTAAAGTCCTGGAAGATCAATAGCTGTACCATATCCCAGGGTAGTCTCAGTCAAACCCCAGCCACTGTTGCTGACCATGAACTGTTTACACCTGACAACGTGTGTTTATCTTATCATGTCTGCAATTTTGACTAGTAGTAGGCCACTTATTAGCAGATAGAAATGACAAGATACCGTAGGGAGAATGCCACTTTAGCAAAGCTCTGCAGTTGTGTCTTAAATAATGCTGCCAGCTAAACCCTGCGTATTTCAATGTTTAAAATAAAATGTATGTTTCACATCGGCACATGTTCCATTCAGATATCAGTTACCATAAACGTAAGAGTCCGTTCAAATAATAAAGCTGTATTTTTTTCTTAAGGAATATAGATCCTTTATTTCTAACCTTCAAATGTATTACTCCCTTCTGAAAGTTTTGATCTACATGCACTCTCCATATTAATGAACATAGAAGGGTGCATAAAAGGCAGTTGTTCCTTGTGTTATTAGGCCTACAACAACAACAATGATTAGGTCATTATATGGTTAGCATAACCATGTAGCATCACCATCAATGTATAAAAATCTCTGATATGCACTTGGACAGCTTCCCCAAGTACCTCGGCCTGTACAGGCTCACATTTAACAGATCAATTAGGGGCTCACAGAGTGAAAATGCTTTCGGACGTGATATCAGAGCATTGTCCTCGGGTCTGCATTTCTGAAGGAGTCCTCGTCATCTGAATCTGACGTTGGCACATCACTGGAGGGGGTGTGAAGATGGTTTGGCCCTCCGCTCCCCTGGCAAACATACCACTCATTGAGGTTAGTCACCTGAGGCGAGAGGTTGGCAGAGCGGTTCCTGTGCGGTTCAGGGTTGGGCGAAAGGGGGTCTCCGAGAGGGTTCGTGGAGGAAATGTAGGGGGTGTTGGTGGCAGGGGGTGGTGGTGACTTGCAGTGCACTTTCATGTGTTTCCGCAGTGAACTCGGGTGTGTGTAAGACTTGTCACAGCCTCGCACTTTACAGTAGTAAGGCTTGTCACTGGTGTGAACGTGTGAGTGCTTCTTGCGGTCACTGCTGTTGGCAAATTTCCTGTCACAACCATCAAACTCGCATTTGAAGGGCTTCTCTCCTTTAAGAAAAAAAAGAGCGAAAACATACATTCATTATATCAAGGAAAAGGTGTGCATCATCACCTTTTCCACAACAGCTCAAACTACAGCTCACGTTTAGCATTAAGGCCAATTACTCCATAAATGGGGCTACAATGACTATGTTTACATAAACACAAATAAACACCTATTAATTATAATATGTCAATAATTTCAAGGTCAAATAGTTGTTGTAAATGAATCTACATGTAATTCTAGTTTACATACACACTCATAGGCCAAATTTGTAATGTTGACATTATTCTGAGTTTGTTGACATATTCTGATTGGAATATAGCTGCATGTAAACATAGTCAATGTGTTTACTAAACATCTATAGCCTAGGTGCCACTTTTCCACACCCACATGCAGGAAGCGTGTTCCTGAGTAAACATGTCACCAGGCCATTGGTTTACATGTGGGAGAAATTGCTCTAATGACCACAAGGAGCCGTCCACGTCCTGAAATTGCGCTCAGTAGGCTGTAGCACAGATCACACGCACATAGTATCGGGTAGACCTACATTCACAATGGCGTGCCAAACTACCTCTCGTTTTATAGAGTAACAAGAAGATAATCAATAATCTGGACTAAATCTGAGCACGTGCAACGCTTGTGATATTTAGGCCAACTTTGTACAACAATTAAACAAAGAACACAGTTAAAAGTTTGTGGGGAATTTAATGGTTGGCATTTATAGGCCTGTATAGTTTAGTTTTTATAAAATATATATTTTATATGTAGGCTTTTCCGAATAATTCTGCTTAGAGTATTCAGGGCCCTGAATCCTCGTGTTGTTGTCGCCAAAATTTGTGGTAAAGATTTCACAAAATACGGGCAGGACAGAATCATCATGTTCTCCACGACGTTTAGTGTTAGTCCAGATAGAAACTAATCTGCGCTAAACCATAGCGTGTTTACCACCATGCCAGTCTGACCAACGCTCGTAATTGAGCTGCGCTGGCGCCATTGTTGTGGTTGCAGTATACGTGCATAAAATGCATTTTTGAAGAGTGGGTTGCGTCTGAGTTGTTTCTCTTTTTGACGGTCGCTGAAGTAGCCTATTGTTGATTTTTTTTTTTTACGTTATACCTTAAAGGAACGGGGCTTGCCCTTCTTTGTTTTTATTAAATATTCACTTGATCGATTAATTATCATCGATTATTTTCATCCAACGCATGTGGCGATATGGTCACAGAGGTTCTATGAGCACATATCAATGAATACGTAAGCACTCAACAAATTATAGCCAATATTAGTCCCCTCACGACTACACGTGGACGCCCAAACTATAGACTGAAAAAAAGTAAAACATTTTCTGAAAGGAAATTAAAAACCTTTAGTCCGTTATGGATGCGTCAGTCAGTAGTCAATACCGTTCGCTCGTGTGTCTATCGTAGATCACATGAACTATATATTAATTGCGGGCTGTGAGTCACTCGTATTAACGCGTGTTCGCGTCGCCCGTTTACAACTCTCGTCTACTGACCTGTGTGCGTCCGCTTGTGAATCTTCAGATTCTCCGATCGTGCGAAGACTTTTCCGCAGCCGGGGAACGGGCACGGGAAGGGCTTTTCTCCCGTGTGAACTCTGATGTGATTGATCAGTTTGTACTTCGCTTTAAACGCTTTCCCCTCGCGCGGGCACTCCTCCCAAAAACAGACGTGCGTGCTCTGCTCAGGTCCGCCGACGTGCTCCACCGTGACATGGTTGACCAGCTCGTGCATGGTGCTGTAAGTTTTCGAGCAGGGCTTTTTGGAAGTTTGCTCCTGGTCGATCCATTTGCAGATCAACTCTTGTTTTATGGGCTGTCGCATGTACCTCAAAAACGCCCCCGCCGCCCCGTGAGGAGCAGAAGCGATGTTCACATTGAGGTTCATGGAATTGTAGCTGTGGAGAGAGGAGGGTCCATAGTGCTCCGGCCTGTGCCCAAAGTGCTCCGGCCTGCCGTACATGTCCCCCGGTATACCCAGGCGCATCTGCCCGTTGAGGGCATGGTGGTGGGCACTTTGGGCCGCCTGGTCGTGAAGTCCAGTGAAAAGTGGATGGGCCCCGCTTTCCGCGTGCCCATAAGCACCTGTTGGGGAGATGAACATGCCATGGTGATGTGGGGAGGAGGCGGAACTATGCTGGTCGCCAAGTGCATGCATAGCAGAGGCTGAGAGTTCTCTCCTGAGGATGAAGTCCCTGCTGCTTGAGTAGCCTGAGTGGGGGTGAGCCACGGGGAAACCAACTGTGGTCTGAGCAGAAGTGAAAGATGCCGCGGTCTGGGCTTCGGGATGGCTCTGAATGTGCTGAGACGGGCTAAGTTTGAGAGCATTTGTCTGTGCCATGTGCTCTGGTCCAAATGGAGTGAGTGCCACTCCAGGGTCGTTGCCCAGCTCCCCAGGGTGGAGGTGGGCATGGTGGGAGAGAGGGTGATGCCCCCCTAGCCCCGGGAAGCCTGTCATATTCTGATGAGGAAGGGGTTGAGTCGCTGCCAAATCCGCTAATCTTATCGCCGGATTCCTCTTGCTTAAAGGGGGTTCCATAACTACACTGTCAAGTCCATTCACTCTCACCGCTGTTGTTTTTATACACCACGCGCTATCTAAAACATTAAAATATATGTAGCCTATATAAGATTCTATGACTTCTTTTGTCCTGCTTCTAACTCTGCTTGCTCCTTTTCCCACTCTGTCCTCAAGCGATTGGCAGAACATACAACAGTTGGAGGACACAGTAGGGAATACAGTTTAGAAATGGCACTGCGGGTATTGGACGGATTTCGGTGACTGGCAGTTAAGAGAACGAAGCGATTGGCTGTCGTTCAGCGCACGGGCTCAGCAGGGTTCCGCCCCCTCACTCTCTTTATCGCTGTTGACTCCAGAAAGTTGTACTCACAAGTTACCAGCAAATGTGTTCGTGCAGCTTACTGTTTACTACTGCCGGTGCATGCAAATGACCGAAATGTAAATATATGTTGAAAAAGCTGCTCTTCGGATATTTGCAATATGGACAAATGACTAAAAGTCAATACCAAAGTGAGTGAATGGATGGCATATGTATTTAATAGACAGTATGTAAACAAGGTTTCCACAATGTTTTATGTTCACTATAGTTGTAGGCGTATAAGCTTTGAGGTAGCCTATAATGTTTCCAAGTTATCAGCCTACACCTTAAAACTAACATACAAAGGAAACAAAAGCACTTGCTAATATGCTATGTTTTATTTCTGCAATAATTCTGCTGTCAGTAATAAGTCTATATATAGGCATGATTTTATTATGGCCCAAAAATGTTTACCCTTTAACCTCCTGTAATAATCATAATAAATCTAAATATATACATTTCAACCATTGCGTAATAGAAAATGTATAAAGCACAAAAATGCTTTGCAGTATATGTTGACATAACCTACTGATAAAAACTATTATAAATACTTTGATAAAAAATAAACACGTTTTACTAAAGGGTTGCATAAAAAAATAAATCCAGCTCTCCCTAACACAGCTTTAAGCGTGCCACCGCATGCTTTTGCAATAGGCCTAGCAATTCATATGCCTTGTTATAACTGAAGTGAGAACTAAACTGTTAAACTAGGCTACATACTATTTCACTTTTATGTGACGGATAACGCCCGTTGAAGGGTCCCGGTTCTCAGCAGGTGTTCTGTCATTGATTTGATATGTCTTAATTCAAAGCACGTTTGCAATCGATTTGCGATAACAGATTACTATAGCCTACCAGTAGCACAAACTTTTGGTAACTTTTTAAAATATGCATGTGCTTATGTTTCAAATGCCGTGACATACAGTAGGCCTTTTCAGTGCACCGCAACGTTTCGTGTCCAAGTTAAATTTAAAATTCGGTAGGCCTTCATTTAATAATTGATTTTCTTGCATTTCCCTTAGGCTATAAGACTAAAACATATTTGACATCAAACAAGTTCCTTAGCGATCATCTGTATTAATTTTTTTTTAAATCACTGCTTCCTCAAGATAAAAATGTTGAGTTTTTTCTCGTTTGCAGTTATTATATTGAGTAATAAGGATTGGCAGTCTGTTTGTCCGGATAGAGGTTGTCATTCTTTCCACGTAGGCCTACTGTAAATGTTATCCATATAATTTTGCAATCTCGTATAGGTGTGAAATCTAAAAGAAAAAAACGCAAATATGAATTGTATTATTTAAATTTACTACTTTTTTCTTGATTCCAAGTTGAATATTGCGTAGGCTACATTACATTTTTTGCCAACTTTACAATTTGTATACTTTCTATAATAGGACTACTATCTGTGTGAGTGAGCTTTAGGCACACTGAATTGATACAATTATGGGGGGTGGGGGGTTCATCTCGCAAAATACACTCCAATTAATTATTTAAATTGGGGAGGAAAAATTCCAAGGCGCAGCATTCAATCATTGAACGGGTTGATTTCCTTTGACGTATAGCTTTCATGTTCCCTGTTGCTGTCGTTGTGTCAGGAGAAGGAAGGGGGACGTCTTAAACTTCTTCCCCCTTTCTCTTTAAAACAAAGACGCTTTGTCATAAAAAGGGTTATTTTACCAAAGGAGTCAAGGGGGCAACATATGTGGTCTTAACAGGTCATAGGTCAAATATCCATGAAACACAAGGTCGGGGAAAGCACACAAGTAACCCTCTAATGCGTCAACATGTTGATATTGTCATATATTTGAGAAGTGAAATACGGTCTACTTCCTTCGCTCTTGGCCTGCATTGCCCACACTAGCCTGGAATGCGTTGCCTTTATTTACAAGCTGGCTATAACTATATGAACACACATCGTTAGGCTGCAAGCTCCGATTGTTACCTTGGCTAACCCAAAACAGTCACGCGCCACATCTGATCCCAAATAATATTTCATGACACACATTCTTAAAATCGTCAGGCTATATCTCATTCTGCTCTGCTGATGCTAAAAACCTGTTGAAATAGCCTACTGCTCTTTGGGGATTTTCATTAAGCTATCCTCTTTCTTCTAAGCAGAAGGGAAACCCGCAGCTATGCGCCTCTGGCCGATTGAGTTTTCTTTCATTTAATTTTTTTTCGCCCTTTTTCCCTCCCTTTCTCAGGAAGGTTTTGTGGTTTTCCAGAGAAATAAAGAACTTCTTATGGAGGTCGGCAGACGTGACTTTGAACTTGGATCAGCTCGTGCGTTTCCTGCGGTGCGGGTTGAAATAGACTTGGAAGAATGGCGCACAACGTTCCGGCGGCCCCGCTTTGAGCCGAGAGACACCGCATTTCTAAAGTTCTTATACGTTTGCGTCGCCCTCCAATTATTTGTTACTTAGAGCATCGCAGAGCTGAGACAGACAAGAGGAGGTTTGTTGTGTGTTGAGACGGGAGCACTTGTGGGAGCCGATAAGTGTAAGTAAACTTCACTTACCATGAGTTTTTGAACGGACAGCTGTCGTGTATAGGTCTATAGCCAAATTTAAACGGATATTCAGTGTGTGCTTTGGATGGATTTTGGCCAGTAAATGAGACAAATCTCTGCTTTGAAATATTGGCTGCGTGTTTACAATAAGGACACTACAGTGAGAGGCCCGCGAGGCGCTTACAAGTAGGCTATAGCAGTTCGTGGAATGCAGGAAAAGCGGAATCACTGATATAGGAAAGGTCAGTTGTCCACACAGCATACAAAATTGTCTCAAAAAAGTGTGCCTCCGTATAATTGCCTATTTACAAAAAAAAAAGTGTTGGCTATTTCCATGTCGTATGGATGCTCAGCAATGCCAACTTAAGGCGCGTTACATGGGTAATCAACAGCTATTTGGGTCTAAAATAACATGTGACATGTCAGATTCAAACCCAACCTTGGGTCCCATTTAGAACCATTGCGGAAACCCAGAACCACCACTATAGTCCCATGGGAACACTGCTGTTACTTTCTGGCCATGGTCTAAACTACTGATAAACAGAGAAAGCAGAAGACCCACTTCATTGCGTTAAGACAATAGTCTGGACTTCCTCATAGTTCTGATAGAACCCTTTACAAGATTATACTGAACAAATAGGCTAGCACTTTTCCATACACTATTGATAGGCTTTATAACATTTTTTGGACAGTAGGCTATTATATTTTTTATATTAACATGTATTATGCTTATATAATAAAATTTCCTTAAAATAATATTACAATTACAATTTGTAAAACGTTTTCGAATGGCTACAATGTGCAATTTTGTGTTTTTCATTATTAATAGTCAGTGTAGGAAAAGGTTTTGACGTTAACGTCATATGCCATATAGAGCTTTTTATGTTTAGATCTTTTTATTATTAATTATGTATTGCTGTATTAGTCTTAACCGCTTGCACAGTAAATCCGGGCACGTATAGGCCACCACAACGATGGTTAAGTGTTGAGGCGCAGTGGCATTTTAGGTGACGTTTTAGTTATGCATGGGAGCCGTTCGCACCTCGCATTTACATTTGTTTATGTTTGCATAAATGCTCATGGTTTTAAGGGCAGATTAGCGGCGAAATAGCAACTCAATTGTATAATGTTACGTTTTTGTTGTTTAACCCTCTAAACGCCAAAATCGCAAACCAGTCATTCACTAAACCGAGGAAATAATCCTAACGTTAAAATGCTAATTCTTTCTCTTTTTTCTCTTTCCCTGGATCCTAAAACGTTTTCTTCAAATATCAGTGTCAGTCGCAGGCCTGTTTGCATTGTTTAGAACCTACTATACATACCTTGACTCGTCACCTACGAAAACAATCAATGTTTTCTCATCTCTCTCTCTCTCTCCCTTTCTTTCGTCCATACCCCAAAAATCCTCTCCTAAAAAGTAGGCGGTAATTATTTGTGGAAAATGGCGATCCGCTATTAGTCGCCAAAGCGGTACCTGCTATTGGAGGGGCACCTGGGATTGATGAGACGCAGTGACCAATGAGACTGCGTGGAATGAATGAACAGGCTCCAGTTAAAGGGGGCGTAAGAGGAGGTAGTGCCAGTCCACGGAGAAAGAGGGACCCTCCGCGATAAACACAGGCAAGCGAGAGAAATAAACATACCAATCGGAACAACAATTCTGAGATGCTTCACCAACCTTCTCTCCTTGTAAACGCAAAGGACAAGTAAGAGAATTCTTCGATTTTTCGAATGTCTTTTTAATCAGACAACTGTCATAGTTTGAAGGAGAAAAACCAGGGGAAACTCTTCTCTCTTTTACATTTGGGATTTTTGAGTCACAAGTTAACTACAACTGAATTCGGTCGTCGATTCTAGCCAAGCTTTTTTTCCTCATAAGCGGAGCGCCTTTTTAAATTCCGTCTGATATGGTGTTGTCCAGGTTGGAGGTCGACTCGTTGCGTTCAGAAAATATTTGAATTTTCTTTTTACTTTTGTCACTGTAGTCTTAACCCGTGCCGATACTAACTGTAAACCCTCTCCGTAATAATGTTACTGGATGCTGGCCACCAGTTTCCTGGACTGGGAGTAGGCTCATTTGCCAGGCATCACTCAGCAAGCGAGATGCAGGAGAGAGACTTGAGTTTGGCACAAAATAGCTTTGTAGACTCGGCACACATGGGTGCTTTTAAGCTGAACCATGATCTTTCCCCGGGACAGAGCTCTGCCTTCACCACCCAAGCGCCAGGCTACCCCGCTGCAGCCCTGGGAGCTCATGCCGCCCATGTCACTTCGTATGCAAGCTCCCCTTTCAACTCCACCAGGGACTTTCTCTTTCGCAGCCGTGGCTTCGGAGAATCCTCTCCGGCCAGCAGCCAGCACACTATTTTTGGCCCCGCGGCGGGATCCCTGCATCACTCCCATTCAGACAGTCAAGGCCACATTCTCTTCCCCGGGATCCACGAGCAGCATGCGTCGCACGGATCTCCCAACGTTCTCAACAGCCAAATGCGGCTTGGACTACCGGGAGAAGTTTTCGGGCGCTCCGACCAGTATCACCAGGTGTCCAGCCCCAGGACCGACCCGTACTCAGCCGCCCAGCTCCACAACCAGTACGGCTCGATGAATATGAACATGGGGATGAATATGGCAGCACATCACCACCCCGGTGCCTTTTTCCGCTACATGAGGCAGCAGTGCATCAAACAGGAGCTCATCTGCAAATGGATCGACCCCGAGCAGCTCAGCAACCCTAAGAAGTGCTGTAACAAAACTTTTAGCACCATGCACGAGCTGGTCACGCACGTCTCAGTCGAGCATGTCGGGGGACCCGAGCAGAGTAACCACGTCTGCTTCTGGGAGGAGTGCGCCCGCGAGAGCAAACCGTTCAAAGCGAAATACAAACTGGTAAACCACATTCGGGTGCACACCGGGGAGAAGCCGTTTCCGTGCCCGTTCCCTGGCTGTGGGAAGGTCTTTGCGCGGTCAGAAAACTTGAAGATTCACAAAAGAACACATACAGGTAAATGCTACAGCCTAATGTTGTGAAGGTTTTATTTTATCCTATTTTTATTTACAGCAGTAGGCCTACACGCTTTCCGATTCTACAAAATAGGCTACATTAAGTATAGGCTAGTTAAGCATAACATTTGTATTGTTTTCAAAATGCATGCCTTGTCACGACAGACAATCAATGATGGTCAATCTTATTATCTCAGGCTATTTTAGGATGCTAAAGTAGACATTCGCACTGTCAAAGTAGATTTATACGGCACGCATGGAATAAAGACTTTAGCAATTGAGGTCACGATAATGCGCCTTCAAGAACCACACGTTTGTGGTTTATTTTTCGGACCGTGCAATGTTTTGCAACAGTTCGTTAAATTAAGTAACACAGTCTGTCGGGGGTTTGTGCTTGGTAAACTTTAAAATGGGTCAAAGGCAACACGAGGGCTCTGAGCTCGAAGCGCATCGCGTGTGCTGTGCAGCCTTGGTAGTAAAATCCCATCAATTGGTTTAATGTTTACGCGAGACCGCGCTTGTACAATCACGCCTCTCCCCATCTAAATCGATTAACTACTCTGTCCGTTGAGAAATACTCTACATTTATTTCTATATTTGTATATTGAGCTTTGTTTTGGTTATTATCTTGTGTATAATTTGATTCGTGTGACAGTGCTTTATCTGACAACAGCAATGCGGGTTACGCGCGTATACTAGCCTACGACATGTGTTTTATTATGCAATCCTTTGATAGTATAGGGTGCTAGACTATTAACCAGTCTTTCACATTTGGACTATTTTCAGAGGGAATTCGTTGTTGTATGATGCCACGGAATTGGTCAGGTGCTAATTAGATTTGTATTGTTTCCCAGCAAATGGTGCGCCTTCTGTGGGCCTATAGCCTACTGAGGACGGCCCTGTTCCTATCTCTCCCCCAAAATCCGTAGGGTAGGCGTCATTTAGGCTATACAAAATACGACTAATTTATTGTAGCTTTGAATAAATATTAAACGATGCATTTCATGGTCGCCCACTTAACGAAAGTCTGCTCGAAATAATCTCGGTGTAAACACATTGAAACTCGTTCGTTTCAATTAAATTCACCTAAGATCATAGGCCTTCTATTCCGACATAATGCACATTGAACTGTTTTCCGAGGTCTGTTTTGGCTAATAATATACTGTAAAATTAGGCTTATGAGTGTTTTTATTATTTTTTCTGCAGGAGAGAAACCGTTCCAGTGCGAATTTGAGGGCTGCGACAGAAGGTTTGCAAACAGCAGTGACCGAAAGAAACACATGCATGTTCACACGTCGGACAAGCCGTATCTTTGCAAGATGTGTGACAAATCCTACACCCATCCCAGCTCTCTACGAAAACACATGAAGGTAAATATCCCGTTTGTGTTTATCATAAATATAAACTCATAGCGTATTTTCACTGTTTTGTATAAATGGCTTCCGTTCATCTGATCGTATTGATGCACATACATAGGCATGTTTAACTATTGTTCTGAATAGGCTTTGTCAACGTTGCGAATGAAGTGCCCCCAGTAATCTAAACTGGTCACTGTACGTTATGTATAAAGGCTATAGTATAATGTAGGCTAGGCCGTATTTCTCCAGCTCCTTACAAGTACTTTTTGTGCAGGTACACGAATCCTCTCCATCTGCTTCTGACTCATCACCCGCGGCCAGCTCTGGCTATGAATCGTCCACACCCCCAGGCTTGGTGTCCCCGGCCACCGACACCCAAAGCAACACCAACCTGTCCCCAGCCTCAGCCGTACACAACACCACCAGCCACAGTGGCCTGTCCTCCAATTTCAGTGAATGGTATGTTTAGGACTAAACCGACATGAACCGACACACAATCCCTTCACAGCACTGGGCACAGGATGTTGGGACACACGTGCGCACAAGAGGCACACAAACATTTTTTTTTTGCAAAGCATTTGAATTCACCAGGGAAGATGGCAAATGCCACCAGAGGAAAATATGTATATAGTCAATGTTTATTCGATATTGTAAATAATTACTAAATGCCCTCTTTCCCATTGGTTGTGATAGAATTTGTCAGTCTTTGTGTATAGGTGTTACTTCATTGGTAGCTATTTCTCTAACTGGACTTTTAGTGCACATACTACATTAAATTGTACTATAATATTAAATATTGTGATCATAAGGCAAATTGATTGTACTATACTAAACATCTATAAACTGGAAAGAGTGCCAAAGTTAACATTTAACTCAATCAGACCACAATATTTTGCTTGTGAATGTATATTTTACTTTGCTGGGCTTAACTTGTGATGTTTTGTGCTTTGCAAGTTTGAATTGTGAAATACTATCTGGAAGATTGTGAGGAAAATAAACGTTGTGCCGTTCCATTTTCTGTAACTACACCCTTCCTTTTGTAAATATCAACTGCCATATTTATCCATTTGTAATTAAATTATGGTATTTACTTGCTACAGATGAAACAATATTTATAAAGAATGTTTCTTTACTATAAATATGTACAATTGTGAGCTAAGATTGGGCAGTTGTTTTGTTATGTGTTTTTGTTCAAAGTTTAAAGAGGTGTTTCCTTCCTTATTGTGATAAGAATTTTACTGCAAACAAATATAATAAAACGTGTTGCAAGTGCTAAATAGTCCGTTTGAATTTTCTGAATTCATTGAGCAGAACGCGTTTGCAGTAAATGTTGTTATATGTAGGCTATGGCATTGTGTTATCAGGAAATAGTCTGTTTATGTAAATTATAAATTAAGTCTATTATTATTTGTAATATTTAATCAATCCTCAGTATTCTATATATTTAGTTTTTGGTATCAAAGATATGAAAGGTTATTTCAGGCCATCAAACTATTCGTGCATGCTAACAGACCGTATCTAATCGTCTACAGTTTCCTCACTCGTAAATATGGGTAGGCCTATTAGTAAGGGTATTGTTAATAGAGTATAAAGCGTTTATATTATAGCCTATTATATTGAATGTTGAACAAGTCCAAAGCAAGTCGTTTGCTAAATTGTGAGTAAACCAAATGTATGCTGGCATAGGGCCTACACGATACATGCTAGGCAAATACATTGTTCTTATTTTCCTAATTTATCAAGTCCTTTACTCGTAATCATAGGTCTACTACTACACCTGGTTCATTTGAAAACAGACGCCTCTGTATTCTAAAATATAACCCCTCCCCCACCCATGGCACTTGAGAATAGAAGACATTGCTCACAACAGCCGTGAACTTGAACTTGACATGGTTTAGTCTTGTAAGCGGTCATTGTCAGTGCAATTCCGCTCATTCAGTTGTTTTTGAAAGCTATGTTGCGTATGCGTCAGAAGTTTATCATTTGGTCCAAGATATTTAGGAAAAATAACATGGTGATATTTGTTGGCGGAACGTTTGGACTTTTTGGAAGCATTAAGTCTAACCGCTCAATGGCAAGAGACGGATGGCTACAGGCCGCCCATGCATTTAGCCTACAGTGTTTGTAAATAGAAAATAAGAAGCTATAGGATTTTCAACGAGTCGGCTCTGTTTTGGGAGGATAGTAACGCCTGCCATGCTCATAATGTTGTGCATGTAGTTCGGTTTGTGTACCTACGGTACATTGCTGGGGGGGGAATGAGTCAACGGGGATTGTTGCTAGAGTTATGAATTAGGCATAAACTAGTGGAGCACGTCCGGTAAAACAGAATGTAACGCTACTCACTGGGCCTGGGTGTTTGTGAATATGTACTTAGCTGCTTGGCTTGTACTTCACTGTTGTCATTTGATATTGACGTCTATGAATAAAATGCAGCGGCCTATATGTTGCCTACTTAAAATCACTCCCTAATGGCCCCTTTTTGTGTATGGCGGAAGGGTGGGGTTTGTCTTGAGTTGGCTTGTGACCTCTCTGGCAAGGAAGAGCTGACCTGTGGGGAGTGGAAAAGGTCAGTCCCACGCAGCGAGTCGATGCCGGTTCTACCGAGACACATGCTGATGTGATATTGATCCGCGGAGAAGGAAGGGATTTTAGAAGATACTGTTCTTGAAGGAGATAAGTAAACGTCCTCACTGGGCCTACAGCGATATGAATGCAGGACAGTTCACTTTGGACCTTTAGGTTAGACTTGGCCAATTAGCCTGCAAAGTTTAACTGGTGCATTTTATTCAAAAACACGAGGTCTTCTTGGCCACAAGAAAGCCGTATTTATATTTACATAGAAATGTTAACATAGTGCTTGTGCGTGTTATGTGTGTGGTAGGCTATGTTTATTGGTGTGCCCACAGGTGTTTGAGTGAAAAGGGGGTTTAGGGTTAAGTTGTCCATACCCATAACCGACACGAGACATGTCACTCATTTCAAGGAAGTCTTGAGCTGTATTGATTTGTGTTTTAATAATGATCTATTCAATAGCCCTGCTCATTTCTATTCACTTGGCCTAACAGCCAATCACAAGAACACACACATACACACAGACACACGCAATCTCTGTCCCTCTCTCTCTCTTTCTCTCTCTCTCATACATACACACACACACACACACACACACACACACACGAACCTATATGTACATGCACACACACACGTTATTCCCACTAACTAGTTTAATATTGTAAATTATGTTTTAGTATTGTGGCATAACACAAACACATAACAGTCTATCTATTGCAAAGCTTCAGTTACAGTAAACTGTAAGATCCTGTTTCGCTGTCTGTTATTTTTATACAAAGTTGCCATATAAAAATGCACACGATTTGAACCATACTATGCATTGGAAAATGATCATATTAGTTTGTTTATTTCTGTAACCTCTTTTAAAAATTCCCTTGGTCTAATAAAACCCTCCAAACGTCTCACACTGAAGCATAATATGTATATATTTTTAGTGATAGTCATATTTACGTTTACTGAAATGGATTTATAGACACATCACCTAAAAGGCCCAGTTACAGTATATTGAATTATATTCCCGTATACCAGGTTTTCCGTCAGAGGCCAATTAATTTAAACCTATAATACTGTATAACCTACAGTATAGGCGATCTATTAAATGTGGAATATGCTCAAAGTAGGCCTTATGAGTGAAATATATTTATAGGCAAGTTGCTTTACTTATAGTTTACAAATAACATCGAATTCGATTATGCAAATAATCGTTACATTATATAGTTTAATCCGGCCTGGGTCCCATAATCATAACGAATTTGATCAATTATTCCATCTGATATTATCCAAAACAGTAAAAATATTTCATTTAAATGTGATTAAAGGATGAAGTTGTCTGTTGTGGACTAATAAAGCTGAAACTAATATAATCTACTGCTCTACGTTTTATTGTTGGCCGTATACCCTTAATGGATAATCGTTAATTTGTGTGGGCCTATAGGCCTACTGTGTTTTCTACGTTTACAAAAACAATTTCGAAAAATCAACAAATGTAAATTTATTAATTTGTAGTCACAAAATTAATATTCAAAGTTAAACAGAATTTGAGGAATTTGTCGTAATTTTTAGTATCTAAACGTGCACTGCACTAGCATTTGCATTAATAGTAGGCCTATTTTAAAATAACAATTTGATTATGATATGGAGCTACACATACTGGAGCTATTTACAAAATACACATCATATTAATAAGGCTCTACATGAATGTGTAATAAATACACAATTAGATACAGTAGATAGATAGATAGATAGATAGATAGATAGATAGATAGATAGATAGATAGAGTAATTGATGTTATTTCTATATTTTTCTTTCTCTCTATTTCTCTGCCCTCTCTCCTCCCTCGCTCCCTCTGGCCTATGGGCTGTTTGTATGGAAGTCTATGTACAGTCTGTCTTCCTGTGTAATGCAGCCCCTGTGGCCTTTCATGTGAGCCCAGAGGCCGCCGTTCTCACACAGATGAATGTGTTTCAGTGAAAGAGCCAGAATGGCTGTCACTTCTCCTGGCATGGAAGAGAAACAAACAAAACCCCTACTTCACTAAGGAAACTGGCACAGGAACCTCCCATCAGACACAAACACCACAGAGTCAGGGCCAGAAATAGCCTCAAATGCTTGTATTAATGTAATAAGCTTTATTTATACAACACCTTTTTTCCACATCTACAAATTATTCCACATTAAGAGCAATACATTGTAGAATTAAACATCTTTATGGCTGATAAGGACATGTAAAATTCTTATTTAAGCAATGAAGCACTATTAATAATTGAAATAAAAAAAGGAATGTTAAAAAGGCAATGCTAAAATTAACTGCAGAGTCTCTGACTAGGGTAACGAATTAGATACTGTCTGGCTAAGACAAAAGGGGCTACAACAGTCAACATGGTGCAAGCTAAAGGCATAAATCATTTTGTCCAAGATAATAAAGAAAGCTGATTTAAATACAAATAAAACATGTTTGAACTGTACTATTCCTTGCAGAAAGCTTGCCACAAGTGGACAGGTGCTGTGTAAATGGAGTGTCCCAGGTCGACTAAGGTGAGGTGATTGTTGTGGGTTTTAAAGAAAAAAAAATATTCCAAATAGAATCCAGCCTATCCCTCGCCAAGCTCAGCCTTCTCCCTGCTGGTGATGTGCTGCGAGCAGCGTCGGGCGTCCATACAACACCTTGCCAATTATGCTTATTTGCCACAATGGGGGATGTGCTTTGAGGTGTTTTCGGGCTTCATTTCTCTACTATGCAGCATAAATCCTTCAAGGCAGGCACTCTGAGAGACCTGGGCACCTGTGGGCAGGACTGACAACCACTAGGCTTGCTGCGGCTTCTATCTGAATGGATGTGCTTTTTGTTTTTGAAATTCTTTTTCCCCCCCTTTATTTTTTCTGTTACCCTCGCTTCAAATATCTGGGCCGTACTGTATGCATCCCAATTTGTCACAAACAATAGGAAACCAAACTGTCATGGCACTGAGTGCCTCCCTTCAGCACACACACACACACACACACTGTCTCTCTCCCACACACACACATACACACACACACAGGAGTCCTCCAACCATTTAAAATACACTCTGAGGAAATGTTCAAATTCCTGACACCTGTAAATGTCTCCCCTCAGCTGCTTTGATGTTCAAACAGACCACTCTGGGCCCTCAGGGGCCGCGTGCAGAGGGGGCACTTAATGGTTGCGAGCTCTCTGTTTTGTATGTACACTACAGAAAGGAACATAGGGGCCATTTTGCATCTCACTCTTCTGACTAGATGCTGTAAAATTCCTTCATGCAGTGCTGTTGTCAGGCTGCAACCAAGACCACCGGAGCTAGCAGCGCTAGCTGACACAAAGTTGAGCAGGGACCAGGCCTAATCTACCACTATAGCAGTTTCATAGTAGGCTATAATGTATTTATGTCAGGCCATGTTTTGTTCCAGTTTTGTAGCCTATGTGTGAACTCATAATGACACAATGAAAACAATAATAGCTGCATTTACGTATTCAACTATTATTCCAAATATTTCCAGAATAAGGCCCTTTTTTGAATAATATGTAGGATATTATTTATATATATATATATATTATTCCAGTTCATGCAATAAATAGGTACCTGACTATTGTGGTAGGCATGTGGAGGTAGGCGTATTGTCAGAGGCAACCTTTGACTCGATGCAATTGACTGTGAAATGTTCATGAATATGTTAGAATATGACTATGAATAAACAGATAAAATGATTGCTACATATAAAGGAATATTGAATGTGTTGTTTTTCTGACATAATAGAATAAAAATAATAGTAGCAGAGTGAGAGGACACCTGCAGGTCACTAGTAACACCTTGTAAAAATGTGAGAACTTAATGTGTAATCTTTACAAAACATGGAAATTCAGTCACCTTCACCACACCACCGCTGGGTTGATCTCTCCCTCTATGAACATAGTCTGAGACACTTGAAAAGTTTGTTTAGGACTGCTTTCACAAAAACAATTCCTGCCAGCTAGCCTTGGTTTAAACAAGTTAATCTCCACCCCTCCTTTCACTCATGTTCACTTCCTGTGTGATCAGAAATCAAACACACGGCTCATATTCAAACACATTTATACGACTTGACAAAATGTCAAGTCGAGTAAAATGCGCCCCTATCAATCCCTCTGCCTAGTTTTATTTATTTTTTAAAGGAATCTCATTAATTTGTTCGAGTCTTACATACCACCCTTGACATCCACCATAATCTAAAGGAAGACAGGGGGAAGTGTGTTTGTTTTTTTGGATTCATTTACTTTGAGGATTTCTGTTCTGATGTGTGGTGACTGTGTTGTGTGCCATGCATCTTAAAACACATCAGCGGTAAAAGGCTGTCATTTCTGTCCACAGGTATAACTGAAATGAAAGAAGACACGGATGGGACCAGTTGCAGACCCCGTGATGCAGAATTTATTTGGTAAGTCATTATCACTCTGGTCTTAACAACATTTTCATTGTCAGTGTCTCTCCAGAGGGTTCCACACAACAGGGGAAACACAAAAAAAAAAGGTGGTGTCTCTCAAATGCAAAATAGCGGTGTTACACTTTTGTAGCAAACTAGTGTTTGCTTAGTGTTCAAAATGAATTACACGGGCTGTAATTTTTCCTTCCTCCCAAATAATTTAGCCGTGAAAGCCACATTCAGCAGCCGGTTAATTTCTTTTAGATTTATCAGTACTGGTCTCTGTCTGTGGGGGGTCTCTCAGATTGCACCCTATGGACATTGGCAGTTTTCTTGGAGGACGCTACAGGACTGCTTGCTTTCGGTTCTTGAGTTACCAGAGTGGAAGGAGCTAATTTGATTGACTTTTAGCCTCAAGTTCTTTCCACACTGGAAGCTAGCAGTCCCCTGACAGTCAGAGACCTTTCTGGTCAGTGAGCGCATCGACGGGCAGTCAGTTAGCACCTGACACATGTCAATGTCCAGGCCAACGGACCTGTTAAAACCAGGGATATGAATGCTGCCCAAACAACTGATGCCAATGAGAATCAGTGGTTAGATTTTACATTTGACTTGCATATTGATCATTGGCTTCATGAGCTGTTCTATAGACTTTTTTTTAATCGTCACAGAAAATGGTCAAAGAAAACTGATTTATCTTATTTATATATTTATTTAATTTTGTCAAAATACATTTCTAAAGAATTGTAACCTTCAGATTTCTTCCTGTGGCAGATTTCTTCTACCACAAACACTGAATATTTAGTATTTAGTATTGAATTATGATGCATTCATTTACCCACTCTGAATTGCTTTTGTTTTATATGATCACCACAGAGAAACACCCTGTATTTCCGGGAAGACGGACTAACGCATAATTAGGTCCTTGAGACAGACATCATTATTTTTCAGAAGTGATTTATTGTTATTCTTAGAGATTGGACAAGGACTAACAGTGGTCATTAGTGGACACAAACTGAATGTCATCATTCTAATGACCAGTAATATGTGTGTGGGTGTTTGTCTACACGGGCAAGCCTTTGTGCATACTGACAAGTGGGTTGCAGTATTTCAGAGTTGAAGTGCAGATGCGCACAAGAACATGACATCTATCAGTAAGTGTGACTTCACTCTTTTCACTGTCAAGTTCGAGCAAATATTTTTGAGGGATCAATATTTATTTGGCAGAACATGAATATATACAAAAGGCCGTCCCACAGAGGATTGACATTCCCCTCCTGTCTCCTGCTTGTTTTCGCACCTTTCTCACCTGAAAAGGAGCATTGATGGGTTTGCGGTGCCCCGTTTCAGGATAGTCAGCAGTTTACTTCCCAAAAAGAGTCTTCATAACTAGGGGGGCTGAGCTCCTGGGAACCCCTGTGTGGTCCAGGGGTACACTATCTACCAAAGCCCATCACACCCATCACATTGATGACAGCCTCTTACAGTGAAGCAGGAGGATTATGTACTGTGTATGTGTCCAAATTATGATTTGCTATATGCTGCATATAGGCCCTTTTAAACAAAGCGCGACACAAAGAAACAACACAAAAAAGTGGAAAAAACTGAGGCGAAACTGTCGTGTCAAACTATTTACATCTGACGCAATGTGACTTTTAGAATCTTCAGACATAATTCCACAACAATTTCACGTCGGCGATAAAAGATCGCTACAGGTTAGGCAGTGCAAGTAGTGCTCCTTGTAATACCACTGCAATCTTGTTAATATTAAGAAAACAATAAAATGTTAACTTACTATAATCATATCCGAGGTTTGCAGTGAGAATTTTCCATATGTTTTGTTAATTCTGTATACTTTTTGGCTTTAATCAAAAATTTTACCGGCTGCAGCTGAATGTAAACAATTGGTTGTTCAATTGTCATGTGACTTGTGTCATGTGTTTCATTGTGATTGGTTAAACAAATTTCATCGCCGGGCGAAAGTATGACAAATTTATGTGAATAAAATAAATCCCACATTTTGGCGTCGTGAACTTTCGCGTTGTGTTTTTATGGTGTCATTTAGTATAATGCATTTAACCTTTATTTCACCTTGCTTTTTTGTGTATCATTTATTCGCGTTGCGCTTGGTGTAAAAGGGCCTTTACAGTGCCATGGCGATGGCACTGTGATGTTTTGTTTTACAGACAGACGCACATAGAGCTTTAGTGAGTAGCCTACAGCGTCCATGTATTCCTTGCCCTGTGCTCAAACAGCACACAGTCAACAACTCCCTTGCTGGCTTGGAGATGCTGCACTCAGAGTAAAGTCTATATGCAAGCTGGTGTGAAGCTAAGGGTGGAATTACCAAAGCATTAGCACGGTTCCCTTTGGGAGCATCGCCCTAATCAGGGGGCCGGGGTGGCAGCTCCCAGGGCCAGCGGAGAATTATGACGATTATGACATGTTAGCACATGTCTGAGGGGTGGAGTGGACAGACAGGTCGATGAGTTCATCAGTGTCTGGATTAGCTAGCTCCCATGCTGCTTAGTAACGTTACCACCCGGCCCGGGCTACGTCCCCATGCTGAATGACCTCTCGTTAGCAGCGAGGGGACGGTAATGGCATGTGTATATATAGGTTTTCCTGTTCTGAATAATTTATCCATGAAGAGATTGCGTTGGTGCACATTGGAAGTGGTTATGGACAGTGGTTTTTCCAACACTGCTGTGCGCACGGTAGATCATTATTTTTCTTTGATGGATTTTAATAGCATTTATTTGCTTGCTTAAATTTACAATTACTTACGTAAAATCAAGAAAAAGTCAACACTGAATTAACTCTTTTGAATTAAAGGGGGCAAGCTCTATTGTCCTCTTAAGTCATGTCACAGTGACTGTGACTTTGTTGCATGACTTTGTTTTCGAAAAGAGAAAACTGAGCGGTAACCTTTGGGGGAGGAGTCTTTTCGACGCAGAACGTTTCACTTGTCTGTCAGCATACATGTGAAAACGGTTTGTGCATTCTGACCTCACGTAACCCTGCAGTGTCAGAGAAAAATGCACTGTAAGCTAGTAGCCATGTCAGGCCACAGTATGGGGTCTCTACTTGTGCTATAATCCCAGCCATGGCCTTTTAACCCTATATGGCTCACCATTCTCTACACAGCCCTCTTTACCAGCCTCACCTGACAGTATAACACAGGAAAACAAATGGAGACCTTGAAAACCATACGGCTTTGCTTGTTTGCCCTCTAACGTGTGCCTTTTTTATCGAGATTCATGGCTATAGTACTTGCAGGCCTGTTTCTGTTTGTAAAAAGAGCAATGTCTTCGGTATACTTGTATTTCTAAATTTACATGCAGCCTGCGGATAATATTGATTTGCTGTTCGGGGAGGCTGTCTCTTCTCTAATTCAGGGGCTGTGGTTTTTACACAGATGATGTTTTTCTACCTGTCAGAAAGTGTGCTCAAGATGTGAAGTCCACTTGACAGTAAAGCATGTATTTGGATGAAGGCATGTCTTTTATGGTCTGACTACTTTGAAAGATACCTGAAGTATATTTACAAAATCTCTGAATGTTTGTATAAAATGTTAAAAGCTGGAATGGGCTACCTCATGTCTTGTTGTTGTTTTAAATATGGCTGCTATTTCAATGTAATCCTTTTCAGTACTTTACACAACCACATATCCCTTTACATTAGGGATCCACATGATAATTGATTGTATGATTAAGATCTGCATATGTTATTTACCTCCATTCCTAACCAACAACTACACTCGCTGAACTTGAATTCAGCTCCTGCCCCTGCCTCAGACCATCCCCCCTTCTTTGACTAATAAAGCAAAGTTCCCTGCTGACGGAAAATTATCAGTTTACCTCGAGCAGCGGGGGGCCTGGCAATCAGTCCTTAAAAAATCAGTGCCAGGTTAACCTGCTGTGATAGGGGACTCTGGGGACATGGCCCCATCTCCCTAGACATGCAGGGACTCTGCTCACCAATGAGAGGCCTTGCCTGCCACACAATAGAGTTCATCTTAACCTTAAAACAGTGTTTGGGCAGGACCTGGCAGCTCTCGAAATCATTTCAGCAATATTAGCATCTCTCAATGCTCCGTTAACCCTTGCACAGTCAGCGCAAAAATGTAGAGGTTGTGACTTCAGTAAATTACCCTGTTGATAAACGAAATCCCTTTAAACCATTGTAAGATTGAAGTAACGTATATAACTTTTTTGATTCTCAAAGAAGCTAAAATGTCTTTTCATGGGTGCTATACTGATGAAGGCGGTTCTATCTGCCTCCCATCGTATGTAAACTTGAATACTTGATCGCTTTGATTGTCTTGTAAAGTGTTGTGCTTCTTGCTGGCGAAGCCAACAATAGCACTATACATTAGAAACACAAAAGAAAGCTTTTGAGAATCAATCTCCCTCCATCTCCTAAAAGAACTGTTAAGGGGACACTTACAGTATGGGGGTTCACAAGTCTGCGATGGAGATGCACACAATAGACATTCACATTTTTACACCTTCCCCAATGAACCAGGCAAGGAGATAGTGGGTTGGCTAGTACACTTACGACAGATAGACTGTAATCCATAAGTGTCTTAAATGGTGTTTAATGGAGCACTCTGAAGTATTTCTGATGCAGATGGATAGAGGGCTATCAGCACTACATATCTATGGTGTGAGAATTGGACCATTTGCCTAAGCAAGGGTTTATTCATTCATTCATTCGTTGTTCCTGAACATTTGCATTTCAGTGTAGATTTATTGTCCCATTCTGCTTGGTTAAGAAACAAGAGGGTGTAGTAGACAAACATGGCTGAAGTGTGGACATATTGTGCTTGACATGGACAAATACACTTAGGTGTAAAAGACTTCCTGTCCCTTTTAAAGAGACTTCTGCAAAAATTCAGAATGAGAATTTTTGTTTGTGTACAGCAGGGAATGTTCTAGGACAGCTACCCTGCTATCCCAAGCACAAGGCTAACCTCTCCAGCTCCCCAAAACGGAATGACATCAATATGACCTTACCGAGCAGTGTCTTGGGACAGTGGTCGTCAGCGATAGCCATTGTGGGGCTATGGTCCTAAGCTGGCCTGGTGTCAGCAGCTAAAGTGTCATCTGCTTGCTAATTACATTCCTCATGCAAACCCATTCACATTGACCTGGCCACATTTGATTTAATGAAGTGAATTAATGAGACTGAATTGAATTTAGAAGTTGTTGCGATGGCGAGAGGATTAGTCAAGCAACCAGTTTACTATGTGTCACATTCTGCTTCATTTCATGTTTCTGTCTCAGTTTTCACTCCTAGCAAACAATAGCTTACTTTTCTCAGTACAATTAATTTCTCAGTGCAATAAATTTGCAATCGGCTGTTTGTTCACCCCAGTAATTTCATGAATATACAAGGCAATCTGTGGTTTATCTCACACTGTGTTCATCAGAATGGGAAAGCACTCATACGAGAATAATCTATTTAAATGCTGCAGTTTGATTTGGACCAAAAAATCCAAAAAATTCTAAAAAGATGTTCAATAAACTCTTAAAAAAGGAATTTAATACAATTGTCATTGTAATATGAAAATAAGACACAGCAAAAGACACAGACCAAAAAAATATTTTTTTTTTAGAGAACGTTCAAATTACCAGGCAACCTAGCTGCTGTAATAGCTTCAATGCTTGGTGCCGTGGTATTTGTTCTAGCATAGAGTGGCAGCGTCTGAGCCCATGTGCAACACCCCCAAAGTAAAGGTGAAAAGATGTGAAGGCAATGACCATTTTAGCACCTCAGTGAGAAGAAAAGCGCAGAACAAGTGGTCCACAATGCATCCGTACTTTGCTGCTCTGGTTCAGTTGGCGATGGTAATTCCCAAGAACGACTCCCCTGTGTCCTGTTGTCTGTCACTTAATTAGGCTCCAGTTTTAACACCACATGGTCCTCGAGTGTATTTGTTGATTTGTGTGTGTGTGTGTGTGTGTGTGTGTGTGTGTGTGTGTGTGTGTGTGTGTGTGTGTGTGTGTGTGTGTGTGTGTTTGTGCTAGAGACACTGTGTGAGTCCATATGCATGTGTAAATGCAGTGTTGTTTTATTAAACATTGTAGAGAGTTTATTCACACATGGACAAACTTAACGTGAGACGTACATGGAGCCTATGTGTGATTATTTACTCTGCTGTCACACGTTTGAAACCTGAAAATCACCCTGAGAAAGTGAAGATGCTTTTAATGGTGTCAAACTGAATCCATAACATCACACACTCTTCTAACCATAATGTGAAAACATGGCAGTTATAAGTCCATAAGCCCAAAACAAGTCCACAATGCATTCTTCTACTTTCCCTCTTAAAGTGAATTGATTTATAGTTCGTTTGGCCCCTGACTCTAGTTCGCATGTAAGGCTGACCTGACGCTGTGTTGGGATATACATCGCATCCCTTTTAGCCAATTTATTTAATTATGCCGGTCTGCCCAGGGTGTCAGAGCAGAGCAGTGGCTGAATGCTGCCACCTCCATCAGCATGAATAAACAACGCGGAGAGCTCAAACCGCCAGGTTCTTCAAATACATATCTGGTCTGAGTGTAGAGGTACTGTATATCTGTCTGTGGGTCTGCCTGTGCCTGTGTCCGTATTTTGCGTTCGGCTGTGCGCATGCGTGCACGAGTGTTTGCACTGACGCATGTCACCGCTCGTGCTACTGGAAAAAGAATAGCCCGCTTAACAGCTAGAATAGCTAGCTTCTGGCTTTGAGTGGTAAGTTGATCCAGGCAGGAGGCCTCCTCTGCACCAGAACTCTGTTAATTAGCAGGAAACAGCAGTCAGCTGGGGATGCTGTGGAGAGGAGAGGCGTGTGTAACCATTAAAAGGCTCCCCTAGTACTTTTTAGATGTCATAAAACACATTGTTCTCACACTCATCAGTGACAAGTCTTTTTTTTCCCTCCTGTCAGCTTTGTTGGTGACATATGTGAGATCACATGTTCCGCCTTTTTTTTCTTGTTTTTTTTTGTTAAAGCTGCGTCGTGCGTTTATGTCAGCCTAGCGTTCCCAGCCTACATTTGCGGGCCTAGGTCCAAATTATGCTTGGGCGAAAATACTGGGAAACTCGGAAAACGGTAGACGCCAGCCACTGTTTGTGATGAGGCGCTTTCAGGGAGCACGATAGCCATCTGTGCGGCGGGCATCATATTAGGTGGTCGGGGGGAAAATGGCGGCGGTGGCTGCTCGGATTGGCCCCGCTCCCAAAAGCCTCTTGTGGCTGCCGCAACATGGAGCTGGCGAGGAGGAGGAGGAGGAGGAGGAGGAGTGGGGAGGAGAGCACAAGCTGTGATTCTGAAAGGGGCCACATTCAGCTCTCAGCCGGGCAGCGGCTTAGACACTGCCCCGACTCAAAACCCTGGCAACGGGCGACGGGCGATGGGGGAGCCAGGAAGAGAGAGAGCGAGAGATAGAGGGATAAAACAGAGAATCTTATGTGGACTTATGCACACAAAAAACTAAAAAACAATTAAAAAAAACTACAACAGTGACAACAAACCAACAGGAAAGGAAATTGGCGGTATTGAAACAGGAACGCTCGCGCCTCTGAGTAGAAACCCAGGCAGTCTTTCTGGAGGAGGGATCTGAGAGGGTGGAAGGGCAGCTATACCGCAGGTGTTCTTTGGATATGAGAGAAAGAGAGAGAGAGAGAGAGAGAGAGAGAGAGGGAGAGAGTTCGTGGGGACGGGAAAGAGCCCGGCAGATGGACAGGGAGGCGTGCGGCTTGTCCTGCAGAGTTATAATGGAGAAATCAAATGGCCATGACCTAAAATGACACATCTCCAGACAGCGCGCTCGGCCCCGGCTCTGTTTATGCAGGCCAGGTTATAGTTTATGTGCATGACAAACGTGGCACTTACGGCACTCACCTACAGCTTCACCACAAACCAGAGCATTGAGCCTCACTGCTAGGGACCTTCAAACAGCAGTCATTACAGAAGAGCGATGAGTGCATTGTACTGCAATATGGAAAGGTACAGATTACGGGAGAATAAATGATTTCACAAAACACACAAAAGCGGGTGCTAATTCAGAGCAATGGAGACCCGGAGCCGTCCGGTGTTAACTGAGATGTGCTGTGGCTGAAAATGAGATGAGAAAATGACTTGCAACGGTAACACACCCATAAACAAGCAAAATGTACGTGAATACTCAACAAGCACTTTAAGCAAAGGCCTAATGGGGGGAAAAGGCAAGTTTATAATATAAACCTCTTGGCCTCTTTGTCCATGGCTTCAGTTCACTCATATGCACTCATATTTATGCACTTCAGAGATTAGACACCGTTTTGTCATACCATAATACGAGTATGTAGTTGTAGCATGCTATACTACAATAACGTTTTCTCCATTGTCCAGTATGAGATGTATGAGGAAGCATATTTTGGCTGTTTACTAACACGTTGTATTTACTCTGTTCCTAAACTCTGCCTTCAACGTGTGTTGTATCAACAGTTCAACCTCTATTATTTATATTTTCAAATAGACGTTATCTTTACGTTACTTACAGTTCCTTTATTCCCTTTTTGCTGTCTCTTTCATAATAGTCTTTGTCAGTATAGTGGAGAAATTTGTGTCAAATTGTACGACTTACTTCTGTGATTGTAACCTGTATCTCCAGAGGTGTTTTAATATGACAGATGGTGCTAATTATCATGGCTGTCTCTCTATCACGCACACGTGCGCGCACACACAGACACACACATGCATGTACAAAGTATCTGAGGTTGTTCATGAAGGAAGCCTAACTTTTAATATTGAATTCATAATGTATCTTGTGAAAATCATGCACTGTAGATGTCGCACATACTGAGGCTGGTACACTGGGTAGGAACTGCCATTGATTAGCGCTCGTGAAATATTGAAATGAAATATTAAATATTGGATAGCTTGACTAGCCCTGAAAATATTGAGTTGAGTTCTCTTGCAGCGCTGTCGGCTTCTATTTGTTTATTTGTATTTATTTGTATTTGTAACCGCTCAAACCCTTGCATCTCCAGGGGAATATGGATTTTAATTTTGCTCTTTAAACATCCCCCACTTTCTCCTCTCTATTTCGCTCTCTTTTCACTGTCTCACTCTCTCTTTCACACACACACACACACACACACACACACACACACACACACACACACACACACACACACACAC
>JAODLI010000014.1:958752-969648 GCA_027575585.1 Percopsis omiscomaycus | reverse complement strand
CTCGCGCTGTCCACACACACACACACACACACACACACACACACACACACACACACACACACACACACACACACGTGCACGTACACACACACACACGCACACACACTGTCACATTTCTACAGAGGACACACATGTACGTAGAGATCAGACAAGTGGCCTGGGGCATTGTATTTATTATGTATGAGTGGGTTCATCCTCCAGGTGCCGGGTGTCCAGGCAGGGGGTGGCCAGAGAGCTGGGGAGAGGCCCTGCGTTTGTCAGCGGCTGACCCGGCCATGGTAGGAGGGTGTGGGCGGGCACAGGAAACCATGTGACCATGAGTCCCAGTTCAGGGTGAGGGGTCCTAAAGCTCGGTGGGCTCCCGGGCCGGTGTGCTCCGCTCTTAACTGGCCCGGCTTCTGACGAGCCTCCCGCCGAGAGCAACGGCACACCTGTTCTCTCTCTCTCTATGCGTAGGAACCCCCCCCACCCCCACACCGCACAGCTATCGCCAAGGGTCTGCCGGTCTTTTGTCACATTCATTCTTTCCGTCCCTTATTTATTGTATATGTTTGTATATGTTTCCCCCACCCCTCCCTGTTTGGTAGCATGTTATCTGCTGTCAAGACTCAAGTGTGCGCAGGCTAGATGAGTTTTGAGTGACGGGGGATTGGGCGGCAGCCTTTAATGAAACACTCGTCTCCACGGAGCAGCCAGCTGAAGCCCTGGCCTGCACCGGTCCCCGCCGCCCCGCTGGGTGTATTGATAAGCAGTGCTGAACCCCGCGGTCAGTGTTTAATTGCATTATTTGGAGTCCTCTAGTCAACCTTCTGTTTCCGACTTGATCAAGTGGGAAGTGGAGGCTCAGACAGATGCAGTGATAAGGACAGGGATACAGGGAGCTGTAAAGCGTAGCTTCTTGCATCAGCTAATCTTAATCGCCGCATTGTTATTAACGCAGCGGAGGGAATACGTCTGGGCGAGCGTGGGGCCTGAGATTCATTCAATTTTCAACTCTGTGGAACTCACAGGCCATCTATGACATCATTGTTCAGATCTGGCTTTTATCTTGTTGTCGCTTATCGTGCCCACTGTTCCAGACACGCACACACGCACACGCACACACACACACACACGCGCACACATACACACACCTACAGAGAAGGCTTCCAGCAGCGTGGATTAAAACAGCCTGGCTGCTTTGACAGACCTCTGTGGACCCCGGCGTCTGTGTTCGGTGCTCTGATTGGGACCTTGTTGCTCTCTGCTGGAGTGCACACCCAGCACAGTCCAACACCAGTGGAGGAAATCAACAAGCGAGGACGCTTTCTGAGCACAAACCTCGCTTCTTTCACCGACAACAAATCTGACGGTCAGAAACACTCCCTTCAACCGGCAAACACACACACACACACGCATGCATGGTCTGGTTCCAGTGATAAACGAAGGGTGATGGGGCAAGACTGTTCCAAGCAGAGAAAAGGAGGGTTGAAATAAAAAGAGCCTAACAAGACGCCATGGTTGAGCAACCATGCAAGCCCCCCCCCACCCCACCCTTGTCCCCTCACCCCTCCAGCCTAGAGAGCACCGGGTTTTGTGGTGGCATCTGAAAGTTGCTTTGTCCAATCTTAGCCTCCCACGCCCCCAAACGCTTCACGCATACTCTCTTGCAAACACACACACAAACACACACACACACACACACACACACACGTGAGCACAGACACGTAAGCAAACAGACACACACACGCACGCGTAAGCACACACACACACAAGTACACAGAGATGTAATAAACACCCAGAGTATGTACCATACATAGGAGTATTAGGCCAATAATGAAAACATCCTAATTCCAAATCAATGCCAAATAAAGACACACACTCGCACAAAGGCCTGCGCAAACAAACATCCCCATTCTTTCAAATATCCTGAGTGACTCCCGGCACCCACATTTTCTCAGGGTGCGTTGGCGTGGAAGAGCTCCTCATTATGGCGGCCATTGTGTGTCTGCTGCCATTGGGAGCAGCTCAGCTGGAAAGCCTCGTCACTGTCAGTCCGAGTGGAGTGGCACCCACTTTCTTATACAGTCCCCACCAACCTTGAAAACATTGTGTACTTGTACCACACACACACACACACACACACATTCCACGTGTCGGAGCACATCCTTCCTGCCACCTGACTTTTCAAAAGCATCGCTAATTACATCATAATTTAACCTGTTGTGTGTGTGTGTGTGTGTGTGTGTGTGTGTGTGTGTCCCCACTGGTATTTTTCTAGTCAGGTGTCCTCAAAAATGTATAATAGAGTGTGCTTGCATTTACAGATTTGCACAAATTGTATGTGCACCTACAGGGCATGATTACATTCAGGTGATTTAGGTGCAGTTGTGTGTGTGTGTGTGTGTGTATAGCGGTCGGTCAGCTGGGTCTGAAGCAGTGTTTCGTTTTTAATGAGGGTCTTTAGAACGGATTCGCTGAACCTTGGGACCACTATCAAAGGCCTTGCCAGCCTGAGTCAGGCCAGTGCAACCCCCCGCGAGCCGTGCGCAGACAAACACTGATTATCAGATGTCACACACAGATGCACAGCTACTGGAACGCTCCGTCATTATAGACACACATTGATCAGCGTGGACCCCAAACAAGGCTGGTGAGGAAGTACACACGAACCCAGTTTGTGTGTGTGTGTGTGTGTGTGTGTGTGTGTGTTCGTAAGTGAAAACCTGTAGATGTGTGTGTTGTATGTGTTTATATGATGTGTATACGTTTGTGTACGTGCGGGAAGAAGTGTGTTTTAGTGTTCTCCCATGAGTGCATGCAGGCATGCGCCTGTACGTGCGCTAGGTGTACTTTTAGGTGTGTGTGTGTGTGTGTGTGTGTTTGTATTTTGTCCTACAGCGTGTGTGTGTGTGTGTGTGTTTGTATTTTGTCCTACAGCGTGTGTGTGTGTGTGTGTGTGTGTGTTTGTGTGAGTGTGTACATGTGAGTGTGTATGGTACTATGTGTGAGAGAGCGGTGAGGAGAGTTCGGGTCAGCAAAGAGTTCAGTGTGTCAGAGGTTTTCTCGGCCCGCGGTCTTTGATTTCGCTCCCAGGCGGCTCGGAGAATTTCCTCCGCAGATTCCCAGCGCAGGGCCCACGCTGGGCGAGGAGAGGCAGGCCAGAGAAATTTATGTTGATGTCAGCAATGAAAACACCACCGCCCCGGCAACACGTCTCACAATATTTTTCAAACAGCGGTCCGTCCGTTCTCTCCGGCTTCGCCCCCCTTTCTTTCTCTCTCTCTCTCTCTCTCTCTCCTTTCTCTTCGTCGCACCTTGGTTGCTCTTTGCGATGGCGTGTGTTTCTGGAAGGGTACGACGTAGGAGCCCGCGAGGTTTTTACACTCGTCACCTATCGTGTTGTCTGGTGGGGTTGGGGGTTTCAGGGTGTGTTTAAAGGTGTAATGCACACCATGTCCCAATCCCACAGGCCTCACATTGAAAGGCAAACAAAAGTCAATGAGAACACACATGCAACAAAGCGTTATCACAGTTTTATGTGTGTTTAATTAGGTTGGCTGATGTGAATATTATAACTTCAGTTTTTGGTTTCACTAATATGTCATATACTGACATAAAAGTACTCCTGAATACGTTTTGAACACATTCTTTTTCATTCTGTCATGAAGAAAGCAGCATTTTCTTTATCGTGGCTGAACTGACATCTTAAGCAAAATGAAAACGGTCAAAGGTACTCTTCTCCGCTTTAAGCCCCATTGGCTGGACACCCACCCACACCCCCACACACACACACACACACACACAATAGGTTTCTTAAAGTCCCATTGCCTGAGGGTCAGTGATAACAGGCAGGGCTGAGAGAGCCGCAGCCTCTTTTGACACAGAATAGGTAAGCTATATAGGGGAGTGTGTGTGTGAGTGTGTGTGTGAGTGTGTGTGTGAGTGTGTGTGTGAGTGTGTTTGACAGGTTTAAAGTATTAGCAGCCAAGCTGGTAAGATGTTTCTATGGACGGTTGACCTTTAGGTGCTTTCCCGGTGCTTTGGGGGGGACAGTGTTTTTTGGGTGATCAGATGATCAGACCCCACACCCCGCCTCGGTGGATGAGGAAGGGATGAGGAAGGGATGAGGAAGAGGAGACCAGTGAAATGCATGTTTGTCCATGTTTGTGTGTGTGTGTGTGTGCACATGCAATAGTTTAAATAGTACAGCACCTTCAACAATTTCTCTCTCTCTCACACACACAAACACACACATGCACACACACACTTTATAGTGTTGGTAGTCATTTATGCAGAGCTAGGGTTGGAAGAGGGCCATATACCTCCAGGCTCTCTCCCCAGCCCAGATCTCCCCTCTGCTGGGGAGGAGGGCAAGAGAGAGCCGCTGTGTGGAGGTCACGTTTCTGCTGCATATTTCATAACATATACACACGTATAAATACACATGCACATATACATGTACAGTACAACAATCAGACTCGATATATGATCTATAAACAATAGTCAACAATGAGCTAGCCCCTCTAAAGCTAACAAGCGCTGGTTAGCCTTAGCGCATAAGGAATGAACATTGGACTCAAAAGTCCAAAACAGTTCCAAGATATATGTATTTATCAACCCTTTCCACTGGAATATCGTCTATAGAAGTTTGTGTAAGGGGCGGTTTGCTTCTTCTAAAGTCCATTGCCATGTCTGTAGTTTTATGAGTCAGTGTTTATATTATTTACATTCCTGTAGTATGGAGCCGTCAGCTCTCCAATCTATTAGCTTTACAGTGACCACATAGGGTAATTGTGTGGAATGATGGCCACAGGGGTGAGCGAAAGCGGGTCCCTGCATGTAAACAAATACACACTTGCATGTGTGTGTGTTGTGTCGCTATGGGTCTGTTAAGTAGTTTCTCTGAACTGAGGGATTTGATGAAGAGGCTACGCATTAATTTTCTACGAAATGTACTGTATACACAGAATATATACCATACCCAAACCAGCAGGTTTTAAAATATGTATGTACTGTTCATGTAAATGTCAAATGTTTATAAAATGATGTAATGATGCACTACCTCTTTAATGATGTCTGGGGTTCTAATTTATGTAGTAATTTTATGTGTCTGAACTACAGTATATGTATATTCTTTTTTGTTTGTTTTTGCTGGGAATGGCTCCATGTTACTGGGAGTTAGACTAACTGTGTTAGACTGTGTGAATCTCCTTGTTGACACGACAACAGGGCATTCCAGTCACGTTCTGCGTCTGCCTCCTGCATGGCATCTATCCATCATCTCATTGGTTGGCATGCCTGGCTCCTGCCATCATCACCATGGCAATGCGAGTGTCCTCCCGGTAACCATCACCATGGCAATGGGAGTGTCCCCCAGCAACCGTCAGCATTAGACAAATGTAAGCCTCTTAACAAGGATCACCATGGCAATATGTGCCCACCTTAAACAAGTATGTTTGTGTGTGTGCGTGTGCATGGATTTAGCCAATTAAAACATTAAAAAGACCCTATCACCATCATTAGCAGGTGTAGACCAGGTTTAGATCAGTGGGGCGGTGAGGTTCTATTCGGGGGCCACCAGATCATTTATGTATTCATTATTTTTATCTAGTTCATTTTAATTAAATACGAACCGTAGATTTGTAATGTTTGTCTTTATGTCTACATTATATAGTCTTCGTATGGGGGATGGGTGGGGGTAAATGGGTAACGTAACGTTGAGAACCAATGTTTAAGACACTCTCTCATCTCTCTCTCTCTCTCTCCCTCTCTCTGTCTCTCTACCTCTCTCTGCCCAGGCCTGTCACGTCTCACTGTGCCAGGCTACAGTGTGCGGCTGCTGTGATCCTGCCCTGTTCTAAGTGCGGCCCAGCGGGAGGCTCTAAATGGCACCAACAGGGCAGTGGCCCGTCCCGTCCCACCGCTGAACACACCGCGGGCCCCTCTGGGGGTCCCCCAGAACCCCCCCCCCCCTCCCTCGCCCTGCCTGCTCGAGGACCACATCCTCTGTCCCGTCACACACAGTAGTGGAAGCTGCCAAGGCCGCGGGGGGCGGTTTACACAGAGACCAGGTGGGGGGAGAGAGAGAGGTGTGCCAGCGCTATAGGAAGGATGTGGTGGTGGGCCCGGCACACACACACACACACACACGCACGCACGCACAGTCATGTATATAGTACATGTGTGTGCAAAGGGTTGCCTCCTGACGCACATACACACACACACACACACACACACACACACACACGAAGGTGCTGCTATGGGAGCATATTAATTAGCGTACGTACACGAAGTTCCATTTCACAAGGATGCTCATGTTTGTATATATACTGTATATACTGTATATATACATGCTTGTGTGCGTACAGTACCTATGCATGTGTGTGCGTATGTTAATTGCGTGTGTGTGCACATGTGCGTGTGTGTGTGTGTGTGTGTGTGTGTGTGTGTGTGCGTGTGTGTGTATGTGTGTTTTGCAAAAGATCCTGGCGGGTATCAGGAGGCACAGCTTTAAGGTATGATATGTTAATAAAATGTGTCAAGATGTCTGGAACCCTCTCTCTCTTTATAAACAAACTTACAGGCTGTGCACTGCTAATTAGCAAGCCCATCTGTTCAGTTTAGCAAAGTTGAGATCCACCCCAGAAACTGCAAAAGACAAGCCCACTTCCCTGCAGCAGATGACAAGCGCTAGAAAATCCCCAAAAGCAGTTTCCCCCCCAAAGCAGTCTCTTGCTGAAACAGGTATTATTCCATTGCTTTTTTTATATGTATTTATGTATTTATTTCTATCTATCTATCTATCTATCTATCTATCTATCTATCTATCTGTCTATCTGTCTATTTGTCTATTTATCGATCGATCTATCGATCTATCTATCTATCTATCTATCTATCTATCTATCTATCGATCTATCTATCTGTCTATCTGTCTATCTGTCTATTTATCTATCGATATATCGATCTATCTATCTATCTATCTATCTATCTGTCTGTCTGTCTATCTATCTATCTATCTATCTGTCTATCTGTCTATCTGTCTATCTGTCTATCTGTCTATCTGTCTATCTATCTGTCTGTGTTTCTGTCTGTCTGTCTGTCTGTCTATCTATCTATCTATCTATCTATCTATCTATCTATCTATCTATCTATCTATCTATCTATCTATCTATCTGTCTATCTGTCTATCTGTCTATCTATCTGTCTGTGTTTCTGTCTGTCTGTCTGTCTGTCTGTCTGTCTGTGGTTTACAGTAATATGACCAGGCATGTGCACACACAGCAGTGCTGCGGTGGTCAGTGAGGCTCAGGATGTGAGCTATATCCCCCAAGATCACCGCCCAGAGCTGCTGTGCTAGTGTGCTGGGGGAGAACACCGACATTGGCGTGGCAGAGGCCCGTGTTTGTGTTAGCCAAACCAGCTACAGCTAACGGACAGCCTAGTCGTGTGGGAGCGTATTCGTATGTGCACCAGCGTGCGTTACTGTCTGTGTGCTTGTTCATGTGTGTGCAGTGGTTCTATATGCGTGGGAGTCTGGATATGTACTGTATGTACAGTATGTGTGTGTGCGTGTGTGTGCGTGCATGCGTGCGTGTGTGCGTGCGTGTGTGTGTGTGTGTGTGTGTGTGTTGTAGTGGTGGTAGGGCGGTCGGGTGGGGTATGGGGGTCTGTAGGAGGGGGTCCATCTGCTCTCTTCTGCTCCTCTGAGCTGATATAATATTACGTTAATCTGGGCACTTGTCAGGACAGGTTAGTGAAAGCATACGATTGGGCGGGACTCACGCTAAACTGGTTAGCTCCAAAATGTCACACTTTGGTGAGAGGAGTGTGTATAGCAAAAAATAATATATATATATATATATATATATATTCAATTATTTTATTTATTTTTAATTTATTTTTTTATTGGCCATTAGGTTTAGTTGGCCTAACCAGTTTGTGTCAAAGTTTTTAGTTTAAAGGAAATGGCCTTGCAGTGACCAATGCCAATACCAACACCAATCAATAAATCAATGATGTTTTAACATAGATTTAGCCAATGTTGCTTTGTTCATTTAAATACTATTTTTGTGTAAAGTTCTACAACATATATACTTATATAAGGGGCTGAGACACTCGTACAAGTGGTATTGTTTTGTACATTCCTGTTGGCTGGCACCTTTTTATCTGTGTGTGTGTGTGTGAGTGTGTGTGTGTGTGTGTGTGTGTGTGTGTGTGTGTGTGTGTGTGCGTGTGTGTGTGCGTGCGAGAAGGAGAGACAGTTTGAATGTGTGTGTGTGTGTGTGGTAATCAGGCATCACAGAGTTAGCACTGTGGAAGTGGGAAGCCCTAAATTTGTCTCCCAGCCCGCCCCTAACATGATCCGTGACATGTGTAGCCCGGACTCCACCTCTACAAACATTTTTATTCAGTTAAATAGCCCTCCTAAATCCCTGCCTACATCCTGTCAGCTTCTGTCTGATGTTGTTTTCTCTGCAAGCACTTTAAGGCCGTAATGATTTGGTAACTTGTTATGCTAATTAAGGTGGCCCTTTTAGCCCGGGTAGCATGGAGAAGGATTTATTGGCCGTTTGCTTGGAGGGGAAGAAAAGAAAGAAAAGTTAGAGTAATTAATCCCGTTAACCAAGGATAATTGGGCAAAAAATAGCCCTGCCAATGGTAGTGGCTGGGAGGAGTCGCAGTTTACCCCGTTTCCTGTGTTTAATTTCAAACTTAATGTTTCCTCTTGTTTTAACTTCCTCTCAGGAATCCTGCTAATCCGCTTGCCAGAGCCCCATTGGTGGGTTGAGGCAGCGTCAGGGGCCACAGAGAGGTGGTGCCTGAATTCAATCATACCCACAGTAAGGACTGGGTCTCTCTCCCACACACACACACACACACACGCACACGCACAATCTGTGGTCCCGTCCAGTGAACCCACGCTGGAGGGGGTAGTCTGTTTATGCAGCCAACAGCAGATGAAACAAATAGATACTCAACTGAGGATTTCCAGTAAATGCTTATTAAATGATAATGTTTAAATGATGCAGTGAAATACAGTTGTTGTTTTTTTTATTACAAAAATGTAACAAATAAACCAATACACTTTTAATATTCAAACAACTAATTAATCACAACAATAATTAATGTACCTAAGACATTTCCGGTTTAGCCTTTGTGATACAATTTTACAATTTCACCTTATCGATAAAATCAGACCTGCTAAATAATAATCTGAATTCAATTTAATTATAATAATTTAATTCAATAAACTTGCATTTATGTATTTTGAATTATGGATACATTTCTTTCTTTCTTTCTTACTTTCTTTCTTTCTTTCTTACTTGCTTGTAATTCTTTCCAGTAGCTCAGATTTCTTTTACAGATCTTTTCTTTTGTTTTCTTTTCTTCAATCTGTCAAACTAAACTTGTCGTGTTAGGCTAACACCTAACCATTTCACATTGAACATTTTAATGGAAACAAACATTTATGACATTCTTTTGGGGTACATTTCCCATACACATAGCATTTTATGATCAGCTACAATAACAGGCAGCGCTAACTCATTCCATACCCGCACGTCTTTTCCCTCAGGAGAAACACTCATCTGTTTTCGTCAGTACCATGCAGGGACTGTAACAGGAACAGGCAGATCCTAATTTCACCCACTTTCAGGGAATTTATGGGCTTAAACAAGACCTCCTTGAAGGTGTATTTGTATAAGAACAGAGGGGAAAAAGGATTCTGTTGTTCAGAATGGTTTAGTCAGTGTACCAGAGGACTGCCCTACTATTTCAGAGAACGTGGGAAGATATGAATCTGTTGGCCCTTCCTTGTCATGTTTTTTTATTTATTTTTCTCTTTGTTGCCAAAATCACAAATTACAAAGGATCATGTTACGTTATCTTAGGCAGTGGGGGGGATCATTGATAATTATTTTTCCTTTCTACTATTCTTTATTAATTTCTTTACAGTATTTCTTAAAACTAAAGATATTTTACCCTAAACATATAATTTTAACCAAGTAGGTCACAATTTTACAAAACATACAACTTTCGTTGCTGCATTAATTTAGGCATTCAGCATTTCTGGGCTGTTAGGCTGTTGTTGCTAATTGCTGTTTTGATGGTTTTCAAGTCCACCTATTAGCCACATTAGGTCAGATTAAGGACACGCATGCAGAGACATAGCCAGGTAATTATGGGAGGATACAGAGGCTGGAGACCTAGCTGTCCTGTAACACTTGACTTCATTAATATGGCTAGCCTAAATCAACCGTCACAATGCTAGCAGGAAGGCTATGTTTTTCTCAATGTGAACTTGTAGTTCGGCCTCGGAGACCTCTGAAAGGGCTGTTTAGCATCCGCAGTATGGCTATTGTCACTGTCAGCCATAGGATAGGAGGCAAGGGCATAGCAGAGGAGAGACGAAAAGGGATGGAAAGAGTCGGGAGGAGGGGCCGCGGGGATGGGATCCTCTAGAAAGCAAAAAGACACATTAATTACATCTTTTCAGTTAATTATTTCCTTGATTTGTTTGCTCTCTTGCCACATTTCTCCTTGTGGTACCTTCATTTGTTCTTTTCTTTGTGTTTATTTATTTAGATATCTATCTATTTTTGTGTTTACTCCCCCACCCCCCCACCCTCCCTTCATGAGGAGTGCTTACACCATATGGTTGCAGATCAAATAATGTCAAACATTTTGCCCTTGCAAGTTTTTGCAATTTGCAGTTTCCAAACGTGAGACCTGTTGAAAGCCGGAGTGATAATGGACACGCTCTACCCCCCGCCAGTCTGGTCCCACCATATCTCCCTTCAATTAATGCTACAGCGGGAGATTCATGTAATAACACTTGCACTTCTGAGCTGTCCACGTGAGAGAGAGTAGGGGGGAGAGAGAGAGGTGTGGGGGGGTGGGGTGGGGTGGGGGGAG
>JAODLI010000014.1:933848-946797 GCA_027575585.1 Percopsis omiscomaycus | reverse complement strand
TTACCAACACCCCCCCCCCCCCTCGCCTCCCTCCCCTCCCCCTATCACCACCCCTCACACCCTGCATCCCTCAGTTTGACGTGACCCCTGGTAACCCCCCCCCAAGAATTTACATTAGCTGCAGGGCCAGGCCTATGGGCCATGCGAACACATTTGTACAAGTTTTTGTCGATTAACTAATTCAGAAGTGCGCTTCATTATTCCGCCACCCCTTAATTGAGATAACAATGCAAATTTCCTTCATTAAGTGTGACATGGACAATTTCTCCCGCGCTCCGCGGGGACACCATTATATTCCGGGCCCGCGGAGCAGGTTGCAAGGTGTCACCGGGTATTCAAGATGGCATGCTTGTTTAATTGCCGTAAATGTAGCATGTCCGCGTCGGTCGGAGGAGGATAAGCGGCTTGCGGATCCGTTTCCTGCGAGGCTTGAGTGACTTCCTGCTTGTGTTAAAAAAAAAACCTTCTCGCTTTCTTTCTTGGATTGAACTTCCAGGCCAGATAACAGGCCTGGATGGCTTTGATGGCTATGATGGAGTCAATTCAAGGTGCAGGAATGCATCAGTCTGTGGAGGCGCGCGGCGGTGTTCCACCGGGCCATCCCCCCCCCCCCAGGCAGCTGTTTGCGGGGCCCTGCGCGGTCCCGCGGGGGCTCCTGAGGGACCGTGTTGTTGGACTCTTGTCTTTTATGGCGGCAGCAGTAAACATGACAGGCTGTTTGGAGACCATCTGTTTCCAATGGCTGCTGCATGGTAACACGGCGCTCAGCCTGAGACGTGCGTGGCGTCTGTCTCTTCACTAGCAAGGCCTGTCGACCTGCCTGCGCCGGAGATGTGCGTGTGTGTGTGGGTGTGTGTGTGTGTGGGTGTGTGTGTGTGTGTGTGTGTGTCTGTGTCTCTGTGTGTGTGTGTGTGTGTGGGATGGGGAGTGGGTCTGAAGGTATTCCATTGGGGTGAACTTGGCATCTGTGTGTGCTGGCTCGCGTGCCTCAAACAGCACCCAAAGGACCTGCAGGTACAGGTATGCCTTCATCGCCAAACACATATTGGTACTGCACTCCACTTTGTGCATGCCCAGACACACACATACGCTTCCAGCATATCCGTGTACATTGGTTTCCTTGCGGCGCTGCTGTTCAGCTGCTGTTCAGCTGCTATTCAGACAGTCGTGTAGGTGTGTACAAGACGTTGTATTTACGGCAACAAGCTACCAAGTTAAATTCACAGTGGTCTCAATGCTGAACCTGAGCAAACGCTACAGCACACGCACATAGGCATGCGTGTGCCCGTATTATTGTGTAAAGTAGTGTGGGGACCCACCTTTTTAATGTTTTTTATATTTTTTATTTTTTATTACAGTGCACGCACGCACTCACACACACATATGTCTTATTAAAAACAGCACAAACACCTCCACGCCATTACGCTAGTTGGCTGTATTAGCAAAGGTAAGCGTACTGTGTGATTGATTATTCAAGTTATGCTAACACTCTGGCTGCTGTGTCAAAAGCTTGTCTCCCCCAACACCTTCCCCTGCCAAATTGAAATCAGGAAGAGGAAGCGCGTCGCACTCCTCTTCGCACGTTGCCATTATTATGGCTCTTATGCACTCATTTGTTCGCCCCGCTCATTAATTTGAGTCTGTTCTCACATTTGAAAATGGTTGGCTCGAATCAAAACATTTTGGATCATTTCAACGTGTGAATCAGATGGATTCGCAAGGTTTTTACCTCGGAGACCGCTGTCTCATCATTACGGGATCACAGCTGTGTGTTTGTGTTTTCTGGGGCAAAAAAAAAACATACATATAAAAAAAAAAATCATTTAAATTTGTATTAAAAGAACAAGCCATCTGCAATCTAAGATACTACATTTATGTAATAAATTCAGAAAGATAAATGTGTTTGGGGCATTGTGGTACGCTTTCTTCCCTCTATGTCTAATTATTCCTTTAGATTTACATTCCCATTATTCCCCTCCCAGAACCCCCCCTTCCCCCAAAGCCTGCTAGGCCTTGAACCCGTCTCTTTCCCCGCCTTGTCATTTCGCTGTTCACGAACATAGTCAGCCATTAAATACCCTCTGTGGTCCGTCACTGATTATTGCTCAGTACATTTACATTGAATAGGTCATTGGAACCCAACTAACTGGAACTAATGTGGTACAGAAAAGTGGAAGGTTTAGGGTTCAGTGTTACACCAAACCCCCTCGCTTGGAAGAAGGATTGCTATTGATTGATTGTTAAGTGGGGGATCTGAGACAGAGCTAGGGTTCCTGTGGCGGTGGTGTGTGTGTGTGTGTGCGTGTGCGTGTGTGTGTGTGTGTGTGTAGTGGGATGTTTGTGTGGGTGTGTTTCATTTGCACTACGACATACTTCTGACGTTTTGCTGTCAGACTAACATACTAGTAACTGTTATTGTAGCAAGCAATGATAACATATCTTTAAGAGTTCCGCTTAAATTCCACATTTATTAACGCTGATTAGCACACACAATAGTCCTTATTCCATTCCCGACAGCAAGGTGAATATTTGAGTTGTACGCACAAACTAACAAAAAATACCTTAGCAAAATAGAAAACCTTCACCTTTGTCAGCATAGCAATTTGGAAACATTATGGAGAAAACGCTTACCTTTGTCTGAAGCAAGACACCCACTTTAATGCACAGCGTCGCTTTTGTTTTTGTGGTTGGGTTGTACTGTTGTCCTGCATACTGTATTGTTGGTGGCATGATTATGCAGGGGGAGGCTTGCAGAAGGCCGGGCCATATGGCTGTTGTCTCCTGGCCGCGCTGACAGAGAGCAGACCTGGGAACGGGCCACAGGGTCGCTTCCTTGACATGCACTACTGTGCACTGTAAAAAGACAGCAATTAGATGTACACGCCTAGTCAAAGCTAGCGGACAGACAGTGTGATGTGACTGCAGCTCTCCCCTGCACTACGAAACATCTGTTGTGTTTATGGAAATAGCGTTTTGCGTTTCTTTATATATTTATTTTGGATGACAATAAAGTCTATCCTCCTACATGACATGTGTTAGGTCTCCAGTTGAAGGAAACGGGCAGTAATTCCGTATCTTGTTTCTCTGTAGGCTTGTCTGTGGGCACGGGCAGAATGAGCTGATACTCACACTGCAGTCTTTGCATGGTGGGCGGGAACACAGCAGTTGCTTTTGGTTTTTATATTGGGCTGTTACAGTGTGTTTGTGTGTGTGTGTGTGTCAGCGCGCGCGCACGTTAGTGTGTTGCCGAGCATCACTTTGCGTCGTTTTCATGAATCAAAACTGAGACAGATCCTGTTGATTAGCCTTTCAGTTAGAACTACATTGGCTTTAGCTTCATGCTAAAGCTAGCAAAGGTGCAGTTTATACCGTTTTTTTTCTTTCAATTATGACTCTATTTTGCTGAACATGAGAAAGAGAGCCAGCGGGAGAGAGAGACTGAGATACTACCAGGTCTATGTGAAGCTACCTCCACTGGATTTGTAGAGATAGATCAAATATTGAGTGAGTGAAGGAAGGGCCTCCCACACATCAAAGGCTTGGACTGGAAGGCAGGGGGAGAGATTAAAGGCAGCCTTGAAGAAGTGGCTGAAGGAGACCGAGCCGTGGTGGTTGGAACCACGCTGGACCAACCAGTCGATAGTTGACCCACTGCACTGCTCCTCAAACCGGTTGTAATCTGAGAAACGTGTTGCCTCCCCGCGCCCCAACTTGCCCGGCTCTCAAGGACCAGCGCAATGACCTTGAAGAGGAAGGGGTCGTGAGAGGATGCAAATGAAGTAGAGGAATAAGAGAACCGCCTATAATCCAAAGTGGATTATAGGAGGAACGTCTGAAGAATTCCACCTGTCCTTTATCCACCGTCTTTCCACGGCCACCTCTCTCTCCCTTTACTTTAGTCTCTCTTCTTTTTCTCTCTCAAATTTTGAACGCAGCCAAATCGCTGGAGAAAAAGGCAAATGGGTTTGTCAGCAAACAGTAAAGTTCTGCACCTAAATCCCCCCTTTGTGAGTCGGCACTGCCCTGCTCCTATACGCTCGTCTGACTTTGGCCAGGTGTGTCAAGTCAGGTTTGGGAGCGGACAGTGCTCATGAATATGTATTCGGCTTGGCAGCAAAGTCCCACTGCTCTCTGCTTTGCCTTGCTCACCCAGCCCCTTTTTGCTCTCGCTTCCGTAGGTCCTTCATAAAGTACATCATTCACAGCACGACTTGCCAACTTATAGCATATGTAGTATACGCGTGGTACACGCATAATTCCCACTCGTGCTACTGGCTGTCTCTACAGGGGCAACAAGAAGGGCTTTAAAACCTCCCATTTCACTGCATTGTATTACCATGTATAGTGTATACAATCAGTATAGGCTACCTGCATCATAACTGAGCTGTTTTGCCTTCAATTGCTGTTTTTCTAGAGGAACTACATTCAGCATGCACATGCTCACACATGCACACATGAGCCATTGTTGTGTGTGTGTGTTTGTGTCTTAACGGGGACCTGTCTTAACTCGACTCTGCCCCCTCTGTCCAATAAATACACATTACTTCTTTTACCAGAGTGTTAAGGATTGTGGAGATAAAATATTAGCTTCTCTAAATGCCACCGCTGCATGGTACATTCATACCAATAAAGAATACACGGCGGGAACACTTTTATTAGGTCCTGCCACTGTGACCACACCATTTCCCTTGTGGTGAAGCTACAAACACACACATCTATGGGATTAAGAGATTTGTGTCAAGGCTGTGAAATCTTGGGAGAATCTGGGCCTGACTTACTAGGGTGCAGCCCAGAGGCGTTGGTGTAAAAGATGTAACCTACAAATATGACACAAACAGTGGCTGTTCACTGCTCTCCCGGGAGAAATCCGCCTCAAATCTCAGTTTTTTTGTGTATCTCTCTCTCTATTGCTCTCTCTGTTTCACACACACACACACACACACACACACACACACACATGAAGTCTGTGATGGCTTCATTAGGCGAGAGCGCTATCAGGCTGAAGCCTTTGAAATCTCACTAGCGAGGCCCTGCCAGCACCAGGGAGACATCGGGGAGCTTCAAACCTACCACATCGGAAAAAGCACTAAAACACAACTTAAACCTGCCCTCAAAAAGTCGCTTTTTTTTTCCACCTTGAAAATTGAAATGTGTCCAACTGAGCACACGGTCTTGATCCTGAATTTTGATTTAGGTTGCAGCGAGTGTTTGTGAGGGTACACTCATTCTATGTGTGTGCTCCATGTTAAAAGGCGGAGAAGTTAAGCCCTAAGATCTCTGCGTGTACAATCTGCTGGGAATTTATCACATGACGGATCTTTTTTTATCCAGGCAGTCGGTGTGTGTGCGCGTGTGCGCGCGTGTTTCCGCGTGCACATGTCTTTGCATACAAATTGTGCAGCCTCAACCAAGCATTAAACCACCTTCTTTGCTTTTCATAAGGGAGGGGGTTTGCAGTCGACTTAGTGAGAACGTGCGTATCCATATTATCTAGAAAACCCCTCTCTCTCTCTCTCTGCTGCTCCTTGTGTTAACTGATTTTTTTCCTCCCAATTTCCCTCTTTGTTTCGAAGCCTTGAGTTAATTAAGAGTTATTTAGCATCAAGGTGTTCACTGCTCCCTTCCCGCCTTTCTTCTCAGGTGAGCTGTGAAGATTGAGACAACTCGGGCTGGTTTCAAAGAGTCTCAGGGGCACATCTATCCTTGATAACTCTGAGACCTTTGAGATTCCCCAAGAAATGAGATGTAATGGCAGCCTATTGGCTTCAATGATTCTTCTGCATGTGTATAGGTGTGTGTGCGCGCGTGTGACAGCGTGTCTGTATGTGTGCAAGCAGGAATAAAAGCTTTGTTCTGTGTCTCAAACAGTGTTAGAGAGACAGCCTTCATACAATGGGGCTCGAATGAGCCCCATTGGTTCTGTTCTGGGCATAGATCAGTATACTGTAATCAAGAGCTAAATTTTGCCTATTGTTATGAGTTAATCGAGAACAGAATCATTTTAATTTGTGTTATATTTAGGCTCAAGTGAGAAAAGAGATTATAACATAATTAGGAGCCACGACAAACACTGTTTTGTTGTGAAGAGAGAGCATAATCAGCTAATTGCCTCCATGTATTGTATGTGTATTTGTGGGCGTGTGTGCGGAATTGGACGTGCATCCAGCTTAGGGTAGTGTGACCAATCAGGGCCTTTCAGGGCCTTTACGAACTCGGTTTTTAAAGTAGTTCCGGTAAAGAGCAGCAGTTCCAATTGTAATTGTGGAGCAGTGTTGAATTCTTTTCATTCTGGTGGCTGTAATTTGTAATTTGGTGGTGCATGAAAACAGTTTGGTGGCCACCAAAAAAAAACATTTTCCCCCCTTTGATCTGTAAGGGTAATTCAACCACTGGATGACAGAGAGAAAAGTTCAGGAGATACGAACACTTGATATATTGTTATATGTGGCTTGTCATTTGTCAGCCTACTTCTGAAACAAATTTATCGTCTTCTCAACTATTGCGATGTGGAGTGACTGTTATGGAGGGAGGGTTCAATTATGAAACATGAAGCAGGTTTCACACCGTAAAATGAAACCATCAAATGCACCATCAAATGTTAAGGAGTGTTAGAATGTTGGAGTTATGTTTCATTGAGCAGGCAGTTATCAGAAGAGACTTCAGGTTTGTTTGTCTCTTTTTGAAGGTTTGCAGAGGATTTAGGTTCAGCGTTGCATCGGCTTTGGGCCAAGCTGAACCTCTGCTCCCTCTACAGGGACTTTTCACTCATCTCTGCCAGCTAGGTACGCAAAATACTGCAATAACCTTCACTTTACCCTACTGCAGCTACTGTAGTCGCGTATTACATTTTCATGCATTTTGCATATACTGAAACATGTCTATGTGGCTACAACCATTCATCAGGGATAAGGCCAGCATAATTGTACATTAGTTTTCATTGTCAGTGAAAGGCCAAATCCTATGATGACTTTCTCTTACGAAGATGCATTTTCCATCTGGCTGATGTCAGTATAGATATCATATAACTCTTTGACAGTCTCTGACAACTCTTTGGACAACATTTTATCCCAAAACAAGTTAAAACAAGTTACAGAGATGTACTGTTGCTTTGTTCAACATGACGTTTAAAGTCGTCCTGATTTAGCAAGATGTTTCACGAAAAGGTACAATCCTCGACTTATGCTGAACAAAGCAACAGTACAGGTTTTTTTACAGGTTTTTGTGCAGGTTTTTGTACAGGTTTTTGTACAACATGGTGTTCTATGACTTCCAAGGTTTGTGCTATATGGCATGTATTAGATCCACAACACTTTGTAGGACACAATACTTAGTAGGAGAACAACACTGGTCTTTTTGAAGGCTATGTTGAGAGTAATAAACAAATAAAATCATGCCGGCTCAAGGCATGGCGTAGGGAAAAATATATCCCGTCCTCCCCTCCAGGCCTAGCCCGCTCTATACTGCTGCTTACAATGGGCTGTCCACCCTCTGCCCTGGCTGTCAGCTTCTCCAGGCAGCCTGCGCTGACAAGGGGAGGCCACTAGGGCTGTCTGTCAGGGGGTTATTCTCGGGGCGGAGACGGTTCAGCTGATTCGCTGACACCGGCTGCCGCGCACCGGGGCCGGGAGGGCGCCCGGTTTGGCGGGGATTTACAGTGGGCACGCGCGAGTATGTTACGTTGTGTGTGTGTGTGTGTGTGTGTGTGTGTGTGTGTGTGTGTGTGTGTGTGTGTGTGTGTGTGTTTGACGGGGAGCTACGAGGGGTTAGCCCCTGCCAGATGACAGGTAAGAGGGAGGTGGGGAGAGAGACTCGGGAGGCGCAGGGAAAGAATCACAAGGCTGGCCCTGCCCACACACCTGAACACACAGACACAGGCACGCACTCGCGCGCACGGCCAGTTGAAGGACAATGAATGTGTTTCGGACCACAGCAACACAGCTGGGAATAAATGCCCTGAGCCCTCAGCAAAGCATGTTTTAATTATAGTGCAAAGAGTAAAAACACTTATGAGAGAAGGGTACGAACTTCAAGTTAAACTTCTGCGCTGAGTGCAAACACTTGAACACTTTTGACTTGACTATTGTCCACTGGAGGCAGAGCAGTGAAAAGATTGCTCGTATGGGGATACCTAATCTTTTGTCCATTTCTGTTAGTTTACATTTGATATATGAGTGACAAACTTTACAACTTTTAGCCGGAGACTCTGGGGGTCTGGGGACTGATATCCAAGCTCCTCGTGTCTGGGGGTGATCTGTCCTTCTCCAGGGCACAAGGCTCCTCCACTGCTTGGTCAGGAATCTGAGGCCTCTACTCAAGTTGCCACTGTGACGACTGTGACGACTGTGACGACTGTGACGCTATCTCACAGGGTCTGGGCTTACTGATCCAGTGCATGTATGTTTTTTAATGTGTGGCTAATGGCAGGGTCGGCTTACAAAGACCTTCTTGCGGCTTCACGTTATTCTGATAGGAGTCATACAGTGACAACAGCTGAGAAAAACAATGTCTGCCATTTGCAGACATTGCCATCGTTGTTCGGTTTTGGGTCAGAAATCTCACATCAGCACCTGTATTTGTTCCAATTACTTATTGCATTCAAAGTAAGGAACTAAGACATTTGAAGTGCCACTAAAGCTTTTCTGCCTTCCTGTGACATTAGCATTTGCTTTGACATTCTTTGATGGTTGTCCTTTGTCCAAAATAGCTCTTCGTATAAAAAATAATCATTTACTGCGGTACAGTTCTCTCAATATCATCTTCTCCACTCTTACCTTAGACCTCAATTAGCATCTTGAGAGTTTCCAATCCCGCATTAGGTAAATGGCAATTGACTCTCCTCCCGCATCTTATAATAGTAGCAGCATCCGGATGCTGCAAACGAGTGCAGGTTCAGGCATTAGTATGCTGTTAATTTGACCCCAAGCGGCACTACGCAATCAGATCTGAAGCCAAAGCACTTAGCCTATGCTAAGGATTAATGACGGCCATCTAAAACAATTTGGGAGCCAATCAGTTTAACTGAGGAGGGTAAATCTAATATGATAATTTATCTGCATCAGCCCGACTCGCCTGGCGGGGAGGAGTATGCTAATTGCGGGACCCTTACCTAGTGACTGGAAGCGCGCAGCTGGGTGTGAGGGCTGCATCACTGCTATTAGGGGAACTTTGTGGGACTTTGGAGTTTGCCGAGGCGAGATCTCCTTGGAGGGTGACGGGAGGTGAACCCGGCTGTCTCACACTGAGCCCAGCCTTGCCCCCCCCCCTCAAAACCCCTTCATCTCTATTTCCATAATGCGCTGCCTCCAATGACATGACAGCAAGACGCAAATAAGTGTCTGTAATGGTCTCAGATGGAAATGCAGAGGACAGGGCTTTTAATGTGTTTGGAGGAGCTCCCTAAGGGACAGTTATTGCAGCTACTGAAACATCAGTTACACAGTGACAACAATACTCCCTTAATTGATTCGTTTAATTAGCCGGAGATGGAGGTAGCGTCGCGGCCTGTCATCCGGTATCATAGGGGGTCTCCCCGACAGTCATCGCGGCCCGTTTCTCACCCTGCATCAGTCACGCTTCCATTAAAGTGTAATTATATGTAAATCAAAACTACATACAAAATTTGCTCAGCTAATTCAACTAATATCGAACATCTGTTAAATGTTTTTGGGACAAAATTGCAATTGTTTTGAGTAGGAATGTAAGGGAGAAGGATTTTTGAAAAAGTGTGTGTGAATGGTAAATCTTTTCCTCCTATGCATAAAATAATCACATTTTGCCTTTGATGTGTTGTGTTAGGTTTGTAATTCCTTGGTGTCTTTGCTTTGTGTGCAGTGAGTGGACAAGGGTGATTTGGGGCACTTCACTGTCAGGACCAGGGGCCCGTGTGGGGGCGTGTCTATGAGTTTAAGACCGATGCTTCTCAACAAAAACAGCCACCCTACTAAATCCTATAGGACTCCCACCCCCACCCCCTTTCTTGTTGTCTTTCTGAGCCGACTTCACAAGCCTTCTTGGTATTGGAGTTGGAGCCACCGAGACGAGAGCGGGGGAGTGATTACAACTTCCTTCAGTGTGAATGGTGCAGATGTCGGCCCAGCCTCAGTAAAGCGGAACAATGCCCTCAAAAGCGCCGTGGACACAATGGGCCTTTCTCCTCCGCAGGAGATGTCTCTCTATAGCTGCTCGCAGTGCAGGGATGCTAAGCAGGTGGCACACAGAGAGATAGAGACGGCTCTGAAAGGCTTCAGAGGCTGGATGCAAGCTGTAGTCGTCGCAGACTGCTTCTGTGCTCAGCCCGGGCATTAGAGTCTGGAGGTGTCATTTGGCTGTGGATTAGCCAGGCTGCCCCGTTCATCGGGGATCATACCCCACTGATAGGCCACTGAGAGAGGTTGGGATTGATGCTCTATGTGGCATCTCTATTGCTGTTATGTGCCACAGCTTGGTTGCAGATTGAGAGCTCTCTCGCTTTTATGTGACAAAGTTTCCAAGTTCCCCACCTCTCCTCTTTGACCCCCTCCCTCTCTCTTTCTCTCTCTCTCTCTCTCTCTCTCTCTCTGTAGCCCTACATCTCACTCACTTATACAGTGACATTTTTACTACATGAAATTTTGAGTATTTCCAAAACGTGGTCTGTGGCAAACCTCATTTGTTTTCTGACAGTAACTGTCTTTCAGATGTCAGTTGTAGTTTGGCTCACAAATTATTATAATGGCTTTGTTTTTTTGTTTTTTTACTTGTGTTGTGTGACGGTCTGTGTTTGTGTGCACATAATTGTATGTTCGCTACGCAAGTGCTTCACGAGCAAAGTGTGTTTACCGTGGCAAACCATGTTTGTGGGCTGAAACGGAAGCACCCTGCTCTCGTGGATTTGCAGATTTAATTATGACAGCACGAGCGTCCCACCGTGTGTTTACCACAAAGTGTCCATCTCTAAGGAGCTGAATAATTTGCTCTGCTTTTCCCCAACTGTGTGGCATTACCATGGCAGTCCCGGGCACAGTGGAGAGCGGTGGGCACAAATGAAGAACCGTCACCTGGCGCCTCCCCCCGAGGTCTCATACAGTTAACATGCAATGAATAAATTAATATCTAATGAAGGCGAAGGCCGCCCTGCTCTCGTGTCATCCGCGGAAGATAGAGGTTAAGACGTGAGGTACGGAGGTAGATGCTGTGAATTGACAAACAACATTAAATGACAGCGAAAGCAGGGCTAAGTATTTTGTGTGCCGTCCTACTGGGCTTATTTGAGCAAAAATTGAGTGTCGTCAGCACTGTCATTCTTTGGCGTTATTGCCTCGTGAGTTTTGTTGCTGGAGCGGTGCTTTTATCACAGTGTGAGTTGATTAAATGCGCTGATTCTCGGAAGCAGCCTATTCTTGGACGCAACCTTTATCAGAAGAAACGTGAACGCCGATTTTGTTTCACAGTTTTTGTGAGGGGCCATTAAAGTCATCCTCTGTAAGATCAGGATTGGTGACCTCTATGGTCACGAGCAGCTAGTACACCTAATTGCCTGCGCTGTGTCATGTTTGCAGCCCTAACTGCTGTTCTAACGTTATTCAACAAACAGTCGCAATGCTGGCATCATAATAGGTCTGTGAGGGAGCATCGCACAGGGAGTCACACCACAAACGGAGACACAAACAAATGAAAACGAAAGAAACCGATTTATTTTACTATTTTTCTGCTCGACATGATGATGCGTCACGGGCAGTTTCGACAGCGTCAATGGTGCGTCCTTTCCCAGAATTCACTTTTTCCAGTGCTTTGTTGAAGGCCTTGCTATGAAAGGTCTATTTTTACTTAATAATACCAATGTTTCACATGCTTTCAAAGCTCTCATGTTTCAGGAACTAATTATGGGTTTAATCACCAGATAGAGAGACATGAATGTAGTCCTACGGAAAAGTTAGCAGTTATTAGTATTATATTACATGGATTACTTTAATTATATTAATAAATAGTTATATAGCTAACAATATGACCCCGGCCCCCCCAAAAATTGGACACAGCTGATGCAATAAAATGTGTCCTTTTCACCATATCTTTACAGTACGGTGAACCATGTTAGACAGTGGCAGAACAATAAGCCTACAGATTCACCTACCTTGTATCTTTTGTCATTGAGGGATTTAATGCGTCATTGACACACGAGTGCAAGGCGAGTCCTGCTGGGCTGTTGCTAATGTCAAGGCCCCCTTCTGAGAGTACATTATCTCTGAGTCTTCCTATTATTCCGGAACAGTCTTTGACTTCTAATGTGCCTATCTACATGTCCCTGGATATCTAGCATCATTATGAAGCAGGCTAACAATCCATTATGCCTATATTTTATCATTAGAGAAACAACTAACACTTCATTAGTTTATTTCCTATGTTGCACGTCCTAAACCAGTGACAACGAATGGAGGCAAGCACTGCGCATAACATGTCTAAGCTGGAGGCACACCGAACCTCATCAAACTGGTCAATCAGTGTCTGTGTTGAGTGTAAACAATGTAGTCATAAGAAAAAGTGAGACATATTAACCTCTACCCCGAATACATACAATATTTTTAGTCCAAGTGATCATCTAGAACTCCCTTTGATCTGCTGCCTGCGCACAGTGGGAGGAGGCAGTGCTGAGTTGCACGTTGGCCTGCTTCTTACAGGAAATACCACAGCTTTCCCCCGGCCGTGCACAATACTACAAACGTTAAAAGATAAGGACTGGTGGAGGAGGGGGTGGTAGTGGGTGGGCTTGTGAGGAAATGGAAATTTAAACAAATCTAATAAGCAGTCGTTATTAATTGAGCCAAATAATAAGTGGGAAAACATTTAATGGCAGTCGGGAAATACAAAAGCTATAAAGTTATTTTCTCCCCAATGAAATCACAGTTGCTGCTGAGTGGTGTGGCACTCAATGAACTCTGCAGTTTGCACCAAAGACAAAGCCATCTATCTGTCC
>JAODLI010000014.1:884605-896747 GCA_027575585.1 Percopsis omiscomaycus | reverse complement strand
CTTTTATGACTACACAAATTATATATATATATATATATATATATATATATATACACACACACACAGTATATATATATATAAATAAATCTCAAACACACCTGCACAAATGCATCACACACACACACACACACACATATAAATAGACTTTCCCCCACACCCTCTGTGCCGGTCCCAGTGTCTTTCAGCCACAGGTGTTCTTCCAACAGAGGCATGATTTCTCTAATGAAAATGAATGCCTTCAAATTGGCCGGCCAGACATTCATCCTAATTGTTTATTAAGGGGTACAGGATGAGAAGGGATAATTTATTGCAGTATCACAAAGGGCAATCACAGGCATAGTGGTGAATCCTGATACAGCTAATTATACTGGGCTGGATAATGACTAATGCCAATGTGCCTTATCAAAGAAATCACCTTTCTTCATAACGAAGGGCTGATAAATGAAGCCCTAAATGAGAGGCGTGAGGTTTATGAACACTGTGAAATGGATAATTTCCTGAGTCAAACATGAAAGCAAACATGTTGGAAATATGGAATTAATCATAAGTTTGCAGAATATATTGGAAATTAATTGAAATTAATAACGTGAAAAGCCCTAAGAAATTGTAAAGATTGGCTGCAGTCACAATCTTCATATAACACATGATCCATTAATCAGTGAGTTCAGCACATGGAGGTAGATGTCTTTGTACAAAATGACAGTAATACAGATACTGCAGTATAGTATTCATTAATTTAGGGGGTAAACAATAGCTAATGATAACCAAACTCAGTGACATAGAGTGATTGTCCTGTAGCTCTATCATATCTTTTATATATGTGCAAAGAATGGCAAAGACAGTAGGAATAAACTTGAAACACTGGCAAAACCTTGCTTTAAGTCCTAGATCCTTTCAACTAAAATAAATATCTGTACCCATCAAACTCCCTGCTCATTCAAATTCCCTGTGTGTGAGCTGTGCCATTGTGCCAAGGGTACATAGCTTATAGATATACAGGGGCTTGTGTGACAGATTTCTAAAATACCCCATCAAAAGAACGTATTATATGGGAGAATTTAGAAGCTGACAAAATCGCACACACACAGAAGCCGTGCTACCTTTGAGAGGTGCCGGAGAAGGATATTTTTAGAACTGTTATAGGTTTGCTATTACAACCCCAATTCTGAAAAAAGTTAGGACAGTGTGGAAACTGATAATAAAAACAAAAAGGAAACATTTGTAAATTCTACCCACTCGGTTTGGAAACCATACAACAACACATAATGTGATGTTTTACCATGTGAATCTAATTGTTTAGTGAAAATATACACTTCAAATCTGATGACTGCAACGCTCCAAAATAGTTGTGACAGTTGAGTGTTTACCAACTGTATAACATGACATTTCTTGTAGTTACACTAATTCAATGTGCACTTTTAAGTATTTTTCAGGTCTTCAAGTGCACAATTGTACGGGGCCTTCGTTGACATATTTTGTGCTTTATAATACACCACACTTTCTCTAACCTTCACAAACAGGTGTCTTCAGTTCCCAAACACTTAATAAGTGTAACTAAAGGAAATATGATGTTATACAGCGGTAAAAACTCAACTGTCCCAACTTATTTGGAGTGTGTTGCAGTCATCAGAGTTAAAACAAGTGTATATTTTCATTAATCAATTCAACTCACAAGGTAAAACATCAAATAATGTGTAGGTATAGGGTTTCCAAAGTAGTACAGGGTGAACAGAATTTAAAAATATTTGTGTTATTATTAGCATTTTCTATACTGTCGCAACTTTTTTACAGAATTGGGGTTGTAGTAAGTGTCAACATATGTCAACGATGTTGCTGGGGTGTCAGGGCACTCATCAATGAGGGAGATAGACAGATTTAGGGCAGGCTTGTTGAGCAGGAAAGAGCTTCAACACAAAGCCCAAACAATGCAGGAAATGGTAATTATTGTGATTAGTGCTCACATTTGCTGCAGCAAGTCGCTCTAAACGACCCGCCCACACACACACACACACACACACACACACGGCATTCTTTTGTTTTCCCAAGGGCTTCCTCTCCCCTCATCGCCTTCTCACCATGCACGGCAGAATAATAAACACCTCTCTTAAATCAACACAGATGAATGTGCACACATATGCTTCCTCTAAAAGACAAGACATACAGTATATGTACACATACGCTGAATCTCCTCAATGCAATGCAATATATTGATATGGCTTCCACACTGAGGGACTGTTTAATCCCAAAGATTTAAAAATAATACTGTGTAATTTTTAATAGTTTATGAGAAACAATACTATGACCAAAAATTACTACTGTAAAACTACTGTAATCTTAATAGCAAAGCATAAATGATGAGGTGACCTATTCTAAAGTAAATATACAAATAGTTTTACACAGTTCATGTAGGTATTTAATAAAAAAAGAATTTATACCAACTAAAAGGCTCTGATGGACTTCACAGGTAAACAGAATGGGCTCTAGTTTCCAGACGGTGCAACATCGGCGGTAGCACAAACGCAGACGTAGTGACAATTTCGTTGGCCGCAAGGTTTTTCTCTCACCTGGGGCTAATTTCACGGCTTGCCATGACTTGACATCACTTGCGCCAAAATGGGCGTGTATGTTATGTTGGCCTATTTAATCGTGAATAATTTAACTAATGACCACTGTCCTTGACCTTTTTAATCACAAAACCAAAAATATGCACGTGTATCATTGTCTTCCAACATACAGTAAAAGAGCAACTGGGCGTCATTACTCACGGAAAACAACATGGTGACGGGGATTTCAATATATCAATTAACCTCATTCAACCTGAAAGGACGAACTGATTGCCTAGGCTAATTGATCCGTGATCACAAATATTTAAGGTCTCCTGCTGTGTACATAGAATGCGCAGAAAAGACTTTCGCTGTCCATTACGAAATTGGCAGTACGCCATGACAGAAAGGGAATGAGGATCTGATTTGATTGGCCGTAATTAAAGACACCCACCCACGCCCCCTACCACTACATAGACAGACACATTTTTCATCGACTTGCGCCGTGCGCCTCCGCTTGCGTCTCGACCCGGAAACTAGGGCCCAATATGTTTTAACACATCTATATACTGTTAGGTTATTCAAATTATACGTGTGTATATACCCATTTTCCGTCTCGTTGGTCACACAGTGATAGTTGAATGTTCCGAACATTTGAACTCCCAGAATTCCATAGAGGAGCAGAAAAAACAGCAGGAAAATAGACACACTCCAGATCTGTTCACCTGACCGCCTAGAGACAGACAAAGCAAAGTGAGGTGTAGTGTTTCCGACCTAGATTTTATATTTTATTAACACAGACAGCTAGACACAGTCATGTTTAAAGGAAGGTAAGAAGGCCTATAGACTATAGTTATAAGTGCTTATGGTGCATTTGGTTTGAATATATCAGTGGTTTCTTAAAGTGGGGGTCGGTACTTGGTCATGAACAAACATGAGCATTTTAAGTCTACGTCAGAGCAGAAAAGTGATTTCTAGTTTATTTGAAGTAGAAATCAAACACATAAGCATTATTTAGCAATGCGATGCTAAGTAACGCTATAGTGTGATAAGTGATGTCACTGTAGCGTAATACTTTAGGATGTTGGTGATGCGCGAGCGGGGAAGTTCAAAACGGAAGTAGATCCTGAAGGCCCGGATCATAATGAGCGCTCTGGGGATCCTCAACATCCCCCAGGGAGACATCTGATCGACGAGGTCTGCTAGCTCAAAAACCTGAGATGAAGAGAGGCGGGTGATTAACGAGGCCGCTTCATGGCCTTAAGGTGCTCATAATAGCTTCTAAACATAGTGGTGCGATACAGACCTGCAGCACCAGGGACACCCAGATGAAGAACACCATGAATCCATCAAACACGCACCAGCGGTCCTTCAAATAGGAGTTATCCCCCTGGACAGAATACAGTAAGAAAAAGACATACAGAGACATTAGGAGAAAGCTGAGCCATATTAACCTTACCTTGGATTGTGCATGGAGGGAATATTTTGATAATAAAAATAACAAGGGGATTCCCGCTGGTTAACAGAACACCACTCCTAAAGCACATATAAAGAGACAATGACCACAGATACTCAATTGACTCACCCTAAGTCCTGTCCCCCTTTATTACTGTTCGTTGTCATACATTATTGATCTTAATTTAAAATTAAAATAAAAAAAAACATGTTTTACACAACACAAACTGTCTCAAGAGAACATTATTGGTTTACTTATGAGATTTGCTGAAAATAAATATTGTCCACATCTTTTAACCATCTTCAAAACATTTTCTTGTCAACACAGACGAGCTAGCACATAGCATAATAGGGAAAGTTAACCGAGATTCTTCCAGATTCCAAGCTTGTTGAATGAAGCTTATGGGTGTTCAAAAAGCAGCCCTTTGTATAAATAATTCAGAACCAAGATGATGGAAGGCCATTAAAAAAGGGTGTACTCTATGTCATTGAGAAAAAGCAGGAGAAACCTTGCTGACACATTCTCTATGTTGAGTTAGAAATTTCGTAATCGTCGCTTGTTGACAAAAAATAATGTATAGATTTTCTATCAACTGCAATTACACTGGAAAAATGACTTTTCTATTATTTCTAGCTTTTACAAAACAAACAAACATGGGAGATATTTTAAGACTTAAATTGTTCGCATAACAGTGTCTGGAGATGTGTGGGTATTAGTTATTGATTTTTGTGGTACAAAACAAGTCAGGACAGAAACCACATTAGATGGAACGAAACCAAATATATTTGGGGCAGGATAGCCTAGTGGTTTAGGTGTTGGACTCCCAGCCGGGAGGTCGTGGGTTCGAGACCCAGAACTGGCCTACCTGTAAGCATCCTTGAGCAAGATGCCTAACCCCTACCTGCTCCATGTAATTGTAAGTCGCTTTGGATAAAAGCGTCTGCCAAATGACGTAATTGTTCTTCTTTTTTTTCTGCAACAATACGCGGGTAGGAGAAGGGGACAGTACCTTGATGATTCCTCTGATGTGCATCTTGGCGATCATCTCCGCGGTGTAGAGGAACATGAGCATGGTGTCCAGTGTGAAGGTGACATACTGTAGCGGAGGGTAATGCTCGAACGTCTTGGGGGTGTTCATGCACACCGAAATGACACTGATGATGGCACAGGCCCGCAGCAGGGAATGCACCCACTGAACACACAGGAAGAAAAGCAGATCACCCATCGGTTTACTATAACTACTGGGGCGTAAATGAGGGACATTTTTGGCCACAAGAAGGTTAGATAGAGCAAGGTTAGAAGGCGTGTTTGGTTCGTGCCACTTGGGTGTGTCTTCAAGCATGGTGGTGGGACCATTGCTGAATAGAGTACCGAAACTGCGAGATGTCAAGCATGTATACACTACACACCATTCCTAAAACAGGTGTATTTAAAATACCTGCACCTTTATGATGCTACATTTGACAGAACATGGCTTTGACATTCTGAATATCTGAAGTGAGAACAGAACTAGTTATTCATACTAGCATGTGCTACTGGCAATTTTGACAGGAGACTCAGATGGAGAAAGACTGACGCATTGGAAATCAACTGTCTCAGATACTGTAAGTACACTCACTGGCTTGTTGATCCAGAAGATGTCAGCGCTGTCTGTGAGGGTCTCGTCCGGCCCAAAATCGGTCATGGGCTGGGCCTCGACCCGCGAGCTCTGTTTCCTCTTCAGCATGCTTGGGCTAGCCGTGCTATACAGAGAGTGGATCTGACAGAGACATGGGGACCACACAGTGACCAAAGCTAACAGCAGAACAGCAGAGCACTCTGGTGGCGTCCAAGTCTGAGCATTCACAGCTATGCTTAGTTTGGTGCATTTCAAATGCAGAGTGGCGTGCAGCCATTTGGACGACCTTCACAAGGAGGACATTTAATAGATTTGTAATAATGCCTTCCAGAGTGGTGTTAGCATTACACTGTATTGTGCACTGTGCACATAAACTACCCAGACTTGAATGGCCAGAACAGGGATTTCAAATCCAACATGGTGTTGCATTGTTGAAATGGCACCCATGATAGACAACATGGCAACAAATGGGACACAGGACAAGTGTATTCACACTGGAACAGCTTTACTAACTTACCATTAGTGAAGATCATCACACATGATTTTCACTTTACTGGGCACACAGGCACCAGTAGGCAGTGCTGTACAACCTTATGTACAGTGTGTGGAAGTCTGTGTGTATCTGTAAATGTGTCTGTGTGAGTGTATGTGTGTGTGTGTATAGGTTCAAAACAAAGAAAAAAAGAAAGGTTTTTAGGCCGTTTCAACACAAGAACACAAGAAGAAATGACCCTCAATGGAGACAAAGCGCACATACCAAAGGGAAAAGTAAAGCTGAAATTGCTCCAGCACTGCACATAACATGCGATCAGGCATACCCTGCAAATAACACACAACAGTTAGTCAACATCATGGCATATATGGTTTGCAGTACACTACCAACATCTACAGTAGAGACAGGAACGTCCACCACATCTGACACCGAGGCATATATGCGCGAGTGAGTGGCCGAGGTGTTGTGAAGGAGATGGGGTAGAGGATAGGACCACAGAACTCACTGTGAGGCTCCTCATTGGTGCGTTCATCCCCAGGTCACAGAGGGGTGGGAAGACCAATCAGAGATGAGAGAGAGACAGGCGGTCCTATAGACTCCGAGGTCCGAGGGCAGCTGTCAGTAAGCGGTAGCAGTCAAGAGAACAATGAAGAAGAATAGATAGGGGCACGTATCGACCAATAGCGACAGGCACAATACTCACAGATCCTATAATAAAGAATGGATTTTCACCGTGGTTCAGTGCATTATCAGATTTATCAAATACAAAATGCTTCAATAGATAAAACCTTGCTTCTACAGTATATGAAAAGAATACATACCGGATTTCACAACTTCTATGTACAACTGCTCTATGTACAACTAAATTATGATCGGAGAAATCCCTTCCTTCCCTGAATAAAACGTAAACTTTACTTTTATTTTTATAAAAGAGCTAACACGATAACAGAGCAAGTAGAACGTCTTGCCATCAGCGAAAATTAAACTCACTTTAAGATTCTTATGGGGGAGAAGAAAAAAAAGTTTTCAATCTCACATGGATAGTTTGTTAAGACGGACAAACGTAATAGCCTTGCTCTTTGTATTTCCTTTTATGCACGCTTCAAGAAAAAAAAAAAGTGGTCCTACATACCCGAAACCCTACGTAGTCAGAAGCAATTTGCCACGTAATTGCTACACTTAGCATATGCTGGTAGAGATTTGAGGAAGAGTGAAAACAAAATGACAGGGTGTAAGTGCTATAATGTGGGAGTAAGATGACAAGACCGCAATTAGTTTCCCATTTGGAGAGAGGACATATTCCTGCAGGCAGGATGCAATCACTGGGCAGATGAATTGTAATTGTGAATGTCTGTTAGCTTTAACTACTGTAAAACTCATTCTTTCTTTCTAAGAGTTCATGTTTCACTCTGCAAATATCAGTATACAGTACCCTTAATATGCTTCTGTATTGTATTATATCACCAGGTACAGTATGCATCACTTTTGTATCTATGGCTAGCTCCTTGATTTCTTTACATTTAAGAATTCACACATATTCAACCCCATCGCCTTGCTTGTCTGACCAACTGAACTGTATGGTCACTTCTGAAAATGCACATTTTTTGCCCAGTGCAGGACATTAGCAGACAACACAATGTCTTCCACAGTCACAAATAAATGAGGATTATCAATAAAGCGCAATAAACGTAGATTAATACCAGTTTGTAGACTTGTAGTAGAAGGTTGTTTTCGGTGTTTATTGTAGGCCGATTTGTGTGTCCTAAAATGAAAATCATGAACCTAATTTATAAGTTCTAGGAGTGTCCCAGGTATTTAATTGTGTCTGTATCATACTGTTAATACATAACTAAAAAATTATGGCAATATCTACAGATAACGTTGACTAAGGTAGGCCAAACCTTTTCCATGATAGTAACGTTAGCCTATAACCTTTAGAACAAATAAACATTAGCTTACACAAGACATGTAAAGGCCTAATGGTGGACACCTTCAGACAACAACAGTTTACACATTTGAGATGATGGTAGACTACAAATCTTAACACACAATCTTAACACAAACAACCTGAATCTGAGAGGCATAACGTTAGCGTAATTGATGACACAACAAAACCTACTCCCATCACAATACCATCGAACTGAACGAATAAACGGAACGAATGACATCGGCCGTGTCAAGGTTACTATGGAAACGGATGGGAGCTAGGTGCTACTGTACATGAAACAGAAAAAAAGCAAGACACACCTCAGATTTGCCAATAGAAATAAACAGCCATCTCTACACGAAGCTAAAGGACGCGTAGCCACCACGCAATAGAACGCTACAGCGCTACCAAAGCATGATACATGACTCATTAGGATAAAGGCCTGCACAACACCCCGGCGCGTGAAGACTTCACTTCCTGGAAAACGGAAGCACGAGCACAGAAGCCCCTTCGCGCATCATCAAGATAAATGCCTCCGGTCGAAATAAACGAAAGGAAAGGGCAGCAGAACAATACAATGAATGCGAATCACTTACGTATACGATATGTATGTTCCTTATCGTTTATGTGTCGTCCTGTTCATCACATCAGCTGTTTTCCGGTGTGTTGTGATCACGGGGTTGTGCGCGGGAGCGCGCGCAAGCTGCAATCACATCAGCAACACCAGCAGATGCAGAGAAGGCGCGCGCAGATCGCCATAGTAACAGTGGTAGGCTCGAGCCTCGAGCTACTGCTTCATCAACCCCAGCATCATTTATGCCCAATACATTAATGAATGATTTCTAAAATATATGATTTCTCATATAACGTCTTTGCGGACGTTATATGTCTTGGATGTAATCTAAACAATAAGCCTACTGTATATCACAATACTATATTGTAGATATCGTCTTGTCACTCTTCTTTGTGCCATCTGGAATTGTAACCTCTACAAAGAATTACATAACTTTCTATTATTATATGCCACATTTCAAGATACAGTAAAATTGTGTCTCACTTTGACCGCGAGTTATACTGTATTATATATATATGTATTATCTTCCTGTGTTATCATAATAAAAATTAAAACTGTACTCTCGCCCGAAAGTACAAGGTCTAATCTCATTTGCACTGTTAAGAATAAATTAATATTTTCAAAAACTGTTAAATATAGTATGCCACATCAGAGTCAACATTCGTTGATACAGGACATTCATTTATACAGTATGAAGCATTTGTTTTCAAATGCTCTATATTGTTATATGCTTTTATATGTATGTCCTGGTCATATATCCAAAACCACTAGTGTTATGTATACAGTTGATTTTTAGTGTTGCAATATGGACAAGGGGGAATTGAAAAGATTAGCTCTCTTTTTTAAACTATGGAAGGAAAATATGCTCAAATTGAAAATCAGTAGTGTCCCCTCAGAAAGAATTTGACCCATTTAAGTCCATTAAAAGTATAACATTATAGCGTGGTCAACTGTCAATTAAATAAGGAATGAAATATATTTTGAAAAAATAGTCTGCTTTTAATTATGTCTGGTGACTAAACTTTTCTTTTTGGCAGGTTTCCCCCCTTCCAGCTCCGGCCCAGGACTCTGTCTTAAAGTCAAGACTAATCAAAGGCACTTGTATAGAGAGGACTTTTAGTCTCTGAAGGGTTCGACCCATTTCAGTCCAGCCTGCTGCTTTTTCTTTCTCTTTTTCTTTTCCTTTCTCTCTCTCTACTCTCTACTCTCTCTCTCTCTACTCTCTCTACTCTCTCTTCGTCTTTTTAGAGCGAAAAAAAATTGGGGAATTCCTTCAAGCTACTTTACTTCAGGTTTCTGTGGGATGTAAACATGCACACTGAGGCTTCGGTACAGTCCCTGTTAGCCCCTTTACTTCTCATTCTTTTCTCTGCTGTTGAGGACACTTTGTTACAATCACTGAGGTGAGTTTTTCCACACTGAGCTTGGCTTTCTTTCCCACTTACAGATGGCTGACATTGAGAAGGGAGAGAGTTGCTGAGTTTACCGACAGTGAAAACTTTTACAGAGTTAAAGATTCCTTTTGTTTGCACTTTGCTGTAAACTTTTAATCCTGCATGCCAAGTAAAAGAGTGATCTGTTTTTGTGTTTCAGTTAATGGCGCATATTTTTGTTTCGTTATTTTATTTCATTTTTCAAAGAGATCCACCTATTCCAATTTGGACACCATACATTCATATTTATATAAATAGCAACAAGAGTTGCCAGTCGCCAAAATACAGCAATGTGTGTATTGTGTATTACCATGATTTTGTATCAACAAGATTTAAGACGGTGCTTTCAGTTCCTGTATTTCACCCTTTTATGAATATATTGAGGCATGATTGGAACAGAAGAAAAGCTGATATGAATCTGGAACTTTTGTTCTGTTTGTCTTGTCCTAGTAAGTGTTACAATATGATGCATGTCTGTAAACTTGACTCAGCTGTGAAAAGGGGTGTTTACTCAAAGCAGGTGCGTCATGCCTGTGTAGTGACTGTGTTATTTTGTTTACCTTTCAATCTAGTGGTTATTGGACAATAGGGGCAAACCCACACATGCTGGGCCATTAAAAGTGACAGCTTCTGGGAAGCCAGGTGATTACAGTGTTTGACGCAGAGGCAGATGTAAACAATTTCTACCTAGTTTGTTGACTAATTATGCCCTCAAAACAATTTGACAGTGAGATGAAATATTGGGTGTAGAAATGTACTAATGTGAATACACTTTCCCTGAAGGAGGTAACACATTCCAGTTATTCACAATATTAGGAGTGACAGGAGTGCCTGATCCCTGGATTCTTTGAAACGCGTCTGCTATTTCCAAACGGGAAAGCTATCCCATAGCAGTGAAGGGCAGGAATAGAAAGGAATGTCAGAAAGTTACCAAATGAAACAAATCTCCCAGAGAGAGCCATTGGAGTAAAAACACAGGAACAGCTGCTAGGGTGTGTTGACATAAAGGTGGAGTCGATTGTGTGCTGTTTGATTTATCACTATGATCCTTATACACTCCATTCTGTTGTGAGACCTTCTCTAAACCTTTTGTATTGTTTCATGTAGACCCATAAGAAATATAGCATTTTTTGATGTAGCATGTTTTTCTTATATATTTTGGTAAATCAATCACTAAACTAACAAACAATGAATATTCTCATTATATTAGGCCTCCTCAGTCACATTGACCCTTAAGACCACATTCACACAAGCACGGTTGAGCAATTACCATATAGTTCATCAGTTAAAAAAAAAGGTGTTTTATTGAAGTATCAACAAATTGGGCTATCCATTATGGAAGGGAAGCCGAAATAAGATCTAACACTTGCGCCTAAAATAGTATGGGAATGAATTGTGAGAGAAATGACCTATACTGTGTGAGAATTCATTAATTTCTCGGCCTTCAGCTTCCAGAGCTGAAATTTTCAGAGCCACAAAAAGCCTTGCAAAGCATGATGAATTGTGGAGATGAGAGATGAAAGAGATGAAACAGTGGAAGAGAAAGTCTGGTTGTATAGCTGTAAAACTTAAGTCCCTGTCACCTCACTTATAAGTCTACCAGAGGTATTTTCACAGGAAATAATAATAGGCAAAGACAGAGGGAATAGGGAACATACGGGATTCCTGGATATCTATTTCAAGCCTGGGGAATATACAATTCCCATGCCAGCACACAGACCAGGTCTTTCTAATGGGAGTTCTGGGGAGTGAAATTCTTTTATTTAGATTTTCAAATGTTAAAAGCAATTACGTCATTTAGCAGATGGTTTTATCCAAAGCGATTTATAATTACATGATGTTGTAACATGGAGCAGGTAGGGGTTAGGCATATTGCTCAAGGATGCTTACAGGTAGGCCAACTCTGGGGCTCGAACCCACGACCTTGCGGCCGGGAGTCCAACACCCAGACCACTAGACTATCCTGCCCCGTATCGAGACATTCAGCGAGCAATGAACCATGTCCTTGCTCTGCATAACTGTAGAAATAACACTAGATCCGCAATAAAACCGTGAATATTATTATTTGAAAAACATGACTAAATCTTTTAACCCCCCC
>JAODLI010000014.1:851238-877627 GCA_027575585.1 Percopsis omiscomaycus | reverse complement strand
TGTGTGTGTGTGTGTGTGTGTGTGTGTGTGTGTGTGTGTGTGTGTGTGTGTGTGTGTGTGTGTGTGTGTGAGAGGGAAGAGAAAGAGAGAAGAGAAAGCGATAAACCAGGAAAGAGCATCAGTAGACAATACGAGAGCGAGAGTTACAGCCCATGGAATAGAATAGAATACAATAGAATACAATAAAATAGAATAGAATAGAATAGAACAGAACTGTCATACAGAGCCATGTAAGCACCATTTCAGTTTATTATTGCCTTTCCACTGGTTCATATTTAATGCAGGACAAATAATAAAAAATAAACTCTGGAAGCACCGCATACAAAATGAAATCCTTTCCCGCATAACGCTCTCTTTTGAACCCACAGACACACACAGACACACACAGACACACACAGACACACACTACAAAGTGTGACCTTCAAATGTGATCATCTGCAATGCAGTGATTAGTTGTATTGGTGTTGAGGCACATCAATAATATTTTCACCCTGCTCAGATGAAGTTCACGTTGTTCCTCTGCTCTTCTCAAGCGTCAAAGCAGCAGACAGACCCACAGCGTGCGTCAGTGAGACACTATCTTCTTTGTGCACTTTCCTATGAGTGTCAATCATCTACTGTGGGACATATGTACACACAAACAGACGCACGCACAATGAATCATTTCACCTGCAAATCTTAATACGAAGAAAGAAGGTTTAGAAGGTTGCCCTGAACATTGACCTGAGCCTCATCTTCTTCCCGTCCTTTCCAATCATATAACCCTTACCAGAAACCTCATCCATCGCTTTGTCACAGTTTAATGACATAAGGAACACTCCGTAAGCTTTTCAAGAGTGATGCTAATCTTCCCATGATGCATCTGTAAGTGACTGTACACTTTTAGAGCTAGTATTGAAGCAGTGGCCAAACTTGTGTCAAAATCAATCACAAAACTTGGTCCTGGTCGATTACAGCTAGAATTATCCCCTAAAGTGGACGTCTTAACCGTGACGGCATTCATTGCATCGTGTTAGTCAAACAAGCGCCTAGTTCTCTGTGGCGACTTACCGCCTTGTACTTCAGCCTTCAAAGCCTTACGTAAACGCTGCTCCATGATCTTTACAAATGATTCTGTCTCCATAGTTGGTTATACAAGCCTGCCGGAGCAATAGGCTTTTGAGCTATGATTAATATTAAGCATTATCTGAGGTTTACACGACCGGACCGAATGCTGTCGCAACATGGCCATTTAACCTATTCACAAGTGGAAGGACAAACATATACAGTTACTCATTCACACAGGCATCCGTTCATGCACACACATACCTCACCCAACGCACTTATGGAGACCCCTCAGTCTCGCCACCAGAACCCTCACGCATACAGATAACAAAGTTCAACTGATAGCATTGACACGTTCTCTATTGGTTGGAGATACCCTTCCAGAAATGTCAAGTGCTGTTGTGTCACTGCTAAGTGGCGTTGGTGACTCGTCAGAACGCGAGATTTGTGAGTGGATGTGACAACGAGTGAAACTATGCCACTTGAAAGCAGGCATTACTGAGCATTGTCCATAACGGGTAAACATTCTAGAAGACACGGGTCCCTTGTGAACGCACTGTATACTACACACAAATAATTACAGTACAAGGGAGGACACATATTGCAGAAGATACCTGTGACTAGTCTGGTAAGACCATCCTGAATTTCCTTTAAGGTTTGTGCAAATCTTTCTATTCAATAGGTGTCAATCAAATCAATAGCAGATGATCTATGTTCATGGTGCTCTTCTAACACAGGCGCTAGTAGGCGATTGGACCACTTCAACCAATCAGAACTCACATGATGATTTTCTTAACACAGTGACTTGCTGTCGTCGTCCAACTGAACTGCCCACCTGGATGCTGATTGGCCAGTGGTTCTGTAACCAGCTGACAAATATCAATGTGGGAACCCAAGGGACCTTGGATTTATGTGGAGGCCACTGCTGGAGACTGATTGTGACGTAAGCCACTTCTGCTGTGTTCAGGTTAACATGAACATCTGTTCCCATACCCCTTATGACAAAAGGTTCAAAAAGTGTCCAAATGTTTTTCACACCAACTGTTTTACCCACGTCACCCTGGTGGGAGCGATCTGATCTGATCCGCTTTCATGGCTAAATGTCCTTCACTGAAAACAACTAGCCCTGGTCACACAGACATGCATGCACACACACACGCGCACACACACACGCACGCACACAGCATTGGTGGCGATCAACCAAACACTGTGGGACTTTCCTGTTTACTGTACCAGCTTGCCATTGCAAGACAAGAATGGCTCATATTTATATAATATACCACAATACATGCTATGGGAAGTCACAGAATGGCTGCAGTAAAGGCCTTTTGTCCAGTGTTTTTTTGCATGCATTCTAACAAAATGAAAGTCCACTATACTGTAGTTGGCAACATTACGTAAAATGTCTCTGAGTTCAACAAACAACAAAATCATGCATGTACACCCTTTAGGCTATACGCACTTTTTTGAATGAAAAGAAAATAATTCCGGACCACCATTTCGGTCCACAGTTTTGTAGGTTAGATTTTGAACTTAAATGTTTTGGAAAGAGCGTGCAAGCATTCCCAGAATGTTCCTCCGATACAACGTTTTTCTGATGCTTGAGCAGGAATGAATGCATTCATTTTAAAAGATCACTGAAAGCATTTTTGTGTCATACCAATGAAAACTCACAGGTCGGTCTACAAGAAGACCTTTAAAAGAGTGAGCTCAGTATTGTGTAACCCACTGCCGGGGGAACGTAAGCAGGAAGATAGGAGCTTGCATGAACTTGCTTCATGGAAATGGTGCGGAAGAGCCCAAGCCGAAATGGAAGGCAACAAAGTGTGAGGCTTGCCAGCCATGATGGACGGGGCTAATGCCATTTTTCTTTATTTAATTTTTTTTAAACAAAACTGTCCGGAAGTGTTCCACAGCTCCCAAACAACAGACGCAAAAAGAAAACACACAGCGCGAGAGAGAGACAGATAAACAGACACAGAGAGAGAGAGAGAGAGAGAGAGAGACAGATAAACAGACACAGAGAGAGAGAGAGAGAGAGAGAGAGAGAGAGAGAGACAGATAAACAGACAGAGAGAGAGACAGATAAACAGACAGAGAGAGAGAGAGACAGAGAGAGAGACAGATAAACAGACAGAGAGAGAAAGAGAGAGAGAGAGAGAGAGAGAGAGAGACACTGAGGTAGCAGTACAATGCTGCCTGCTGCACTGCAGCAAAAATCTACACCATCACACAACCTCCAGCAGTGCACAGCATACAGCCCTGAATGGAGAGAGACAGTAATACACAGAGAGAGAGAGAGAGAGAGAGAGAGAGAGAGAGAGGCATATTGTTTGTGTGTCAATGCAATGAGAAAGGAGCACATGTGAATAATTTTGTTTGTTTCATCTGTTTGAGTTTGTGTAAGTGTGCAAAAGTGTGCACGTGTGTTTGTGTGTGTGTGTGTGTGTGCATGCGCGCCTATGAGCCAGTGAAACAGAGTGAACAACAGGCCGATCACGGGAACAGTGCAACAGTGAACAGCAGTCTGAAAGTCCGAGACTCTTCGGGGCAAAAGAGAGAAAGAGAGGGAAATGAAGCGTGTGTCCATGTGCGTTGATCTGTTTATCAGACAATAGAAAGCACGGGCGGGCACCAGTGGGCCCCCGTAATAGATGAGCTACCGGCCTACCATGAGTCACCAATAGCTCATAGCACTGAATCAAATAAAGGAAGGCAACGCATTCCCAGAGGAGAACATTTTGTGGCCGTTATCGTCAAATCTTGAAAAATGCTGGCACTGGAAAGCAAATGTACTTCCAGCACGATAAAAGAAAAAAGAAGGACCACTTCAAGCATATTCTAACAAACAAATATACAGTGATGTGTTTGATGTGGGTTGAGGGGCTTCATTCCAGTGTATTTATGACCGGGGCAGAACATGACACAGCCCTCTTAGGGCCCTTTCACATTGTAATGTGATTGCGCGGCTTTCAGATTCTGGACGAGGACTCGGAAACAATTTAACTGACAATACATAGTCACTAATTCTGTCAACCCCCTAACCCTTTAGCTCATGGGACATAGCGGAATGAACCTTACTGTATGTATGACAGTGTAGTTCAAAATAGTCACAGTCCAGAAATAGAATGGCAGAAACACAAGTTCAATTAAAATGTTTATGTCTGTCAAAAGCTTTAAAAGCTGGGGAGCTAAATAAATGTATTGCTGTAAACATATACAACATTTTTCTGTTTTTGTCACGATCCGGGGCTCTCCGCTGCCCCCCACTGCTGCGGAGTGCAACAGAGCCCACACCTGTCTGCAATTTGACCATTTAATTTAATTTCGACATTTAATTTCGACCGGCGGAATTTTCCAATTTTTTTACATTGTTTTAAGAAAATTGTTATGCCTTGCTTCATATTATCTTCTGTGCAAATTGTATATGATTTTTACCAATCTCAAAGCATTTTGAAAGATTGTATTTAGGAAACATACTGCTCATGCACAGTGAAAATATATATGCACAAATGCTATGCTAGAACTAAGCTAACAATACAAATTGCTTTCACGTCAACCACCATGCCTTTTCTGTTTCTATATAGCAGAAAATTATAATTTGAATTGTTATAACTAGATAGATTGTCTAGGCATTATTTTAGATACAGTAGGCTACTTTGAAATCTAAATGATTCAACTAACTGCATCCAAATTGAGTTTTGATAAAGGACAGAACATTGAGATAGCTTCTGAGCCGCCAGATAAATCATTGCCCTGTATTGTTTGTCGTCAATGGAGGCATAAATCAACGGACGTGTGCGAGAGTAATACACACACCCTGTTAATGCTTTAAGTTCAGCACTCTGCCAAAGCACAAGCAACATGACTGTGGGCTTTGAGCCAGAACCAGCAAAGCTAAGAGAGAGGAGCGGAAAGAAGAGAAGGGCTGTAGGGAGGAAGGGAGAGGAGAGGAGAGAAGGGGAGATAGGTAGATAGAGGTGGTGAGGAGGAGAGGAGATATGTGAAAAACACACATTTTAACAAAATATGTGTGAGTCCTGAAAGAAAAACTGTGTGTGTGTGTGTGTGTGTGTGTGTGTGTGTGTGTGTGTGTGTGTGTGCGTACCTACGAAGTAGAGTAACATACACAGTAAAAGCAGCTGACAGATGAAAGGCTAAGCCTGGTGCCCAGCAGCTTTGCGGTGCTAGCAGAGGCTAGGCTAACTGGATGTACACAATCCTACAGCAATAACATTCAATAACAGGCAGCATTGTACTGCTACCTCAGTCTCTCTCTCTCTCTCTCTCTCTCTCTCTCTCTCTCTCTCTGTCTGTTTATCTGTTTCTCTGTAGGGTACAGCAACAGGCACACATTCAGTACAACACAGGCACAGGCATAGCTTTTAGCTTCTGCCCACTTGGATCTTGCTTGAAAAGTCAAATAATATGTATCGACTTGATTTAAAGACACCAAAGCTCTAGTCTCACGTTCGTAGAATCCTTGTCAATCATGATTACATAAAGACAAGTAAAAGGGATTTATTAAAGACGTGAGGAATCACTGGTAAGTGGGGACTTTAATTTATTAAGTGGAGTGAATGTTAATGCCCCTGAAGGGAAGATGAAGGAGTGACGTTGAGGAAAAGGCCAAGTGCTCTGCAATCATCCAAATTGCCACTTGTTAACAATCAGTATTAAACCTGTATTCCTGAACAGACCTTGGCAGATCTGAGCTGCCCACCACGCATCCTTTCAGGACAAGGAGTAAATCTTTAAAGTGCTATACGCACAAAAGAACCCCCACAGAACCCACGGGACCCACAGAATAAAAGCTCATCCTTTGAGGGAAAAGATTGACAGACCACACACTCCTTAATTTGCCTTCTAATATTTGACAAAGCCGATCGCACTGTAAAAATATTTTGAATACACTATAAAATAAAATGTCATCTTTGCTCAACTGCAGAGCTATCTCAGCTGAATAAATATGACATTTTATTTTTAGGTAACATCACAGCATTAGGCAACAAGGTAATTTAACTGCAACAGAATGAACAAATTATTTTTTACAGTGTGTAGCGTCCCCCTTGGCTGCGCACCTGCGGGGGATAACTCTTTTTCTGTTTGGACTATTTAAGTTTCCCCGGCCGCACTAGGTGCTGTCGGTCATTGTTTCTGTTTTACCGTAATGTAGTGTGAGGTATCCTGTGTTTCGCCAAAGGTCACTTTTGTATTGCTTTTGTAAACATTAAACGCACGAGCACTGCTCGTTGGAACGCCACCACTCGGCTGTTTAGTCTCTTTCCGGCTCGCGCCTGCACTCGCCACTCCAGCCCGCTACGCAGTGCAGCTGGAATTGCTTCGAGACTGCTCAAACTTATATTTCCCTGAATCAATAAAAGTCGAAGTTATGAATAGTTCATAAGTTTGCATTCTTCTAACTCTGTCTTTCTGTTTCTGCACTGAGCTCCTCTGTCTTTCTATGTCCATCTCTCTCTTTCTCTCTCTCTCTCTCTTTCTAAAAACATTTATCCACTGTATTGTAAATCAGAGAGCAAATCGTCAGCACAAGACAGCGGTTCATCAACTCTAGAAAATCACCCCTGCACCACTGTGACTGTCATGTGACCCATCCTCCAGGAAGTACAGTAGTGAGTGGCGACATGTGCCATGTGCCAGAGAATCTACGTATTGAAGCACCCTTATATGGCACTGCATTTAAGTTGAAAAATTTGATTTTTCTTGTTAAAACGTGTCCAAACAATCCCTTTATTTGTATGTATACATATTATACTGTATGTAAAGTATGACAGGTATGGTATAGTAGGTGTTTGTGATAAGAGGCATGAGTTTAACATCATTTCTATTATCATTGTAACAACTGAATTTATATAGGTAAAAAAAGAGGTAAATAGGTTTTATGCAGAATATTCCTGTTATAATCTTCCTAAAGGTCAATGTAAGCAGAACAATCTTTACTTTTTATTTTTTAAAGGGAAAAGTATTTCAACACAACAGACAGACAACCTCCCTCTGGGTACATCATTTTCTTTACTTCTTATATGGCAGTTTTCCCAATTTCTGTTCAAAGCCATTCAAGTGCTGTATAAAGGGATACAGCTCACAAGCCACCAATGGTTTCTCTAACTTCATTCTAGTGACCTTAAATGGCATAAAACTAATGACCACATGCAAGTTCATAAAATTACCATTAAGAATTAATTTATGATGTCATTTCAAGCTGACAGAGATATTCCATGAAGCAGCCCTCACATTATTCATTTAAATATGACAGGATCAGGCCAGTGTCTCTCCACAAATGGCAAACTGAATCTGCTGTATGAAACTTAAAATAGACAAAAGTAATTTAAGTAATATTTGATATTAGGTAAAATATCATATTTTTTATAAATAGAAATAAATGGATGAATTTCCTGATGTAAACAAGCTAGCAAGCAGATCAGTAAAACCTTGAACACCTGGGGCCTATTCCATAAAGCGCGTTAAGAAAAGTGGGGATTAAAGTCCAAAACCTGATTTGAATAAACCTAACAAATCAGTCGGGGCTAACGCGGTTCCATTCAAGTTCACGCCATCAGACTAATTCGAGACAGGTTCAAGTAGTCAGGATAATTGCGTGTGCACGCTATTCTTAAGCAGCCCTAGAGCTCGACATGGATCACATCGATACACCGTGGCAAAAAGCAATGGTAAAGAGAGAGCGGTGGTGTTCACGGTCAGCTAGCAGCACTAAATATTAGAAATATATGAAGAAATCAAAAGTATACAAACCAAACAAGTTCATACAGCTGCCATAAACAAAATAAGAGAGAAAGCGTGGCAATAAATTGCTGATCGATTGAATGCGTTATGACAGTCAAATATAACCTAATTTAACCTTGGGCACAATACATCAAAAGTTAAAACGAAAAAGAAAACCTGTAGGTTATTAAAATATTTCATAATGTGTTTGCAATGTGTTTGCAAAGTATTGTGGCGAGCAACGTATAGGAAGAACAAGTGACCGTAACTAGTGCTGATGTCAAACAACAACAGAATAAAAACTATGTTGTTCACACTTACTGTATCTTAACACACTGGAACTAATTTGGCCAACATTAAAGTGTAAATACAAATATAGAACTTAATCACAAGCACAAATCACACATTGAACACAAGGAACTGTGGGAAAGGGGCGGGGCTTAGTGCCATTGTTATTGTTTCATAAACTACTGTATATAAATGGAGTTAAGTTGCCCAACTAATATCTCTTCCTGCCCACCCTGTCAGAGGGTTCTAGAGCCGGCCCTGAACGGCAACAACTTGAGTGGGGAGAGAAGAACGTAGCAGCAGGTGAAAACTAAATATAAAAATATTGTTCACAATGGTATGCACACAGTCTACTGGGACTGTGAGCGCTTTATTCTATTCGCAATGTGTTGCCTGAGTAATCTACAAATATATGCAATCCCTTCTCTTAAAAACTTGCCCCTCATACAGGGAGGAATACAGGTAGGTCAGGGTGAGCAAAAGGGTCTGACCTATCTTGAACGTACGTTCTCTTTGAAATTCCCTCCGTAGCCTACTATGACAGCTCCCTCATCCACCACCTCATTAATGAAAGGACATGCAATGATTGACGAAGAAATACACGAGTTCCCTATTTATAGACCTTTACTTATTTGATTAAAAACTAAACACAAACACTAAGTGTTAAAATGTATTAACTAACACATTAACCAATACACTTTTAAACATTTTCCTGCCAGGTAAATAGAGGATAGAGGCACACAGTACAAAATAGAGGATAGAGGCATACAGTATGGACTTATATACTACATTTCTGGTCAATGTAAGGCACAAAAGTGGAAATGACACGAGGAGCTGCATATGATCATGTGTTTAGCAAGCTGAGAATGCGCTGTTCAATGGCGTATGCATTTTCCCCAGGAGTAACCGTTTCTGTATGGACGTGGATACTTTTTAAATGTACAAGGGCTAGTAGGGATTAGGCCTAAATTACGCATTAAATACAGAATATCAGTGCACATCAAGTTCTGAAAATGAGCACATCAGTAATCACAATGTAAAGCACACTTAGCCACATGATCCCCTTACAGCAAGCTCCCGTACCATGGGTGGTAAAGTGTACCACATGAATCAAAAAATCTAGCACTTGACCTGCAGTAGAATTCTGAGGAAAGATAAAAGCGTGAACAGAGAAACTTTTAAAGATTTAATGCACACTTAAATAATAAGTGTTTTCCCCAAATCAACAAGATATCCAGTAACTTTGAAATCGGCAAACCCAGTTTGTGAATGTCATCTTTTCAGCAGATGTTGTTATTGTTGTTGTTATTATGGTGTTGAAGTAAACACCAGCTACATTAGACAGACTAATCACGGAAGAATCTCTCAGCAGCGATAAATCCGGCTCAACCTTTTAAAATAAATATCAATGTGAGGAGTTTATTTAAGAATAAAGTATTCACAGTAATATCTTTGATCTATTAACTGCCAGTTAAAGTGAGCCTTGGCTTACTCCGTGTTGTAAAAAGCCAACCCATCATCGGTGCATTAGTGCCATTTGGAAACACACTGTTTTATTATCTCATACATTCTGTAAATTAATAACGACCAATGAGCTGACGGGAGGTTGATCACCGTTGAGGAGAGCAGGTTTGCTTTCAGGGCCAAACCAATCTGCTCAGTTTTAGCAGCAAGCTGACAATGTTTGCTAAAACAAACCGACAATTCAGGCGAACCATGCGATCCCGCATGCTTAATGTCAAATCTACTGTAAAATTAAATCAACTGTAATAGAGCTGAGCTGTAGTGGAGGATGAATAATCATTTACTGCTACATCTCTAAAGGAAGGAAGACACAATCAACGGGTAGGATCTGAGGTGTGCATGCACACACTCTACCAGGGGTGGGGGTGGAAAAGGAGAATGTGTCACCTCTTCCATGCACGGCGACGTCTGCACCCCCCCCTGGTTTAGAACTTCACTTCACAACACTTTTCATTTTAAAACCACCTTTATATTTGAAGACATTCTAAATACTTAATATTTAATATCCTTTGAGACAAGTCTAGAGCTGCTCAACTGCCCCAGTTACTACAACAATGTTCAACACCTCACTACTTCCACTACTAACAGGGCTCATGTTCCTGTTGCCACACAAAATGCTGCTGACAGTTTCACTATACAGTAGCTCTAGAAGAATAACTGGACACGGCCTAGTAGTTTTTCATCTACAGACATTTACATTATGTTACAATGCTGGACATGATTGTACTTTATTATTGGCCTTGTTCCTAAAGATTGCTTTGAAGTCTGTGTATTTTTACTACCCAGACTTATCCTAAATAAAGTGAAAAAGTGTTTTTCTTTGACCCTCTTTATTGTAAATTTAAATTGTTGTATTTTTCACGTACCATGTTGTTTTTTATGCATGTGTCGCCGTCCACATACACAGTAATTGATATACAGTAGATAGTATTATATTTGCCTCAACAGACAAAGATACACACCAAACGTCACAAATACAAAAAAAATATTAACAAATAAAATTGTGTTACTCAAGTCAAAATAGACCTCCACTCGTTGCTAAACCATTTACCCTGTTTCTTCTTCAAGCTTATTCCCAACAAGTCTAACCTTGAAAGGATAGGGGGGGTGGGGTGGAGGAGGAGCAGCTCCCAGAACCATCTAGCACAGGTCCTGGGGCTAGAGTCACCCTTGAAGGCAGGCAGCCAGGACCGCGTGGCCCATCTCCCTCTCGCCTCTCCAGACAGACCGCTGCATCACACTCATGCTAGCGGAACCTGACAGAGGCTTCATGTACGTTTGGAGAGTGTAGAGACTTTAATAACCCCTTTACCCTTCTATAACCCACCTCTCCCTCCCTTCCTCCCTCCCTCCCTCCCTCCCTCCCTCCCCCTCTCCCCCTCCCTCTCTCTCTCTCTGATGTCAACATATATTCTCTCAAGAGGGTGGGAGAAAGCCAGTCATCAGCCCTTCGGGCAACAACAGTTGTTTCAGTGTGGTAATTGACGTGCCCCTTCCCTTCTGGTGTGATGAAAATAGAATGGAACAAAGTTTCTTGTCTACCTGTGATCCAGTATACACATAAACAGCAATGTTCAAAATGCTTCGAACTCAAACGTGTGTTTAATGATACTGTTTCACTTTCTCTCCCTTCGTCATTGTGACCGGAAACTATTTTTAGAAATATTAGTTCATTAACATTTCCAAAATAGCTGACACTGCACTATTTTTAGAATTTTATTTTTACCAATATGAGAACAAAGATGGATCTTCTCAGAAGGGCTAACAATTGAGCTGCAACCTCCCAGCGCCTACGTTTAGTCAGGCAAAATGGTAGAGTTTCACCCATAGCAAATTCACATACATTTTTCCGTATGAAACCTACCAACTGGTGGTTGGAGGGGCCTATTTTTATCCAACCCTGTTGTTATTGTAATTGTAGGAGTTCTTCTCCAACCCCTTTAATTATACTGGTGGCTGTTGCCGTTTCCCCCCCCCCCTCTTTCTCTCTCTGCTTGCACAAATTACACTAGAGTGGGTGTGTGTAACACATGAATTAACCATGTTATAACTATATATAAACGTTCCCCTGTTCCTGTCTCCCAGGAGTGGATTTGAGATCATTGACTTTGCTCTGAGGTGAGCATCAGAGAGAAAAGGACGCCATCAGCAGGATCTGGTTATTAAAATGCACATGTAATTTCAGATTACACCATGGAAGTCTCCCCTGCTCAGCGAAGGACAAGTAGACAGAAACATGTAACCCTTTACCCACAGACCCGCCACAGCACACCTTGAAAAGTGTCATTTAAAGTGTGTATGGCTTCTAAAAAGGAGCAAAAACAGACCACGTATATAAAGGCTTTTCCTTCAAGGCTCTGCCTTACACTTTACTGTATCTGTTGTTTTTCACTTTTCAGATGCAGTCCAAGAAAAAAATTAGGTTTCACACAAGAGTTTCAATGAAACATAATTACAGAGTTCTCAGACTGCAGCACTGTGGCCTTCCAGGGGTCACAACATTCAATGGTCCTGAGCAGCTGTGCAGATCACAGCCGCATGGGTGTGAGGTCAACTGAGGGGCCTTTCAGAGCGATAGCCAAGGTCTTCTACAGTTCCCATAACATAGAGTTGAGCTGCAGGCCTATTTGATCTCCCATACACCATCATCGGGAGACGGTTCTGTGTATTCAGTAATCTATGCTGTCAGGTATGTTGCCAGTGTGTGCTACTTAATCGCAAACTCACAAACTTAAGCTGCACAGAATAATGTGGCAAATTGGCGGCCACTCTGGTCACGAGGTGAAGTGTCATATTCTTTCTTTTTCAATTTCCAACACTAATAGCAAGTAAAAGTTAGAGTAATATTTTATATTAAAGCACCTATTTGCAGTTAAAATTACATTGCATTCGATATAATGGGACTGTAAAATAAATAATATGTCAACTTACAACCTTGGCTGTCTTTTACTGCCGAATACAATCGTCATTATTATAATTGTACAGACCACTGAATGATTTTCTCAGAGTTTTGTGAAGGCAACTTGGTGGTCCTTCATTAAACCATTACTGGGTTAAATGTATCTCCATTCATTCCACTCTGAATCTTCGTTGCTTAATTGAATTAATGAATCCCATTCCATGCAATATTAAGGGCAGACCAGCGATGCCTGAGTTTGAAGAACCCTGACACTAGTTACTATCATGGGACTGAGCTCAAACTTTATAGCACCATTATGTATGTAACTTTGAGGGAGCGGGCACGAAACCTCTCACGAGAACTGAAGTTGAAGTTGATTCCTGCAATAAAACCATGGAAAAAAACGTTGTTTTAAAATCCAAACCTCATACACCGTTAGCAATGCATGAATTTGAATTGATCAAACTAATACAGGGTTGCAAACTGTCCTGACTTGTTGAGCGGCTAACGGGAAAACCACGAAAGTCCGACAGCAGAGTGTACGTACATCCCTGCCAATGTTATTCATGAAAGATGAAACACATGGGCTGTAACCTTATCGGTGTCATCCCTGTCTCACAGAGTTTAGTAGTATTTCTGCATTTTAAAAGTCATCTAACCTCATCTAGTCATTTAGTGCTGTTTCAGGCTAGCATGCAAATAAATAAATTCATCTCACGCCAAAAAGTGTGGTCATTCTTTGTCAACCTGTAAAGTCAGGAGTCACGGCCAGGGATAGCGCTTCCCCCTACCGTTCTACCTAGTACTACGGTACTAACCACCGGCCTGCAGCCGTCCACATCCCCAGGGCACCTCAGCTACACACCAAGTCTCCCATCACCTAATCACTCATTCAGTGCACCTGTGTATGACCGTGTGGGGGGTATATATATATGTGTGTGTTGGGGATTATGTTTTCGTCTTTGTTGTTAATTGTGTTTTTTGCTGTATGCCTAAAGATCAAGTATTAAATGTCAAGCAGATCTCAATGTCGCTATTTTGTGTCCGTTTAGTTGTACTAGTGTTGAGTCTACTCTGTAGTCAACAATGTTTTATACACACATACTCCACATTAAAACGCTTAACAAACAATATAGGCTGAAAAAATAAGCAGTATTTCTGCTAAAACTTTCTGTCATTCTTTTTTATTATTCTTTTTGTTATGTGTTAGAGTTCATCTCTGATGTCACAATAAATCGAACTATGCTGAATCATATTTGTGTAAAATCCTGTAATATCACTCTACCTTGTCAGTCGACATGTTCTTTGGCTTCTGACGTTGTCCTTGCCGGTTAAGAATCCTTCAGCTTTTCAACAATTGTACGTGTACCGCTGTCAATGAAGGGCTCAATGCGCAATTTGTATTTACGACAGTGGTGTGAAAGTGAATTACTCTTGGCAAATATAGGGGGAGCCCGGGAGCAAAAAATACCAGTTCTTGCATAATAGGGCTTTAAAGAGAGACCGTATCTGGTTACTTGAGCCCCCTAACTGTTTGATGTGGTAATGTGTAATTGTGAAGTGAAATTGAAAGGGGACCTAGGGCACTTTGCACGAAGGCATGGCTTTTTTGAGGGGGAAGTAGTGATATTAACTAATATACACTTCTCAAAAAAATAAGCGAAATATATTAAAGTATATTCTTTACATCATTGTCTAATTAGTTGAGAACAAAATGATGTAACAACAGTCAATGTGAACCCATATCACCAACCGATTGAGGGCTGGATTCAAACTCACGCCGAAAATCAAAGTAAACTGTTTAAATCACAGGCTGTTCCAACTTGTGTGAATTTCCTCATGGCAACTCATGATGTGACTCCGTAGAGTGTATGGCCCCCACATGCCTGTATGCACTCCTGACAACGTCTGGGCATGCTCCTGATGAGACGGCGGCTGGTGTCCTGGGGGATCTCCTCCCAGACCTGGATCAGAGCATTAGTGAACTCCTAGACAGTCTGTGGCGCTACTTAGCGGCATCGGATGCACCGATACATAACGTCCCAGAGGTGCTCAGTTGGATTCAGGTCTGGGGAAGGTGAGGGCCAGTCAATGGCATCAATGACTTCGTCATCCAGGTACTGCCTACACACTCTGGCCACATGAGGCCAGGCATTGTCCTGCACCAGGAGGAACACAGGGCCCACTGCACCAGCATAAGGTCTGACGATGGGTCTGAGGATTTTATCCCGGTACCTAACAGCAGTCAGGGTACTGTTGGCTAGCACGTGGAGGTCTGTGAAACCCTCCAAGCAAATGCCTCTCCAGACCATCACTGACAAACGGGTCATGCTGGATGATTTTGCAGGCAGCATAAGGCTCACCACGGCGTCTCCAGACTCTTTCAGGTCTGCCACATGTGCTCAGTGTGAACCTGCTCTCATCTCTGAAGAGAACGGGGTGCCAATGGCGGACCTGCCAATTCAGGTGTTCTCTGGCGAATGCCAATCGAGCTGCACGGTGCTGGGGCAGTCTGGCCCTCACTCTTGTTACTGACAATTGGATCAAAAACATGCACAACAGTAGCCTGCTGGAGGTCATAGGGTAGGGCTCTGCCAGTGTTCCTCCTCTTCCTCATCGCACAAAGGAGCAGATACTGGTCCTGCTGCTGGGTTGATGCACTTCTATGGCCCTGTCCAGCTCTCCTTGTGTAATTACCGGTCTCCTGGTATCTCCTCCACGCTCTTGGGAATGTACTAGGAGACACAGCAAACCTTCTTGCGATGGAACTTGTGGATGTGCCATCCTGGAGGAGCGGGACAGCCTGTGCAACCTAAATGCGCTACAGGTACCGCCTCATGCTACCAGTAGTGACAAAGACACCAGCAAAACACAAAACTAGAGAAGAATCAATCAGGAAGGATAATGAGAGAGCAATTGTCTGTGGCCTTTTTTGGGGTTGTCTTGCTGTTTGTTGCCTCTCCAGTGCACCTGTTGTCACTTTCATTTGCACCAAATCTATGGGATGAATATCATGCCATGATTCAAAACTGAAAAAAAAAGCTTTGAAAGGTTTAAACTCAGTGTTTGAAAGCTTGAAATCTAATATATAAGGTTTTGCAAGCCTGAAAAAAAGTACAATCTCTGAAAACATTATTTTGTGTATGTTTTTTTTCTTCACAACTGCAGCACTCTTTTTACAGTGTTTCTCAAACACATTTTCAGAGTTTCAAAATGTTCCCTGTTCTCCCGGTGTATTAGTTTGTTTTCCGGGTTTGAAACCTTGTAAATGGTGATCTGAAAACTGGTGCGCGTATTTTGGGAAAAAAAGTTTTGAAATTTGAGTTTCGAAAGGGCGAATCTTTATTTTTATTTTATTTGCACCCGTATTGCATTCTGTATTTTCAGAGCTGAGTTTACAACACCAACTTTTCAGAGATCTGTCCATAAAGTTGCGAGCTTGCGAGTCACATGGTTTCTGGCAGCATTCTCTCGCAGCTCTGTTCTGAAACTCGACAGCCAAAAATGAACACCTTAAAAAGACCGATTAAATACTGAAAAAGTGATCAGCACCCAAAGCTGGGCACCAAACCGTTAATCCGTTAATCGTTAATTAATGAGTTAACTGTGTACTGTAAGTCAAAATCTTTATCAGACTACGTAACTTTTGTTGCATTTACACCCGCCAACTAATGTCCGGAACAAGACCAAATCCACTGCTTGTGCTGAATACCTAGATTCCTATGCAGTAAGATTGCACGCTATCACAAGGCTTTAGTATGACGGAGTGAGAAAAATTACACCTGGGAAACCTTGTATTACTTCGGTTGATTTTTTTTCATACTTTCGCCAAGCAATTAAATAGGTTGAACCAATCATAAGGAACCATTGATGTTGCATGACAACAGAAACACTTCTGTACTTCTGCACTGTATTGATTAAAGCCTAAATGTCTAGAGAATAAAGAAAACATACAAGGGAAAGTATCGCTGCAAACCTCGGATATTAATTTAATATGTTCACATTTGACCATTTAATTACCGTGATCAAGATTATGTTAGCATTACAATGCATGATACTAGCCCACACAGCGATCTCCAAGACATTTGACATTTAAACTTGGTAACTGTCCTGAAACACTGCCTGAAGTTTCTGCTGCTCCTGAACAAGATACCACCTATGTCTTGTCCTTTTGAATGCTTGCGTGAAATTCCCATGGGATTATATTTGAAGATTTGTGAAATGTAGCGTCATAAATCGTGACAGAAGCCTTGTGTAGGCATAGAAGCAGCAGGTAAGCCAGTTTCTTTTTACGTGGCCCTGGCATGTTATGATTGCGGTTTCTGTGAGGAAGTTCTGAATTGTAATATAGTCGTCATTTTGTGTTTGTAGCTACTCTCGTAACGAGGGTATGCAGTTATGCAGTTTGTTATTATCAAGTTATTTCCTTTTTTATGTGTAGATAGCCATTCACCTGACCGGGTCATTGATATGCCTGTGGTATTCGGACATGAGTACTAGACATACGAAAATTCACTACCAGTTATATAAAGACCACTGTTTTATAGTCTCCTGTATATATATTTTCCTGAATGTTTCAAACATCCCCCCTCTGGTTTTTTCACAAATCCCACCCTGCATACGCCCAACACTAGAGGTTTCAGTTTCCATCACAGGTTTGCTGGACAGGGTTATTAAAATTAACGTTAACGCTTATCGTTAACTTCCGCTACACTGTTAACAATTGAATGGGTTAAAAGTTATTGAAGTTAACGTTTGCTGAATTGAACTGATGTGGCAAGACGTGTGGATAGCTGTCACCTGCATCTTTAATGATGTTAATGCATATGTAATAGTGGCCAGAGATACAGTGTAGTACAGAGCTATGCAAAGTAAACCTCACTCTCCCGACAGATGCTTTTTATCCAAAGCGACTTACAATTACATTGTTCTATTACATTGTTCTATTACATTGTTCTATTACATTGTTCTATTACATTGTTCTATTACATGGAGCAGGTAGGGGTTAGGCATCTTGCTCAAGGATGCTTACAAGTAAGCCGACTCTGGGGCTTGAACCCACAACCTTCCGGCTGGGAGTCCAACACCTAGACCACTAAACTATCCTGCCCCCCATTTTATTTAATACATTTATAGACAATTAATATTTTCTTACGTTACTCAGGGACAGCCAGACAGCACATAGAGAACCGTGCACCTGTACGTGTGTCCTGTGCCCATCAGTCATTGGCGGAGCAGTCTGTCAATCCCACCAAACAAGGTAAGTACGACCGGACCCAAGCTCTAGGATCCCGGCTTTTTGCAGAGTCGTTTTTCGGATCGGCTTTTTCAGGTTGCAATTTTCAAGTATCGAGTTTCAGAGAGCCAACGCTGCGAAAAAATCATGCAACCTCGCAACTACGTGTACAGATCTCTGAAAAGTGTGTGTTGTAAACACAGCTCTGAAAATACAGTCTGCAATACGAGTGCAAAGTAAATCAAAATAAGGAATCGCCCTTCCAAAACTCAAGTTTCAACGTTTCAAAAACATATGCGCCCCAGTTTTCAAGTCATAATTTACAAGGTTTCAAACCTGGAAAAAAAACTACAGTAATACACCGGGAGAACATTGACACTTTGAAACTCTGAAAATGTGTTGGAGAAACACTGTAAAAATAGTTATGAATAAGGAAAACGCATATACAAAATAATGTTTTCTTCTTTTTTTTTTAGGCAGTTTCAAACTTTAAAAAAAAATCATCAGTTTTGAATCATGGCATGATATTCATCCCATACAAAACTGGTGAAATTGATTCACAATCCCTTATGCTTCCTAACTGGACATATTGATATCCCTGAAGTTTAATTGACTTGGTGTTATACTGTGATGATTGCGTGTTCCCTTAATATTTTGGAGCGGTATAGCTTTGCAGAAACATATACCACTTATATTATTATCATTATATTATGTCATCTACTTCCTCTATGGCTCAAAGCTGAATCCTTCGACGGTGTTCTACCCATATAAGTAACAAAACCTGCTTTCCATGTTTACTTATTGTATAGCTCTACAAGATATAAAGTATATTTATCGATACTGTATATTAACTCAAATATTCTATACCAACCTGCCTTTTGCCCACCAATGCACCGGTCACTTATACCATATTCTGAAACCATGGGGTGATATTTTAACCAGTTTCTGTGGATAGTGTTTGTCAGGTATGTTGAACACTAAGAGCCTCTGGTGTTATCTTGATGCACATTCTTAGTTTTTTAGGATAACACACATGGACAATATTGATACTTTTTTATTGATATGTTATTGATACTTCTAAAGGTTTAGCATACTGTATTATAACGTACTTCCCTTTGTCTTTCTTCTAGAAGACAACACATGGCATGGCAGAAACATTCATAGGTTTGGTAGTTAAAGATTCTGTGTAGTTCTGTTGCATTAATTCTCAATAAATTATGATAGGGGTATGTAGTCTCCTTTGTAGGGACAAAGTCTCCTTTGTAGGGACAAAAGTTTTTCTAACATGTATTTGATACAAACATCAATGTCCCATCCAGTCAACTTACAAATGTACATGTACTGTAGCCTACAGTATGTTGTGGACATGCCTACTTCATGCACTAAATGATATAGATAATTTATCCCAGGAGATAACTCTTGTGATTAAAAACCATCGCTGCTTGGGTTGACAGGCGGTGCTGTGGATTCGGCTACACTGTCCCCAGAGCGCGACTAGAAGTTGTTGGTTTTGCTGTGGCTGAACAGAATCCTTCAGAGACAAAAAACTTAATTACCCAGCCGGTAGCGGCTTTGCACTGGGCATCTAAAAAAGTTGCTTATAGCACAAAACATCCTCTTTATCTTACACAATGCACATTATAGGCTATAAGATGTACTGTCGTTTCTTCTTGCAGTGTCAGCAGGGCAAACAACTAACTTAGCTACAGTGTGATGGTGATCTATATGCTGCAGTGGCAATGTCGAGGAAATACACAGCTGTCCTGAGAGCACATTAACTTTAAACCTGTAACACGAGGTAACACGTAGCCTGGGCTGCGTGTTGCCCTCCCCTGTGTGCATTGTGTTTTATTCCCACAGCAGCCTGTTGAAATAAACAACGTTTTCTTAGGCTACTGGAGCTCTGAAACGGTCTAAAATATAGACTACGGCCACATAATGTCAGACACGCGCTAACGTTACCCTATCAGAGGCAAGGCTGCGGCTCTCCCATTAGGCTACTTACTAATTTTGAAAATGATACCGATTCCTCAAACCAAGAATTTTCATTAGAGCAGCATCTGAATACGTTTCTCAATGCCCTATCCACACCTACAACACTGGCCTGTCAGCCTAACTGTAGGTGGACATAAAATCATCGTTTATAATAAATGACCCTGCAATAGCATGTGGAGATGGGTGCGATATCTCTGACTTGCTGGGAACAGCGAACAGCCTATTTCAGTCGAGAAGTGTTGCATGGGGGTTTGCTGCTGCAGTAAACCCGGGAACTGAACTGAACCCCTGGTTTTGTGGGATCCGGTTCAGCGAGTTGTAGTGCCTGGATGTGATCCCCCTCGACTCGGGGGGGAGGGGGACTACAATAACATCCATCTGTGCGCTATTTAAAAAGTTAGGAGATCATGCCTCGGTGATGCAGGGGCACATTTGCGTGACTGCGCCGCGCACTGCGCGTGGCCAGCAGGCTCATGCTCGCCGATTGTGTAGCTGCACAGGAGAAGTTGGTCCCCCCCCCCCCCCCTCTCTGGCCCCCCCGCGCCTCCGCATCCACTCGCTGCATAAATATGATTGCAGATCTATCACCCCCATAGCAAAAAAATCAAAAAACAAACAAACGAATAACACACAGATCCACGCGCGCACGCTCGCGCAAACACAGCGGTGCGTGTAGAGCAGGCATAACGACGGCTGTCTTACCACTTGGATTCTTGTTTTTCTTAAGACTCTTGCCACAAAGACACTGCAGCATATGCGTTCCTTTGCTGAAAATGTTCCAAAGAAACCACATTGATTTGGGCGAAGAGCAATCCTGTGGCTTAAACACCCAGATATAGATGAGACCCTTGCGGTTGCATAATAACACAATTGGATCAGTTTTCCAGGACAAGGCTACCAAATGTATCATAGAAAAAATAGGGAGGCTATATCCAAGTCCCGTATGCGTTCACTTGGCAGAATAGTCACTATCTGTCAGGCTTCGTAATTGAGGTGTTTTTTTCTTCTTCTGGCGTATAAAGGATGCCACATCAACTAGTCGATAATAGAAAATATACTCTGTAAATTGCATGTGTCGCACCGAGAGGAGACGTGCAGCCCGTAAACAAACAGAACTAACGTGAAAACAGTGAAACACGGTGGATTTCCGAGGAGAAAATCATTGCCTGTTACTTCATGACTCTGAGGAGAGGAGGGTGGATCTGCACAGCATCAAAAGCCAGGGTAGGATGCATCCTATGCACACGCTGCTGCAATGATAGCCCCAATATAACACACCATTGCCGGATCAAGTCCACTTGGTCTCGCGTAACTGTCTGTTCGCGGCGAGGTCAAAATCCAAACACCTCAGTTTTCATTTCTTTTGGTCCCCCTGCTGCAAGGTTCTGGAGAGCCAGGTCTGGTGTTCTTCTGCTCTGTCCCGATTCCCGAAGTACAGCCCAGATCTCTTTTCTGGTGGGGTCCTTTCTCAGTCTTTGCACTGTAACGCCACGGGCATCTCCAAAAGTACAGTGCGCTTGTATAAAATATTTGCATCAATTTCGCCTCGCGTCGGACCTCCGTTAGAAATAGACGGGGAGGAGGGGTTAAATTGGAAGATTGGCTTACCATTACGTAAACACGTGGTTTCTGCGCCGTCATATCACCGATGCTCTCAGAAATGTCATGATCCGCTGAGACTGATGTCTTGGTGGAAGAGAAGCAATTTCAGTCTTGATTCATTATTCAGACTACATTTTCTGCAATGGATTAAAGGCACGTGCGTTCGCACGTCAACGCTGCGCGCTATTGTGCTCATCTCCTTCTGTTCTACTACTTTGGCTGCGAATTTGCAGCCTATTGAAAGTATTTTAGGACTTGCGGGCGCTTTTTCAGATATAACTATCTATCAATAGGCTTAAATACGTCGACGTGTAAGCGCTGCTCCATTACAGGTGCCAGTCACCTATGATAGGTCAGTGCGGATGATTGCCTGTGCCAATGTCAAGTAATGTGGGCTAGCATTATTAAAGAAGAGCTACAGAGCACAATAACCCACAGCCACTGCAACAGCTGAGATCACAATTACCTCGAAAGGCTGGAATCGCAGGCCTACACTAGGGTCACAGGGCTACAGTATATCTTATGCATTAAACATCTGAATGCCGCACGGAATGTAGACAGGTTTTTTTTAACGGTAACTTTGTTACCAAACAATATTGATGTATTGTGTCAGGTAAATTGAGTTACATATTGGACAGGCCTATTCTGAGGAGTTATGCTAGCAGCCATTGGGTGATTTGGGATTTTTTTCTCTCATCTGCCAGAGAAAGAGTGCAATGAGATTCAAAATATTACTGTTATTTTAAGGAGCTCTATTGGGGGAGGAGTGGAGAGCTGTGTCAGCCATTCAGCACTCAGGTACTACCATACCAAAACAACAGCATTTCTGTAATGCTGGCTATAACCACAAAGCCAGTTCCAATTATATATCAAGGAGTTTCGCTTTAAGTTTCCCAGCTCCGTTCTGTTTTGCAGCATTATCTCTAGGGACCAGAGGCCAGTTAGCGATGCCCACGACAACGGGTTCTGCTAGGAATACTTTCCTCCAAGGGATTAATGGTTTTCCATCACAGTCTGAAGACAGAAACACCTCTTGCTAAAGGCCCAAACGTTTCAGAAAGTTGTTATGTTCTAGAAAAAGAGAAATTACAAATGAGGCAGAGGGCGAGAGCAAACAAAGGCTTAATCATGCCTGTATTTTCCGTGCCCCAATATCATTAGAAACCAGCGCGGGGAGAGAGAAGTTCTTGAAATTGTATAGATTGTATAGACTGTCCACCCACCCCAGCACACATGGCATTGTGTCAGGGCACAGATGATTTAAACTGTTATAAAGCTATAAAGAAGTAGGTTCTGTGTTATGGTAATATGCTGCTGGTATTTAATACTTAATTTCCGTATTGAGGCTCTGTGAACCTGCAAATGCCAGGAAGCCAACAATGAAATCATGAAGATAAATATAACTCATTACAATTTCATGTATATGTCTTTCACATCAGTCTTATAATTGAGTGAACCTGTTACTAATATGATACGTAAAATAATCTCCAAAGATTTGTTACATCTATTTCATTAATGCTTAGCTGTGATAACCTTTGATATTTGGCATGACATTATGTTCACAGCTCACAGTGAAACATAAGCTAGAGAGAGTGGCAAGCACAGACTCAAAGGTTAGTGTAAACAATATTAACCACAGCATTACTGTGGTTTGTGTTGTGTGATTTTCTTTCCGAAATACATTACATTAATCCACTTTACTGACCTGGTTTCATGTTGCCCGGGCCTTTTTGGTTATCTGGGTTAACTGGGTTCCTTGGGTGTGGGCCAAATAGAAACAAAATGTTTCCTGATTTAATTACTTCAAAAAACGTTTTAAAAATGTTAAAAAAGCATGCTGTATCACTGTTTAAAGACTTACCATAAAGAAGGTCTTGGAGCGGTGGTAATCAATTATTTAAGTATTGACACAAGCACCAGAGCACATTTGTATTCCTACACACAGTGCTTTGGTAAGCCATTTTGTATTAGCATGTCATTATGTGTACTGTACTGGTGTGTGTACATCGTGTCTCCTGTGAGATCTGCTGGACTTTAGCTCAAGGTGGAAACAGCAAAGCCCTTGGAACAGTGCCCGCAGGCTTTCCAGTTCCCACTCCCCGCAGAGGCCTGTCACGGCCTCCTCTCTATTGATCCGTCCACTGTAATGTAAAGTATCATTGCACCCCGGAGGATATCGGCTGACAGGTTTGTCAGGCATCATTAGAATACATCTTTTTGATTTGTCGGGCTGCAGCCAGCAGGCAGAGGGCGCCTTGGTGAGAATTAAAGTCCTGCTTCCCCTGAATGGGGAAAAGATTACTTAGTTTAGGGTGCTGGCAGATGAATGTCTCTTATTTTTACTACACCAAGTTGGAGAATACAGTAATGTAGCCAACTGTACAGTGTAGCTTGAAAACTGCATTCAGATGTGGCTACAGTCCTGACTCAATGTGACATGATTGTTTTCAAGATTAATGTATCAATCTGTTCTGTTCAATAAACATCAGCAAGAAACCTGCCTAGGATTAATCAGCACTTCCCAGATCCTACAAACAGAAGCTCTAATTATGAGCTTTAATGTGTAATACATGGATGATTATGTTTTTTTGTGTATTAGCTTGTGAGGAGGTGAGAGTATACGCGAGCCGAGAGAACAACACACACAGGCATGGAAGCAGAACGAAGTGGAAAACGCCTCAAAGCGTCGAACGTAAAAAAGACAGACTAGAAACTGGTTTGAACTAAACGTAACATACGAAACACAAACGTACAGAATGAGCAATGGCCGACAGTGCAGTACACCGCTGCTTGAACTTAAATAGAACACAAATTAACAGTCAATTGCCCACAGGTGTGGGCAAAGCTGCGCTCCGCAGCAGTGGGTAGAGACCGAGAGCGTGCAAAGACAAGTGCATGACATTGTGTTTGTTTTATCTAACCATTCAAACTAATACTGTTGAAATTTAGCTGCTAAATAAATCACATCCTTACATATTCCACCCATTTATAATGTGTTAACTTTTTTGACCAGCCAGAGCTTTGGCCCCTTTTTGCTCACACACACGCGCGCACCCAAAAACACACACACACACACACAACTAGGAGAGAGAAAAAATATTCAGAAATGTAAAATACAGTATACCATATTTTCTGGTATCAGCTGGCAAGGAGCGAAATCATACGATTCTCTCCTGAACCTGTTTTCTCTCCCTGTGCACGACACAGCTGCTAATGTCTGGGGACAGGGAACAGGGCCAAACAGTCAGCATAAAGCAGCAACACACCAGAATAAAACAAAGTGTCAACATATTTGATCTTAAATTGGGTAAAATGTGTTATTTCCAATTCATTTTTACTCCACTCCCACTGAAGATGTATTGATCTGTAATGTTTCACCAATGGTACTAAAACCACTCCAATACACCCACATTGTGACTAAAAGGGCAAAAAACCAACACAACATATTAATGAATCCCACACACACTAACTTACTCCTAAAATTCTTATTACCTAAATGTATTATTTCCTAGCAACGAGGCCAGGGACACTGTTGTCTGATGTCTAAAGAACTCCTCCTTTCTGTTACATAAATGTAGTCACACTCACTGACGCTATATTGAAACAAATATTAATGATAGCACAGCTCTTGGTATTCTATCTGTTTCTAAACCTACACATTCAGTATGTTGCTGAGGGCGTTGTCAAAAAGGAGTATGTCTAAAACCATGCAGAAATCTGTTGGGTTCTCAGTTTGGCCTTGGAGAAGGTAAAGAGTGCCTTCACTCAGTCAATACTCTGAGCAGAAGTGGGAGCCTGCAGTCAGAGGCAGCTATGAGAGCATGTCAGTAATGAAAGCTAGAGTGGTCACTCCGATGCCAAGCAGCTCTTGGCTGGCGTTGCCCTTCCTTCACTGGCCTCTCCCCATCTCAAATGCTCACCTCTCTTAGTGATGCAAAGCCCAAAATAAAACCCACTCTAAACATGCTCTTTCATAATCATCTCTTGGGGAGTTTCGCTGACCAGAAAGAATCTTCTGAATCAACATTGTTAGCTTGGCCTCTTTGCTGAGTTTTAGAGCCATTTTAAAGATCCCCTTTTGTAAAATTCTGTTTTTTCCAGTTGTGTGGTCGGGTGTGTTGTCTGAAGGGACGTCATGATAGGGCTGGACTATTTTTGAAATCTGTCAAACTGTCATTCAGTCAAAATATCTCTGGATTGTAACCAATCATCGCTGACCTGATTGGTTACTATCCAGGATGTTGCCACTCCAATCAACTTATGTTAAAAACAGCTTCAAGGGAGAAAAGTTTGTCGAAAATGAATGAATGAAAATGTAATGATGATGATATGATATGATAATATGTCTTGAAAGGCCACCAGACTGGGGCGCCTTGACTTGGACTGCATTATAGGTTTCTGTAATTATCCATAAGATGCGTTTCGTTATACTCTATCTGGTCACAGCAGTGCAGTAACAATACGCAAGATGTGTTGCCCACACATACACAGCCATGTGCGGCCAAGCGATTGATTGGTTCCTGCTGTGCCAACAGATAATCAATACTTCAGTTATGTCACCCTCTGATCTGCCACCCTAATCCTGATATCTACTCAGTCTTGTACACACACACGCACACATTTATACAGTGAGTAGCCCGTCAGAAGTATTCCCCCAACTTCTTTACTAAAGAAAAACTGCAAAATGTGAGCTGTATAATAAACCTGACTCGCTAATTACTTCCCTAATCGCTTCTTCCACTGTTGTGTAACAGAATGGACGTTTCGTCGTGCTTTGTAATTGGACTGTGAGTGTGTGTTTTCTAAGATTGCATGTTTCAGTATGTATGCATATGCAGAGCATCTGTGTTGGATGTGAGTTTAAATGGGCTGAAACGGGGTAATTTTTCGGCATCCACGGGGAAATGCAGCACTAACTGTCTTCATTTTTAGATGAATAAAGTCAGCTTCCAAGTGCACAAACATGAACGTGACTGAAGGGGGATGGGGAGAGAATGGTATGAGCCTATAAAAGTAGGGGAGGAGTAGAGATGAATGGAGAGGTGTGTGTGTGGGGG
>JAODLI010000014.1:821387-841387 GCA_027575585.1 Percopsis omiscomaycus | reverse complement strand
TGTCTAAACATTCAGCGGACAAAGAGGCGGAGCTCCAGGACTTTACCGACCCAGCATTACCGCCAGTGTCCTCCAGGGGGCCTGCTAATGAACTCAATTTAATGGAGAATGAAGACGACGAGGACGTCAAAGAACACCTGAGGCGTACGATTGAGCTGATAGATGGCTTCAAAGCCTCGAAGGTATCGTATGTTTTAAGCTGTGTGTGCGCTCATATTCTCGTATGGTAAAACCATGCAAGAGGGGTCGCAAGCTATTATGCTACACAAACCCTGGCCACATTAATAACATTCAATTCAATAAATGATTAAATAAAAAAATGCTTCTGCCTTTCCTCGCCATTCCAGGCTATGTTCACCGCTTCCAAGATGCGCGTGTTCGACGTCCTTCACGGCAGGCCAGGCTTGGACGCAGCGGAGGTGGCGCTGGAGATCGAAGCCTCTGTGAAGGGCACAGAGTGTCTGTTGGAAGCCTGTGTGTCTCTGGGTCTGTTGGAGAGCAAGGAGAGAGGTGAGCCTGCACTCGGGAAGTCTTTTTATCAGATCACAGGACACTTGATCAGATCACAGGACTCTTGTGAGTCTCCTATTTTATGCTGTTATGTATATCGCGGCCGGCTGCTGAGCTAGTATGTGCACTTTATGTAGTTAGGTTTACTGTCTTCATATTATTTCACGTTGCTACTTGGTCCGTGAGAAACGGCATTTCGTTCAGTTGTATGCAAGGAATTGTATAGAAATTGACAACAATAAGTAAGTAATCTAATCTAAAACCCACATATGTTGATGTGTTGTTCACTGTCTCCAGATAATATTGGAAAACCTTTCGGAAATCTGAATAATAACTTTAATATTAACAATAACCTAATAATATGAATACATACTATACATACTGATTTCTAAAATGCTAGAGAATCTTTAAGACAGCTTATTTTTAGAAGAACCTTTTCTCCAGGCACGTGAGTGAATAACCAACCCAATGCGTTTAAACCGACCGCTCTCTTCACAGCGCACCAGAAGCCGGCGTACGAGAACACGGACCTGGCCGAGCGGTTCCTGCGGTCCGACTCTCCTGTCTCCCTGCAGGGCTACATCCAGCACTGTAACGAGCTGCTGTGGCCCCTGCACTCCCACCTGGAGAGCGCGGTCCGGGAGGGGACCAGTCAACACGGGACCGCACTCGGCAAGACGTCTAACGATTACATTCAGGTGATTGTCTCCGAAAATGCAGGAGTTTAATGCACTTCTGTGGTGGCCGGAGTGATAAAGAGAAGATAGGGTGGCATTTTATTGATTAATTTGGTTTATCCAGAAACACTGGAGAGATATAGGATATACTGCATGTACACAATATACTCTGCTATGAACAGAATAAATGGAAGAATAAATGCCTAAACCCACCTGTTCCTTTTTAATACGATGATCGATGAAAGCAAATATCAGCTCCTGTCACCAATCACCAGAGACGCCAGTATTTGTTGCTTTTAGGGGTGATCCCACCCAGATAAGCATAACCGTGCCTGCGGAAAAGCGGGACTCCTGGTGATTCAATTTAAACGGCAAACTCGCAGTGGCCATTTAATACGACAGTCTGTATGAGTTTTTAAACATCAAGGTACAGAAAATACAGATGTGTATATACAGCAATAGAGAATAGGCCGATAGAGAAGAATGCAATATGCAAGGTGAATAGCCTACAGATTAGTGGGCCAGTGTATCCCGTAACCTACAGTAAAGCTGGAGGCAGTGTTGACGAAGGTTATTGTTTTTGCTTTCTCCATAGGATGCATACTACAACAAACACGAAGTCAAATTGAGGTTCATGAATGCCATGCACAGCATTGCCAGGGTTACAGGACGGGCTGTGGCTACTTCCTTTGACCTTTCCCCGTTTAAAACTGCTTGTGACCTGGGAGGTAGGGACTAAGATGAATGAGCATGGAGCTTTAAATACCAATCTAATATTGTGCGATTCATTTTAATAGCCCCCCGTTATAGGTGGGGTGATATTTTGCCTTTATAAAATCCCACTTAAAAATAATTCCTTTCGAGCGGAGTTGTACAGCATTGTACTTGGATACAAATGGAAAGCATCTGGTTGGACAAAGCTCATGCATGCACATGCACCCAACCCCTGGTGCGTTTATGTGACATCTATTTGACCACCACTGCCTCCCAGTGGCAAGAATTACACACTACGCATTTTAACATGACATTACCCTCTCTTTCTTTTCTTCTTTGTCCAGGATGTACTGGCGCTATGGCCTACGAGTTTGCCAAAGCCTGCCCTACGTTAGAGGTCACTGTGTTTGACTTGCCAGGCGTTGTCGAGATGAGTGGTCACTTCCGGCCATTGGAAATGGACAAGAGAGTATCTTTTGTTGCAGGTCAGTTTTTGTGAATATCAACTTTCAACTATCCTTGAGGTCAATGTGTCTGTCATGTTAATCCCTGAGGTAATTATGTGCTTTCAATGTGAACAGGAGATTTCTTTAAAGACAAGCTGCCCAAAGCGGACTTGTACATCCTTGCCAGGATTCTCCATGACTGGTCAGATGACAGTGTTCATACCCTGCTGAGTAGAATTTCAGATGCATGCACGCCAGGTAATATTGAGAAAACTCTTTCAGTCTTTGTGGATTGTTTGACCTGATGGAATGTTCTGAGTGATTAAAAAAAGTGCTGTATTAAAAACGTACTAAGGTTGAACCTACGGGTATAAAGGTATGTTTGTAAAGTTAACTTGATAATTCGGTACTGAGGCTTGACACTCTGTTTTGAGTGACATACTATGTCAATCTTACTTATCATTTTATATTTAGTAATGAATTGGTATATTAATATTTGTATCCACAATACTGCATGTGCAAGTGTATTGTAGATAGCGGTTACTAATTAAAACAATTTCACTGCTGTGAAATCTGAAAACAAACCGCACTGAGTTCCCAGAGGAGCCCAATCCTTTCGGTATCGACCGTGCAACAGAGACGAGGAGAACCGCCACACGTCACATTACAAATGCTTATTTACTCACGCGTCTCGTGCACTCTGCTCCGCGCTGCCAGGCTGCGGGCTCCTGCTCAGTGAGATCTTCCTGGATGAAGACAGGAGGGGCCCGAGTCGTGGCCTGCTGCAGGCCCTCGGCATGAGCGAGGGGAAGCAGAGGAGTGCCACAGAATACAGCCTGCTGCTGAAGAGCCACGGCTTCGCCACTGCACATGTCCGATACACCCACAACCTCTTGGACACCATGCTCTGCATCAAGGACTGACCAGAATGCAAGTCCCGTACACAAGACTGTACGCCGTAGACAACCGTTTTTAAATGCGCGTGTGAAATGCATTTGTCAAGTCGCACACCTTCATAAAGGTCTCGTAATGAGATATGAATGTCCGTGGCATTTTTTTCAAACGCTTGACAAATGCCACAGAAATTAATATCTAAAGTTTGGGATATTAACAAGTTGAGTGTTTATTTAAAACTGTTTTCAGTATACCTCCTTTATTGGTTAACAGAAACATCAGAGGCAATCAAAGTTTTTGGATCTATTTTGTACAAACGTTCCTCCTGTTTACTCAAATAAAAAATCTTCACTTGTTTTTCACTTGTGTTCGAATGTTTTAATGTTCAGATGACTAACATATCAGTTAAGTCCACTTGCCAAGATCTAGTAATTTTCAAACTAATCAAATTAGAATATAAATATTCATTTTTATATTTTATATCTTCTAAATTTAAAGAAAATGTAGTGCAAATACAATATCTGATCTGTACATTACTTATTTGCTTAATCTATGTGATTACTTTAGACTATAAAGTGGCAGTTAAATGTGATAATAAGGAAGTTTGGAAGCCAAACGGGCATCTTGAAATTTACTTTATAATATTAAAAGTTCTTTATGTGTTGAGACATCAGGTCAGTAAAGATTTTGATGAAGTGGTAAAGAAAGATATGAGCAGACTTGAGCAGGGCATGAAGATGAAATATGGAAAGATAGAGGTAGCCTAGTGACCCCAATGTATTCTGTTCTAAAGAAAATGTGGAATGTGAATATGACAATGTTAATGTTGAATATTTGCCGAATTAGTATTCAATGTTACTTTTTTATTTACACCTGGCTAAGCTTGTGATTTACATATTGCTCCAGCGAAATGAGGGACAATAAAGACAGCACTGTATACTTTATTATAATATACGTAAAACTATTATAATAAATAATACATATAGAATAATCAAATGTTAAAACAAATGTTACACCCTGCATTACACTAAGTAAAATAGCGAATAATGCACGCTTAATTGTGTTTCTGTGTGTTTTGTTTTTTTCACCTATTCTATCCGCTCTGAATTTCTCATGCGTATGCTTCGTGTAGCCTCTCGCGATATCCTGTAACGACTTCGTCTCCCATTTTACCGATACTCAACTTACAAGTGGTGCTCAAACCCAAACGACTGAAACTCATCGGCGTCCCTTAAACTTCAGCTTTTCTCAGTTGTCATTTAAGCATACCGGCAATTATGGCAGACGCGGCTATTTCATTTGCAAAGGACTTTTTGGCAGGTGGCGTCGCAGCAGCTATCTCCAAAACTGCAGTGGCTCCAATTGAGCGAGTGAAACTGCTGCTCCAGGTAGGCTGAAAGTGTTAACATTTTACTCGCTTAGCATCACATCCCAAGTTTTTGCAATGTATTGTTTATCTAGACTTTTTAGTTTTTAGAATAACACAAACTGCCCGGACTGGCTGCGTTGCGCTAGCATCTTTTGAGACGTTATCCTTGGGAGCCATGTTTAAGTCCTCAGCATCCATTGCAGGTCTTCCCTGTGGCAATGACGCGCGCACCTAACGTTAAGCCCTCGTATACAGTAGACTGTGTTAAAGATTAAGATATTGTCATTAAAGCAATGTTAACGCGCCCCTAGGTAAAGTACAGGGGAAAAGCCCGTTCACCAATAGACGAGTCATTCATCCACGCAGCAGTCATTCATCCACGCGTATGCTGCAGTAACTGCTGTGTCATACACTGATGTGGTTGATCCTGGCGCTGACATTAATGTTTGGACCATTTTCTTCGAGTGGTTAATATCTCAGCCTATAGTTTTTTTCACACAGGTCAAGTACAGGTGATATGTTATAACCTAGGATGTGAACTTTAATGTCTAATAGCAATAAATATCAATATAGTAGGCTATGTACCCGTTTCACGTAATTCTCCTCCGTGTTCATCAGGTCCAGCATGCCAGCAAACAGATCACTGCCGACATGCAGTATAAGGGCATCGTCGACTGCATTGTGCGCATCCCCAAGGAGCAAGGCTTCGTGTCCTTTTGGCGCGGCAACATGGCCAACGTCATCCGCTACTTCCCCACCCAGGCCTTGAACTTTGCCTTCAAGGACAAATACAAGCAGATCTTCCTGGGGGGCGTGGACAAGCGCGCGCAGTTCTGGCGCTACTTCGCCGGCAACCTGGCGTCCGGCGGCGCCGCCGGGGCCACCTCCCTCTGCTTCGTCTACCCGCTCGACTTCGCCCGCACCCGCCTGGCCATGGACGTGGGCAAAGCCGGCGCCACCAGGGAGTTCCGCGGGCTCGCCGACTGCTTGAAGAAGATCTTCAGGTCAGACGGACTCAGAGGACTGTACCAGGGCTTCAGCGTCTCTGTGCAGGGCATCATCATCTACAGGGCGGCCTACTTCGGTGTCTACGACACAGCTAAAGGTGACGATCAATCAATCAATCAATCAATCAATAAGTCTCATGTCTGATCGCTACTCAGAAATCAGACATCCTTGCCACAATCTTCACTAATGATAACTGCTCTGACAATACTTCCATATGCCTTTCCTAGGCACAACAGGCCTGATGCCATTGATACATGCTCTAATCCAAAGTCGTCGTTGTTTGTCACGTAGGCATGCTTCCTGATCCCAAGAACACTCACATTATGATCAGCTGGATGATCGCCCAATCAGTGACAGCCGCGGCCGGAATAGTGTCCTACCCCTTTGACACCGTGAGACGTCGTATGATGATGCAGTCTGGACGCAAAGGAGGTAAGAATTACAATGTAATAGATAATAATAGAGTACTGTATGTGTGATCAGAATGACCTTAAAATAGGTCTGCTTGGATTTGCAAGCGAAGTTTGTGGATGGATTCCCCATATCATAAGAAATAAACAATTACATTGCCAGTACATCATTAAAACATATGGGGTTGTCCACAAGGTGGCGCCACAATCTGCAGTCTAAAAATGTCTCTACTCTGGATGCGACCCACGTGAAATATACTGCCATGGCGACTGGTTCGCACTCCACCGTATGTACATTGACCTACATCTGTCTCCCCAGCGGATATCATGTACACATCAACATTAAACTGCTGGAGGAAGATCGGCCGTGACGAAGGGGGCAGGGCCTTCTTCAAGGGAGCCCTGTCCAACGTGCTCCGAGGAATGGGCGGAGCTTTTGTCTTGGTCTTGTATGACGAGTTCAAGAAATATGTCTAAGTTGTAAGTCTCTCTTCCCTTCCAACTGACCACAACTCAGACCAGGTAGAATAGCTATTACAATCCGTGTTTTTAATCTGCTTCTGTGTCTTCTCAAAGCAGTTAAGCCTGGGCCTCAAGTCCCAGGCCTAAGTCCCTGTTAGCCAGGAATAATACAAACAAAAAACATTAAACATCGAATTTTAATTTAATGTATTACTATAGATTATTATATTAATATATTATATTTGCTTTACTTGAGAATGATTGCCTTTTTTGCACAGAAAGATCAAGATTTTATCAAAATATTTTCCTTTAGACTAAAGTACTTAACCAAGTGAAATTGAAAAGAAAGTATTTTTCTTGTCACTGTTTATTTTGTCCACACCTCTTAAATGATAAATGATATACCATGAATGTTCTCCAAATATTTATTTTGTAGTTCAAAGAACTCTAGAGCTATTGTGTGTGTGTCGCTTTGTCACAAACCGACTCAAGATGCCGTCGCCTGTCTCACAGAGATCCCTATTTTGTTACTAAGTCTAAAGCATTCCAACACTACAGCTTGGTGGGTGTGCAACAGCAGACATTTCGACAGTAAGATGAGAGCCGGGTTATCAGCATTAGGGCTTATGTTGCCACGTTTGCGATTGGAAAATCCCTAAATGTTTGTGGTCGGGTTACACACTATATTAAATACATGGAACTGTGTGACGACAACCCTTAATTCTTTGCAGATATAGCCTACCTCTTGTCAGTCAGCTTTGAGGTGGCTAAAACAGCCAAACAGCTGATGGGAATCTGGGAACATCTCTGGCCAGAATAAATAGCTCTTATTCTTTTTGACACTGAAAGTGTATGCCGTTTACTCTTCATTTTGGATCCTGCTCTAACTATTTTCCTAGAAGGGTAATAAGGGTGGTCATATTATTCATGGCTATTTTCTTGTCAGTCTGGGGTTCTTGTGACATCAAGCAGATTCCCATTTCCCAGACGTGACTTTTCACAATGGAAGGAGACGGCGGGGGGGTCCGTTTAAGTTCAAATAGCGGCCCTGTGTGCATAGCACGTAGGGTTTAATGCGATGTTAAGGCATATAATGTGAAGATGCCATATAAAGTATCTGCGGTATTTTGATCCTACACTGAATAAAGTATGAATGCCTGTATTGATTTAATAAAACTCAATACCTCATGCACATGGCATTGCTGATCTGTTTGCTTTTATGAAGGTAGCGTGTGTTTTGTAAAGCTGGACAACAAGCCTTTGATAGCTTAAGTATAACGTTTAAAAACATGATAAATCGGTTTTCTGAATCTACTCTCCTTTGCTATTGCAGTTGTACCCGCTCACCCTCGGGTTTTGTTTACTGACATCAATAGCACAAGACTCCACAACGCTTTTTAATGAAAACCATTCAAGTCAATCACGTTTACCAGAGACCAAAGGCCAATGTAATTTGGGAAAATTGGTGAAACTCGAAAGCAATCTTCTGTAATGTGATCTTGCCCATTGAACACTGGCCGTACTGTATGTGTCGGATAAGAGCTCAGTCATTTTCTTCAAATGCAAACTTGACAAGAAGCATGGATATCCACCTGCAAGTAATCATCATTCTAGTGTTAAGTGCTTTGATATTAAAATGACTGATTTAAAACCATTTGCTGCTTGTAGACAGCAAGAGATTTTCAACCACTTCCATATGTTGATATCAAAGATAAGCAGAGTTTGTGAACTGCTCTGTTTTCTATTCACATATATTTCAGCCAAAAAATACACCATCCCAGTGTAGTCATGTAGTGTTTGATCGTGCATACAAGTTTTGCTATCATTTAATCTGAAAGGATGTAATCACGAACTGTTATAAAATAAACTTTGACGATTTAATGTAGATAATTCCATGACTGCATATTGTAGCTGTGACGTAAAATTAAGACTGCATCAATCTAGGCACTTCCTATTGTGACCACTTGGGGGCAATATAGACCAAGGAATACTAGCAGTTTAATTGTTCTGCCATCCGTCATTTATATTCATTTTATAAAGCCTAGAATCCTCAGTGTCCAGTTTAGATGCTTACATTGATTACGCAGCTCCACAGTTAAAGGCTGTGTTGATACCTAACATAGCAATCAACGTGCCTATAAGTAAGTGGGAAGAAGTAATAAGTAACAATCAATGTAAAGAACTGGCTGTGCAACAACAGCTCCGAGATTCGTGGGCGGTGGACTTCTCTTGATATGGGGTTTGACATGACCACACAGTAATCAGTTACTGAACAGTGACGTCCTCCCATTCCGAGTTTGATTTTTCTTTGCCCCTAAAAAAATCAACTGACAGTTGCATTCAGGGAAGGCTACAAAGGGGGCAGGAGTGGGCATTGCCAACCAGATATGCTTTGCCCACTCTATCAAAAATAATAACCAAGATGGTTTCATTCGCAGTTAGAATCCCATTTGAACAAGAAACCTACTTTAAATTATTCAAACTTTAACTATATAACAGTAATGTTTTTCTAAAGTATTCTGGCGAGCAAGGAAGAACAAGTGAGAGCAACGAATGCTGTTAACATGAAACAAGGACGGAAATGATCAAGTCCATCATACAAACACGCACAGATAAGATTATCATAAACAAGTAGAATAGAATGAAACGCACACTAGTTCTATGCAATCACGACGGTTGGGGTTAGTATTCCAATATTGTTAAATAGCCACACTCGATAATGTCACTGACCAAATCTAGCCTATGTAAAGTTGATTGTGCAACTGTTGGGCTTCATTGATTTGTTCCAAGGCAGGGGCAAAATAACCCTAGGGCTACCAGTTAGAAATAATAATGGAGTAGGTTACTTTTCTGCTGTCTGTAGTCTGTCTGTGTTAGCACTGACAGGAGTGGAACATGCAGGTTTTTCTCTGAGACTGCTTGACTAATGGTCACAAGAGAAATATCTTTCTCTCTACCCTACGTATAACATTGAAATATATGCGACCATAACAGGGTTCTGACATAGTTATTTTTTATTAGTGTTTTGTGTTGTTCAATTGGCCTGATGGAGATCTAATCCATGCAGTTGCGTGAAGATGGTACTCAAATTACATGATAAAATATATTAATTAAAACCGCACTTCCATTGTCAAGGTTGTACACAGTATATTGAATGGTTTATGCTCAGATCAGCTACACATGAATGCAGTTTTACCTTTTATTTCTATGTTGGTCTTTATATATAAGTATTGTATGATGTCACATTTAAGTGAATACATAACTAATTTAAGTGAATAGATAACTTTTGAGAGTAGGCTTTCAACTGCCTTCTGATTGTACATGGTGGTAAAAATGCAAATTGCACAGATTACATTTTAGCTCAGCTCAGTTGCAACCACATTTTGGGTGTCAAGACATAGTATATACAGTGTACAGATTCTGTGACCAGCAGAAAAAGGGCGAATAGCTAAAAAAAAAAAAAAAAAATGTTTCTACTTAAAACCAATGATTACGTGAATAACCTATGTGAAAGAAAAAAACATTTGCAAAAATCAAAATGCTTATCTCCCTTTCCTGTCTTTGCGTGGTTTGCGAGCGTCAGTCACAGATGCATTGAGGGGAGGGGACTTTCTTTTCCTTTTTGCTTGCTGCAATCTGCTTTTTTCCTCACCCACATACAAAAACACTCATTTAAAAGTGCAGCGTATTTGAGTGACAATTCATTAAAGATTTCTTGCAAATTTCTTCATAGACAGCAACAGTACAATTGAAAAATAAAGGATTTCTGTGTGGGTTGTTTTACTTATTATTGTGTGCGAGTGTAGGAAGACATTTTATTCAATGAGGTAATACAACTTTTATTCCACCCATTTTTTCACAGAAGCGTTATTTTCCCATGTTAAAGGTCTCTTTTAATGTGGTTTCATTTGTACAGCAGTTGACATGTGCAGAATTCATCAGTTTGTGTATTCTGCTGTTTGCAGTACAATATCCTTAAATATCCCGTTTGTATAAAAAAAACGTGGGGTTGATAATTTAGGGTATTCCCCACATTGATTTGACTCAATGTTCAAACAGTATCAATGTCACCACAAGGTGCAAAACATGGTGCTGTCTGCTGTCTGCCGTCATGCGCTGAAGGTAGCTGTTCAGTGACCCTTGACCTGGATCACTGAAGACTGTCGATTACCACCAACAAGGAGACGTCCTCACCTCTGAGAAGGTGACCCTCGCTCTTAACCCCTCGCGGCAGCAGTTCACCCCTGCTAAACAATAACAATCAACTCCCTCCACATATCTGACAGAGCCTAAGAACAATTTATAAATGATATGCATCTCCCGCTGGTCCCATGGCAACCGTCTTGGCTTTATTGTTACGTAGCTTTGATCCCACCACACTTTGATTCATTTGTTCTCTCACCCTTTTAGCTAAACATATCATGTGAATTTGGATCTTTGTTCCTGACAGGCTGCGTCTTACCTCGCGCTCTCCGCAGGCTCCTGATGCCTCCCAGAGGAGCTGCGAAGGAGGAGGAGGAGGTGGAGAGGAATTCTGCCCAATTCAAAGACTTCTCCTGGATTTCTTTGACTCTTTTATTTCATCTGCCTCATTCCAGCGTTCTCCATGCTGACCTGTTCCCCCGTTGATCCCCCGCTGACCTTCATCTCAGCCCTGGAAGTCCGTAGCTGTGCTGTATGCATATACATTCATTTATACACACAGACACGCACACACTCTCATCCGGCAGGGATGCATTTATACAGTTCTTTGGCCTTTACAAATAACATGACAAGCCTATGCATCGACTCTTTGTCAGATGAAACCATGTGGCTTGTTTACAATAGATCCAAAAAGTTAAAAGAAATAGGTTGCATAGCCTATTGGGTCATGAAACGCAAAGCGGCAAAACAAATAGCAGCAAATCAAATATCGATATCTTGCTGCAGAGGTGACTGTGTTCTTTCTATTCAGATTCCATTCAGCAACGTGGTGAAAGCAGTTTTAAATGCTGTATATGGCTTTTGTTTTACTCCATTTCCCAGGATTGGGAAACAACTCCGTAAAATACCAAAACCTAGTGGTGCAATAGCATCAAACACTGCTCAGTCACAATAGAGTAATGATGTCATATTCATAATGATTTGTGCTAGGGGGACAAATTATGAAGTTTCGAAGATGAGAGAAATGCAATAAGCAATATGTTGACTTTAAACAACCAAAAATATCACCTCAGGGATGATGTGAACAAATTACAGAAGGGCCTTGTTCTGTAAAAGAGCTTTTCAAAGATCTGCTGAAAATGTGACAGAGACATTGCCTATCAGGGACATTTTCTTCTCACAGTGCAAAAATCTCTCTGATTGGAATGATTAGCTGAGTTGACCTCGGCCATGAAAACAAAGATGAGAAAGCTCAGCTAGATTGTTAAACCACAGTTTGATAACCAGATATGTGCAAGTCCACAAACACGGGTGCACACGCTCACACATCCAGACAGTGTCTCACAGCCATGTGGAAAAGGTACAAGTAATAAAACAAGCAATAGTACAGCGCAACCTTTTTTGGTCAGTTCATATGATGCAAAACAATTTCCCCTGCATGCGTCACTTAGCTATGCCAGTACAGTCCCTCAATCACCTTTTGTGAGGCGCAATCAGTGCTGTATTGTATCAGCCAGTTCTGCGCAGGAGACAGCAGAGTGCCAAGCATAAGTAGATAGATAGATAGATAGATAGATACTGTAGGTAAATAGTCTCCAGTCAACACTGTAGGGTGACAAGAGATCCAACTGCTCACGACAGCGCATTTTGTGCACTTTCAGTATATCAGAAGGTGTTTTGGGGGAAAATGGAGGGCGAGAGGCATTGAGCAATAGGCGTCAGGATGTCTTTCCACAGTCTTCTGTCTCTGTGTCTTCTGTGCATCTTGCAAGCCGAGGCAAGGCTGGAAGGTAAGACGCTGTCCGTTCAAATGGTTCATGTCATTCCAAATACTATGTGAGGGTCTTTAATGTCAGCTGGATACCAGATCATACGCATACCGTGTCGTTTTATGGGAAATGGGAAATTGCTTTGATGGGACAATTGGGACTAGTATTTGCAAATGCTTTACTTACATTAGTACATTAGTAATTACAGTAGTGTTTACTGTTGGAATTTGCATAATTTACATAATGAAAAACAAAACTATATCTATACATAAAAATCAGACCCAGTGGGTTACCATATATATATATATATATATATATATATATATATATATATATACATACAGTATACATTATACTGTATATATTTTTAGTTTAGATATTCCATTTTTCCTTTTTTTTTTACCATTATACAGTATATATGCAGTATCTTTTAGATTTTCTTGGTAATGTTCGAGTGCGTGTATGTGTGTGTTGTTTTTAAGGAAGTGGTCACCAGATACTGTTAATTGTTGGTACTGCTTCACATACAGCTGATCATGATAAGAGGTGTGCAGCTGTGCTCTACAAAACATTATTGGCCTTTTCAAAGCAATGTCAACAAATAAAATATCATATTCAACTATGACGGTAGTTTTCACGGTGGGTTGAATGGTTGTATGTGCATAGATTTTTATAAAAAGAGTAAAACAATCACAAAATACTATTACAGCTATTAACATAAGCAGGATATCACCAAGGATTTCTGAGACCTCCGAGGGTATCTGTGTGTCCTGGAACAAACCAGGCATGGTTGGTCGTCACTGCTACGAGAGTAACTTACGTTTTAGAAGCACCTGTGACACTGAATGGGAGGTATTTGGAAAAACAATTTTTTTACTAATATTATTAGTACTTCATACATAGCCAGGGATGGGCAAAAATGTATGATATAAGATACAAAATACCAGCCAGGCAATGTATCAAAATAAACTACAGTATTTTTGTATTTTAAAATACACGGCCAAGGCAGCATGACATAAGTTTGCAAACCTACACTGTAGGCCCATTTCATACATTCTTTCGCCAGCACAGTTAGTTCCACTAATCAAGTGACATGGGAGCAATAGCTTTTTATAGAAACCAAACAGTAGATCAAACATTCTGAACTTCAGGTCTGAAATATATCCCTGATGCATGGTTAGATAAACATACCTTTACTTGGTACGTATTTAACTTATCTTGCTTATCTTGCAGAAAACGACTTTATAGCCTTACATGCATTTATGAATTGTACCATAACTACATTGAACTGATTTGTTTGGTAACAACAATTTTAATGAAACGTAGGACAGCTCCTGTTAAGCGCAGTGTGTAAACCACAACAGGGAAATCAAACATGGAAATTGGTCCAACCAACCAAAAAAAAGGGACCGCCCCCACCAACGCATGCCGATGGCAAGATGTTGTTGTACAAGCCAACACCTTTCCATCGTTTGACACTCTGTGCTACCAACATAGGGTCAACGTATGCATTCTATCTGGAAGTTCCTGTGTTCAGAAAATCTTCCCCATGTCTTGATCTGATTGGTTTAAGGTGGTCTAATGGTCCGCTAGCACCTGTGTGCGCAAAATCAGGATGGTCTTACCCATAGGCATAGCTTTGGGTAGGGATGGTAGGGACATGTAATCATTTCTATAAGTGAAATAATTCATGTTATTAAATGTTACTGTCACTTTGAACATCCCATGATTCTCAGATGTTCTTTGTCTTTGTACAGTAAAACGAGGGGGGGGGGGGCAGACAATTCCCAATTTTATTGGTTAGGCCTGGATGCCAATTCTCTCAAAGGCTATACATTTTCCGTCTTGATGGAGTGAGCTGCTGATAAAAGGTGTGATCTGACCAAGCGAGGTACAACTACAAATGTCATTTCAGTTTAAGCAAATACACTTTAAAATGACATTATGATCATGACCAATGTTGTGGAACTCGTCTTGCTAATTAAACAAATATAGCGACCCAGGGTATCGCCAGTAGCAGAGAAAGATGTCCCTACCAAATTTCAACCTAAACCTACGCCCTTGTACCAGACTATTTCATCACTATTTTTATGTCATAGTTGTCTTCTTTTCCTAACAGAATCTTTCTATGAAGGAATTCTTCTATGTCATCAAGCCAGACAAGAAGAAAAACTATGAATTCCAGATACGGATGAGATATGATCACAGATGTTATTTTGGTGTGGAATGGACGGCATGGACACCAACGATATCCTGGGGAAATGCTACAGACAAAGGTAATATTGTCGTTAGATCTAGTATCATCTCATCATCATCATCATCAAAATGTTAGAAAACCCCGTGTTTTGGGCAGGCTATGTCCATATGTGGTATGTACGCAGAATAACTGATGTAACTCTTACATCATATGTAACCTGCAGGGCCCTGCACAGAGGAGAAGAAGAAGGAGTTTTCAAAGACCAGGCTACATGTCTTAATAATACTGTCCCTGTGTGCCTGTTTCCTTTTGGTATGCACCTTGTCTCATAAATGGTAAGTATGCAACTTCTAGACCTTTCTCACATAAACGGGTCTCTGAATATAATTATTTGAAGTTTTAGGGTCAAACGATGGCTTCTACCCAGTATTCCAGACCCCCAGCACACACTAGACCACCTCTTTGATATGGAGCTGCCTCAGGTAAACATCTTACACATACACAGTACCTGCCTCAGTCTTCCCTTTGCTTCACTAAAGCTTTCAGACAAAGACATAGCTAGGCCTTTAGGTTACTGTCAATTACTGTAATAATAATATTACTAATACTGCCATGATTCTGTCACACTTGTAGTAGGCTAATCCGAGTATTCTAAAGAAAATGAGTCCAAAACGCCAATGTTTACAACAATAATTTAATTCAAATTATATTTTAAGTCTTAAATTATGCTTAAATGACTCCCTTATTTTCTTGTTGCTTTCACCAGGTTCTGTTAAATCTACTCCAAAGTTTAAAAATATAGCAATTATATTATAATTTTTTTTATTACAATAAAAATATAATACATTTAAAATATAATTTGTCACAAAACCTATTGCTTAATTTATATGGAATAATGATGATTTTGGATTGGGGGAAAAACCAAAACAAGGACGAATGTCTTCTAAATACTGTAAATTAGCTTTTTTTCCGCTGTCTGTACATAACTTAACTTAAGGAGGGGACCTCGGGGCTAGACGAACTGAACCCAAAGAAGGCACTGGACCTTTCGGTTAAACAGTATTAGTGTGCATGATGGCTCAGAGTCAACACAACTTAACTTTGTTGAATGTTGCCTGTAGCATATCACTTATAATAGCGCCTCGCTCTGAACAGTTACTGCACTTTACAGGCATGCAGATGCTTTAGCAGGTGGTATTTCTAAATCTATATATATAAACAATATAACTGTACTGGTTTAATTTAATACACTGCTACGATGTAAAAAAAAAGCTTTCTTAACTTGTTTTACAGTTGCATGTCTATATTGAGCCCAGTGGGGACTGTGAACTTGTAGATATCGAAATTGTCCAGAGGGGGGAGGATGAAGAGGAGGTGCAGGAGGAAGGCAAGAAGAAGACAGAACAGATGAATACAGAGGCTGAGAGCAGACACTTTGGACAGGATCTTAGTCTAGAAAACAATCAGCCCTACATTGTGTACAACAGTCTAGATCTGGTGTTGAAAAGTAGGCTAGCACGCTAAAAACATTTTCATGGTTCTAGCTAACTTCAGTGAAGGTGTCAGGACACCCTAGGGGAGGGTACAACATTCTTGCCAGTTTAAAAATGTTTAAAAAATATATATATTTCATGATTTCTATTATTTTATAAAGTTTATATTATGCTTCAAACGGCAGCAAAAATTAAACTATGAACCACCTTTTTTTGGAGGCCATCAGAACCACTGATCTAACTGAAATCCTGTACCATTGTCAATTTTCAGTTGTATAATTCTAGAAAGGCTGTGTTCTGCTTATAGGCTAAAAGGAAAGCCAACAGTAAAGCCGTCTGTACTTGTAATGCCATTGGCCACCAAAGGAGGGCAGTATGACTATGATGATGAGCATTACAAGTCAACTAGTGGGTAACATTGCGCATCATACTGTATGCATGGAGAATTACCGTCCTGCCAATGTGATACGGTTACAGCTTATGGATCCATGTAATTATGGTGGATGAATTGAGAGTTAAGATGCAAGCATCTTATATACAGTCAAATGTCTTCTGTGCAGTCTCAGTTAGTCAGGATCTGTTAGAATCTTTCCTGTTTAACAACCCACCACTGCGTTGACCTGGACCTGGTACACCTGATACAGTCCTCACTCCTCATACTCCTCAAGACGTAAAGTTGTCTTCTCCATTTCACCTACTTCCTGTTTGTTTCAAAAAAGAAAATAACTGAAGCTGGTTTTCCATTATAACCATAATGGGATTAGTAGAGTTCAAGTTTGTTGCTTAATGGATTCACTCATTGCTCAACACATTGCATTATTACATATTCAATTACTACTATAATTACAATTTGGTCACTGAGCAGACGTTTTTTTTCAAAGCGATTTATACAGTACAAGTATTAAGGCGCAGGTAGGGGTTACACATACTCTAGTCACTGTGATTTAACTCAGTTCTATTAATTACTTTGGTTGGACAGCTCCTTTATCTCACTGCTCACAAGCATTATGCCGCTGGAGGTAAATAGCTGTCTGCTGTATATTTATATATTTTTTCCTCCCTAATCAATGTTTCATCTCACCTTTCAACCAAACACTTCATATTTCAAGCGGTCTTTGAAGAACAGGCATTGAGCCTCGGGGTGCTTTGGGGTGAGTCAGGCCTAGCTGGCAGACAGCACCTGAGAACCAACCTCAAACCTGGGGGTAAGGCACGCTCAATGACCTCTACAGTCAATGGGAAAAATAAAGGAGACTTTTGTTATTGTTACCGAGAGCCATGCGAGGCCTAGGCCCTCAGTACGTATCCAAGCGTTGCAGGTGATTTGAAATGAGTTCACATTTGTATCTTTTCTTGAACCTTATCGGTCAGTTGTTTGCTTGTTCAGTTGTTACAGATCACATCTGTTTCATACTGTATGATGAATATGTCGTTTGGTATATGTAACTGTGATTATATATTTGTTTATGCAACTTTTAGTTTGTAATTTTTCCAGAAAGCAATTTTTAATAAAATGTTTTTAAAGGTGCACTCCTTGATTGCGTTATAACACCCTTGAACCCGAGTTCACTGTAGAGGGAGGGGTATAGAAGATGCTAACCTATGATTTCTGTGGGAGGAGGAGGAGAGAGGAGGGCAAACCACTCAGCAGGGGCATTGCCGTTCCAGACACAAATTGAGTAGTGTACCTTTAATGTTACTGCAGTGTAACATAACGGCGTAATGAGAGCTATTCCTGTACCCTGCTACTGTATCTCTTCTAAGAGCTCCACCAACATCTGCCTGATTAATAAGTTAGGGCCGCTAAATATGGCTCACAGCCATGTAGCTTTAAAAACTACTTAATAATGGTAATCAAGATAATCAACAACGCAGCAATTACATCTTTACACTTTCCTCCCTTAATTATGTATTGTTCTCCTTATTGCTGCTTCCTCCGGTCTCAGGTGAATCGTTCGTCTTAAGTGTTTATGATGGTGTATGCGTATCACAGCTCAACTGTGTTCCGCCAAAGTGGCAGCGAGCTAAAAAAGGCCCCGCGCCTCGTTTCACGCGCCATTCAACCGCGACGGAGAGGTTCCGATGTTTTATTTATTGACGCGTTTTAGTGGGGGAAGACCTAGCGCTCATTATCATAAAGGCCCCGAGACATGGAGCCGCATACAAAGACCCCACCCGGCTCACAGCGCTGCACATGAAACAACACGCGGGCGCGCACAAGCGGGGCCGCCTTGTTGGAGCGACTTCTCGTCGGCAAGCACTGGTAGCTTCCGTGACGGAAGCCGACGGTGTCAAAGTGTCTCTGTCTCTCACACATAAACTGTCCCCGAAGCTGTCGACGTGAGAGAGATGTAAAACACGGGCGGCGTTTCATGGCAGACATTGTTTTCAAACACACACACACACACACACACAAGCAAGTGTTTTTTGTGTGTGAATATGTCACATGTGTGCTGTCGGGGCCCCGGGGCCTCTGGCAGTGAAGATGCTTCAGGAAGACTGTAACGCTGAACAAAGCCACCGGAGCCTGACCGTGTTGTTCCTCTGCCGCTCTTCATCTCTGTTGTTTTCAAAGCTCAAAGCGGCAGCACACAGACAGACATGTTGTCATGTGTTCTCTGTACCGGCGTGCACGTGGATCTCTGTTCTGGTGCGCTTGCCCGGGTGTCTTGTGCGGTGTGCACGTTGCCATGCGCCCTGCGTGAGCATCTATACATGTAGGATTGGTGTTTTTATGCAGGTGTGTGTGCGTGTGCGTGTGTGTGTGTGTGTGTGTGTGTGTGTGTGTTTGGGGCATGCAGGCACGTTGTCATGGGCTCTGCGTGAGCGTTTATTTGTGCATGTAGATTGATGTTGGCCCACGTGTGTGTATTTCCCTGTATTGTGCGTGTGTGTGTGTGTGTGTGTGTGTGTGTGTGTGTGTGTGTGTGTAAAGAAAGACAAGCAGTAGGAAAAGATTTGGGATAAGTCAGTAAAAACTCAATATGATCCCTGCAGAGGCCCATCTCTCTCTGTTCAATTATTTAGACTGAAAGACGAAGAGGCACGAGGAACATTTTCCCTCTGAAGCCGATGTTCAGCAGGAATGAATCACATATTTATCTAGGCTCATCTTCGCCAAATATCCGGAAATGGAAACAAATACCTTCAATTGGATTCCTGGCTCCGGTGTTTTCCTTGTGCTTCACCTACGTGTGTACCCGTGGCCGTACTGAAAGATTCCTCAGGATCTAGGAAAGGCACGGAAGTGCTGACAAGTGGAATTTTTCATGGAATCTAGATGCATTTGTGGCAGTTTTCTTCCCCGTCGCCAGAGAGAGAGAGAGAGCAAGGGAGAAGGGGGAGAGAGAGATAGAGAGCGCTCACCTATTTAATCTGATTAGAAGCGAGGAGGGGGAAAGTCTCCTGGCATGTCTTAACTCTACACTCTTTGACACCTGATTTTATAAAGAGATGTCACCGCTGAGCACCACGGCAATGCCTGTAATTACACTGAACTCAAATAAATAAATATGTTTGCTTTTCTTTGTGAGAGGGTGACAGTCTTTCCAACAATCTTGACTGGAAGAATTTGGTGTGTTTGTGCATGTGTGTGTGTGTGCGCGCGTGTAATCTTTTATCATCATATTTCAGTGATCGCTAACATACGTGTGTTATTTGTGTGTCTGGAGGAACTCCTGACAGCTACAGTAAAGCATGCTTTTTTGTTATTTATTCACTTTTTTCTCACTTGACTGTTATAATCTCTGCTCAGCCTGCTCAGGGCGCCGTCAAGCGCTGTTTGAAACCGATACGTTTTGAGACACGGCTTTGTGAATGTTAAGGTTAGAGTTTCTGCACAGTTGCTCTCTCTCTCTCTCTCTCTCTCTCTCTCTCTCTCTCTCTCTCTCTCGCTCTCTCTCTCTCTC
>JAODLI010000014.1:743183-755131 GCA_027575585.1 Percopsis omiscomaycus | reverse complement strand
CACCGTACTATCCAGTACAGACAAAGTCAACGGGTCTCATGTTAATGACCAGTTCACCTTTTACCATATGTTAGCCTGTGCTGGTTTAAAGCATTCATCAAATAAGAACTGCACCCCCGTAAACCGAGAAGACAACCTTTGTTATGAACATGGAATTATATATATGTCCCCTTTCATTTTCTGCATGAGCATTTAGACAAACAGAATCCCTGCGAGCGCCACTCCAATTTACCCCTCGTCCCATTTCCTGTCTCCCCCAGCCCCCCCCCCTCCCCCGCTGGAAGTCGTCCGGCGGGGGGCCGGGGACCCTAATATCACCTATGATCTTCTGTAGTCAGATGTAGCGTCGGTGGAGTGGGGTGCTCGAACAGGGCCTTCTTAGCAGGACCAGTCCGTTCTCATGGTCCTGTGCCAGGACACCAACCTGGGACGTTTATATGCTGCGTGGGGAACGTAGACGTGACATAAACTGTTATAAACAAACATTGGGAATGTATTTATAGGCTCTTTAAGACTGTGTTTAGAAAGGGCATTTATTTCTTTAGTGTGTGTGTGTGTGCGTGTCTGCATGAGCCATTACTGTGGGATTGCAGGCGTCAATAAACCGTAAGCTCTATTTTAAATTTTAAACTTTCCTCCAGCACCTCCCTAATAAGTTGCAATAGGGTCCTTCTCTTCAATGATCCAGTTTGTACCGCTTTGATTAGTGCCACTTAAAGCGCTTCCGTCTACTGTATGTAGAACAATGGGAGAAAAGGAAATGGTTGCGCTGGTGAGTGAATCCACGCTTATGGGCGGGCGAAGCTATATGCTCGACACACAAACGTGTATGTGAGGGTAATAAGGTGCACTGGTTTCTTCAAAGCAAACAGCTTTGAAGCTGTTGTATTTACTGATGTATCGCTCTATTTATCCATATCTCCCTGTCTCACTGCTACAGGCAGTGACTGAACACTGCACACATCCATAGGAAGCATCCAGTATAAGAACTAAATATGGATGAGCAGGGATATATTTTGTTTACGCCTAATTCTTATGATTAATTGATTCATTTGATACGATTTGCTCTCCCCCGCCCGTGTGCCCGTTTTGACAGCCAAAATGTAACCCATTAAACATTGAACAATGCTAGCGGGTGTCGTACCAAGTGTAATGACAAAACCCAGTATCCTTGTCAAACTAAAGTTGAACATTTGACGGGGAAAGCATCTTTGTATCCCTGTGTATCCCTATGTGTCCTGATGTCTATTTATAAAGCTGCCATTGCCTGACAGCTTCTCTTCAGGCATACTGTAACAGACCAGGGCTAGCTGAGAGCCAGCATCTGTTGCTATTGATTACCCGTCTGAAGACCGTAAACCATTTGGGAAACAGACATAGGGGCAGCAATCAAGAAAGGTAGTGTTCCCTCAGGCAGTTTATAGACCCATTTGCCTTTATCGTATGAAAAATTCTCCTATTCCTTGCCTTAAGGGAGAGCAATAAGTAACCTATACTGGGCAGGGTGTATGCACTTTAAACCTGCAAGCGAACCTTAAAGCTACAGCTCTGAACCAATGAGATCCTTCCAGGGTTAACATAAAGGTCAGATATGGCTATTTGACATACTGTTTTTACAATGCTGTACGTAGATGATCCCTGTGACTTGTCATGTGAACTGTGTAGTCTTCTTGAATACCCTGGCCTCGTTTCTAGTCGTAGTTTTCCCATAATGCCATGTGTGCTGTACTGTAGTAATAACCTGAAGAGAAGCAACGCTGTCTCAACCCTCTAGTACAGAACGTAAAGCTCTATACAAAGTGACTCATGGCCTACTAGGGTCAACTGTGGAAATACTGTACTGTATGTGCTGTAATGTTTTTGTTGCAGTGTATATTTGTTCATTCTTAATTCCAAAGTCTTACAATACCATTTAACTTTTAATTATGCAAGATCAGATCAGTATGCATATAAAAACATCATTTCAAAGGCCAAGCATTTCATTATTATCCAGTCTTAGTGTTGTATTATCAGTTGCGTAAATGAATCCTAAACAGATACAGATGTCTTCTGTGTTCTCTGACTGGCATAAAATCATTATCTGAGCACTGAACTGTCAAAGTTAATTTTACTATCCATCTGTTTTCTATTAAGAGGAAAAAGCTGCATAATTCATAATCATTAACAGTATGAATAGGCATGTACAGACCAGACGTTCAATCAACAGTCCAATTTTATGCAAAGTATTTAAGAATTCAACCAGGAAGCACTTACCCTTTTAAAACACCGACTGTGAAGCACTGGTTTTATTTCCAGGATTGCCAGAACAAATAGCAAGGAGACTGTGATATGATTAGAGACGAGCCCTTACCCGTCTGGTCAAATAAGATCATTTTTCCAGTGATTGCCCCAGGCCAAGCATGATTAATTTGCCACACATTGTGTCGGCTTATTGTACGCTGTCTGTTGCTCACCTCTCATATTCTGATCACCATGAATCTCAAAAACAAGGGGTTTCCAACTTCAATGTATGAGAGAGCAAGTGCTATTCTTGCATTAAATCAATAGTTTACCTTTGTGTTTTATCAATCAGCACCACTTAACCGCGTTGACACCTTTTGATTTCCTAAACCCGCTGATGATTTGCTGTCAACTCACATGGTTATATTTTGTAAGGTGATACAGTTCTGTTGAGGCCCTGTATGTTTCTGACATTGTAACGCTCAACCATTTTTCTCATAAGCACAAAATTGCAACGGCTTTCATTACTGAATTACCAAAGAAGCCTATTTGAGGTCTTGGATGTGGCTTTACAAATGAATGGTCACATAAATCAGTTTTCCATCACTAGACACAAAGAGACAGCGGCCATGTTTTTTGTAAAGAGTGGCAAAGTTTCCCTGAGGTCCAAATATGAACTTTATTCAGTTAGGTCTGATCTGTTGACCGCAGAAAATAGGGGACCAGAGACTCAAAGCTTATTCTGTCAGACCCATGTTAATCCTTGCTAGAATCTTTCTGTGGGTTTAAGTCATTTGGGATGAGGGCTAGAACATTTGAATCTTTATTGTTTCTTTAACTTCAGACCTATAAGAAACATTGTTTTATGCAAAGGCACAATAGCTCTAGACTAGCATCATTAAGAAGAATTTAATGATTCTATTTGAATTAAATCTAAAAGTTTCTCTGTATTCCAAAAATATTTTGATCATTGGGAAAATGTCTTCTTCCTCATATTTTTGCTATATCTCACAGAAGTATTTTTTTGTTCTAAATGTATTTGTCCCTTGGACTTGATGATTAATTATTTTTCTCAAAGTGTTCCCTGTAAGCATGGCTAACATAGCTATATACATCTCTGTGGCAGTTTCTCTAACATCGCTTCCAGTGCAAATTTCAGTCTTTTTGGTTTTTCACTCACCCCTCTGTCTGATGAGCCTGAATCTGTGAGATGCGGTCTTCTGAAGCGCCTCCCATACACAAATTGGTGGCGGTGGTGTGGTGGTAGAGGGGGTGTGGGGGTGTGGGGAGGGGGGCATGTCTATGGAGACCAGGCACAGGAGAGCCTCATTGTTTAATGTATACACACACACCGATGCAGTTTGATAGAGGAGAGGAGTAGACTGAAATGTTTCTATCCAAATCAAAAAAGAAGTAAAAAATAAAAAGTAAAAGCAGGCCTCTAAATACTAAACACTACAAACACTACTGTTTCACAGGCTTGTGAAGCGGCTAATTCTTTCCCAGACAGATGTTTGGCAAGCCGCATTACAACACGACACTGAGAAATGTTTAGACTGTGTTGAAAAGGAGAACTTATTTCAGTGACCTTTGCTCCACCTTTAGACCAGATTAGCATAAGACACCCTGAGTGATTTAACATGATATTAAGTGATACAGATATATATGTTCTGTTTTGAAAACATACACCTTAACTCCAGAAACCTAGAGGACTGAGTCACTTTGAAGCAATTAGCATAATCCCCTTCTGACACAAGATTATTAAGAACTATAACATTTTACTTAAGGCTGTTTACCAGAGATTCTTATTTTTATAGCTTCATTTATTTATTGAATGAACCTGATCTGATGTCTTTATCTCTAACGGCGGGTAGACAAGCGGCATTTAAATTCCGCCACAGGACACCTGTTTGTTAACTGTGGAAGGAGAAACATGAACCAGCTAATAGTCTTGGAATGCACTCTAATGGTCTTCTGGGATAGTGTGCTAATGTTTACTGTTGACATTTGTCTTTTGATTCGACATTTTCTCTTTTGATTTTTCACAGCAGCCTAAACCAGAATCGAAACCCTTTCTGCTCAAAATGGCTCTTTACTTCTCATGCACGGCAAAGTGGACTCTACTGTTAAGTGACTGATCTCTGTGACTGTTTTCCCTGGTTGCATTTGTGGTTTAAATATTGGTTTGAAGTTGTGTAATTCAAAATATCATATCCTATTAAAAATAACATAGGTTTTTAAAACAAAAGTGTTCAACACTTCAAGAGAAGATATATCAAAATATTAATAGTGCTTTTGAATCATAGTTTTTTACACTAATGTCAAAAAATAATAATAACAGGTTTTGTAATACTACTATTAAAATTATTTTTGTACTGTGGGTGCACTTTTTCAATAAAAAAAGAAGCAGTTTTATTTTAAAAAAACAACTGAATGCACATTATCCACCACTGTGCGTTGTTCATAGACACTTTCAGCAGCTTGGCAGTTAATACGAGGTCAGCTGCAGACTCAGAATGTAGGGTTGATTATAAACACGCTTTCATTTCAAAGAATATTTATCCAAGACTAAACCCCACATCTTCACAATGGGAATTAGAGTGCTTATTTTAACAGGGATTTATTCATGGACAATCACCTAGAGCTGTCAAGATGTTTGTACAACCACTGTATAAAAGATTGTACAATCAAATACATATTTGTCTGCCTCTTAGTTAATTGGTAAGACTGGTAAGATTTGTGGAAAATGTCCATGTTAAGATTCTTTATTTATATTCTCTGTTTATGTATGCCAACTCTGTAGTCATTTGATTTATTCACACTTCTGCCGTACTGATTGACTGATGCAATAGAGTGGTAACAACCCCAAATTTACTGTCTTAGAACACACTACCCTATTAATAATTCTTGCCTTTTCCGAGGCATTTAGTTAACATTTTCCTTTCTGTTCATATAAAAACTATATGTTAATAAAAACATATTTTATTTGTGTTAATTTAGTTGAAACAACAATTTCGGTAAACTGGATTCCAGCCCCATCAAGACATGCCATTGTAAAGAGACATACTTTATATTTTTAATTATTATAAGACTGATTTTCATTTCTAAAATACAAATTATAGATAACTAAGATACTGTTGACTGAACAGTGTTTACCACTGTAAAAATAATAATCAATGTGTATGGAATTGTGAAGAGTCCAAATTATGCATCGGCTGATACACGACAAGACTGTTGTTATACCTTCAGCTGCACTGTACTCTGTAATCCTTAATGTGGCCTTTCTATGTGGGGAACACACTAAAAATACTATAAGCCCACTGGATGGAGCTGCAACAACACACGGCAAGAGAGAGAGAGAGGTCTGAGAGCCAGGCAGAACATTACAACCAAACCCAAACATTCCCAGTTAACATACACAACAAGCATTAGAAAAATTGCATGCCTTATTGTTCCCTTTTACATTAGCCCTGTAATCACGACAGTTACTATCAGCCTAATACATTTAATTGCAAATGTGCAGCAAATGAAATGTGATGAAGGTTGATAAGGAGAGGAGAAAGAATGTGACCTATCGTCCAAAGCCGTGCTGATAGGGCTAATTATCATTTAATGTCTTTACAATTATACTTTATCTTTGCCAGAACACATACAATGCAGTTTGTATCTCATAATACTCAGACAGATTACTTTGGAGTTTAAATATTTATTATGGCGCTGATATACTGTAGCAGTTTGTAATATCCACAAACTTATGAGGCATTATTTTGTAGTAGGATAAAAAAAATGTTTGTAGAAAACTCATTTGGAATAGCATGAGAACAGACAACTGCAAAAATAACACTAATTACTTGATAGCAAGTCACTGTTCAATGTTTAATTGAACTGAAAGAGTGAAGAGTGAAAAATGTTTTATACTTTCACCGCAACGCGAAATAAATAGTTGTCTCATTCCTAAGACGTTACTTGTAATATAGTTTTGCACTGTCGCTGACTCCAGATACATTTATGAGCATTAGCCAACAAAGCAAACCAATGTCTAACCAAAACAAACTTGGATGAAAGGGAGCTTTGATCTACGGCCGGCCATAGTGACTTCAGCACTTCAGCTCGATTGTTTTCAGCTGAGGTTTCTCTGGGTGGCTTCACTTCAAGCTAACACTGATTCCGCCGGAACGGGACTTTCCTTTCTAGGATTTAGGAACCGCAGAGTTAGTCCATGACCATATTTCACCTAAACCAAAATACACTTCATTTTTATTGTAAACATTTGCTAGACACAAAGTATTTTTGTATAGTAGTTTTTTGTAACAGCTAAGCTGTAATTTAACCACCGGGTCTTGTTGAGGCTTCAACGGTTCACATTCCATCTGATCATACTTGTGTGTGACATTCAAAGAGGATTATAAGAATGAAACTGGATTTTTTTTTTTACAAATGTATTTTCATGTGACCCCTCCGAGCACTTGACCTCTTACAGGGCAGCACAGCGTAACACATAGGCTGAAATCTCCACATCACGCATGTAAAAATAAAAAAAATGGTAAGCGCCTACAATGCTACAGACAATGTTACTCAACTCTATCAAACTAATATTTCTTTATGTTAAAGAGAATGTTATAGAAAAAACCCTTGCACACATTACTGTACCAGATAACAGAAGCTACTAATACTTCTACTAGTACTACTACTTATTCTCCTCCATAGAGGACCATAGACACAAGAAAATGCAAACGCTGCTATGGAATATATATATCTATTACAAAACTAGACATAAAGGAAACACTTTGAATGGCCATGTTGTAACCATGCCTCCTGCCACACCATCACCACACACAAACACACACACGCACAGTACACACTCACTCCATTTCAATATTATTATATTATTCTTTGTTTGTTATTTGTGGCCAACATAAATAGCTTTATGTGCTTGAACATGTCGACAAAGCAGCCATGGCTCATTGACGGTTGATGGATGGCTGTGTGTGCCTAGCTAATTATTAGGACACATAAAAGGATGCTGTTGTTTCCAGAACCGGCACGGCACCCCCTCCCCCCTCCCCCCCACCGGAGGGGTCACTGGGTAAATATGGAGCCATCAGTCTGCGACTATATCACTCAATCTTGATGTATGAGCAAAGAGGTACAAATTAAATGCGCGGCGACCTTCTAGGGGGTGCTGGGGTACATGCAGGATGCCATTTGGGCTAATTCCTGCATGGGGTTCAGACAATAGGCCACTATGCTACATGGCCGTAATTACTTTGTGTACACACATCTGGATGTAAGTTCTCAGGAGAAGCTAATACACTTTAAAAAAAAGAGGCCTACCATTATGAAAGTGTAAAATTTAGTGTGTGCCAGTAAAACAAGTGGAAGGAGTGCGATTGTGTGTGTGAGTGTGTGTGTGTGTGCGTGGGGGGAGGGGGTAATTTTAGATGCATTTAAGTATAAACATACGCTAACTATTGACCTTGTCATGTCATCTGTTTCAGGGTTACTCGTTGCCATTGAAACAGGGAGAAGGGTTGCTCCTTGGACCAACGGCAGCAAGCTCAAACAGGATTAAATGTTTCACGGACCCCTCAAATCTCTTGCTCGGGGGCTATTTTCCTACTGCGCCTCGTGTACGTCGCACTCTCACTTCCAGCCATCTTTCGCTATTGGACACAGTCGCAGTGCCACTTCTCATACCGACACCATCTCTGTCACTGTGACGAACAACAGAGCGGGAGAGAACACAGGATTCCACATTTTGGGGGATAGCTCTTAGTGGGTGCATCTGGATTTCATAGCAGCTCAATTTTCTCTGTTGGTGTGCTTCTCAGATTGTCTGTGATGAGCCGGGCTAGCTGACAGAGCCGGCGTGAATGCCAGCCCCAGGCTCATATTGATATTGATTCACGGCTCCACCACGAAGCAGCTGCTGTGCGTTAGCCGCTACCTAGCATGATACACAAACAGAGCAGGTCTGCATCGGGCCCTATGAGTTCAGAAGACATACTGTAACTGTATAGGCTAATAATATTCTTGAATATGTTCCCGAGTAATCAGTAGCTAAATTCTAATCTTGTTTGTGTTGTTGGGTTAGTAAGTAATGCTATGTTGTGATTTTTTTGTTGTTGTTGCACCATATACAGTATATAATTCTACAGTAGTCTGCCATCATCTGTGGGTACCATATTAGAAATGGTTTTGGTGATTTCTGTTACTTTTATTTTTTGTACAGCATACAAGGTCAAATGTATTTTAAAACGCAAGTACAAATATTTATAACTTTATTGATAGTTTACTTGTACAAGATGTACATTCATATTTTGTGAATCAAAAGGGGAAAACATAAACTGTACGATGATTCATGTTTAGGCATGCTTGCATATGAAATGATAATAATTGCAATGGGGTACAACAAATTCATGGAGTATTGTTTTCGTCAACCATCCCTGAAATGTTTGTAAACTCTGACACGCTACATTTTAGGCAAACAATGCACTACAGCCACACCTCCCAATTCAAATGTAACACTTGAAATAACATACAAAAATAAATGCAGAATGCAAAGCCATGTAAAAATGTACACTTGTAGTTCAACTATTTCATATTTTTATAAACTTTCAGACAAAATAATAAATAAAAACACCCATATGTTTAATTTAAAATGGAGACATAGAAAAACAATTCTAGATGGAGGTTTGTTGTTAGAGAAAAGTTTGGTTTTAAGTTGTTAGAGATAGACCTTTCTAGAATCTAATAGAGTTCTGTTGTGAGAGCAGTATTTTGGGTTTTGGGGATTCTGAAAAACATATTTGAATTCCAAATTTTCATTATTTGCCCAAAGAAATCTGAAAATACTGTTAGAATAATATGGAAAAGCATGGTAATATATAACATGCTAAATTGAATTGTTTAAAAACTGCTTTGTGTATATTAGAAAATTAAATATATTTTGTAATGAGCAGTTTGAAAAATATTCAATTGAAATCTTTTTTCTATGTTAGGTTAATAGAGAAGTAAAGAGTTTTCAGACCCTTAGCGGTTAAATTCTGCAGCATCAAAAATAATGTGCTCAAGTCTACCTCAACAAGTGATAATTGTACCTGATGTATACAAATCTGTTTGAATACACAGTAACTTTATGGGATATGGCACATGGTTCTTGATGGATTTATTTAAACATAACATAATATACACTGCCTTAGAAAAACCGGTACGTTTGGCAAAGAAATTCAACACTCCAATGATATCAGCCCTTGAAAAATGACTGAGAACCATTGGGTGTCTTTATCGTTGAGGATTAACTGCTAGTTGTTTTCATTTTATCTATTTACAGTATTGCACTTAAACAGCACACCATTGCATTTCAGTTTAACTGATGCTTTCTTCATATTTTTAGAATTACAAAAAATGCAGTAATACCCTTTATCCAAGATAATGTCCTTTTGTTGATAACATGATGATATCAAATCCCCCCCCACCCCACCCCCATATTAGTAAAGTAGTATCTGCTTGTAGTGCCAAATACAAGAACTGAAGTGCAAAGGCTATCTTCACTTCTTTACCCAGGATACAGCACAATAAACCCAAAGAAACAAAGAAAGAGAGAGCACATTGTGGAGGAGAAATGCAAAGCGACGCCTCGCTGACACATGCCCGGCAACACAGAGTGACGCGTCTCCTCCCAGCACCCCGCTTAGCCGGGGCGGAGGGGATTTGTTGCTTTTCCTAATAAAGAGTCCGCAGCGAAAAGGTTATCAAACCTTTAATGGAGGAACGTGACCTTTCACTACGTGGGTGGGGCGGGCGCAGTGGGCCCAATGAGTGGCAGTGCTAAAAGAACAGTTATGTCAGGTAGGGATGGAGGCCAGCCCCGTAGAGCTCAGTCTTCCTCCATAGGAACTCATGCAGTTGGCAGCAGCTGGGGAACACAGTGGTTGGAGACAAACACGGCCATTTTTGGGTCTTTATCGTTATTATTATTATTTTTTTAATTTCAGTGAGAGAGAGGGGGGGCGGGGGGGGGCGGGTGACATCCAATGACTTGATGGTGTGTGTGTGTGTGTGTGTGTATGTGTGTGTGTGTGTAGGTCTCACCCCTCCCTGCCTCCCCCTCACTTCGCCCCCTCCCCCCCCCCCCTCTCAACGCGGCGGCCACGGGCGTCAAGTTTAGGCCCTGCCGCCTGCCACTTTGCTTTGCTATACGGGTCTTCCTGCCTGAGCGGGCCGGCCCGGCCCCTCAGACAGACATCCACATGTGTTTGTACGGTCCCGGGGTTGTGATCTGTGCCTGGAGTGGACTGAGCCACTGGCCCCGCAGAAGTCCTGCCTGTTGGGCGAAAAGTAAAAGGTGATTTCATTGGTATTTAATGAGCGTTCTCTACAAGTGGTTTGTTTTGGCAGCTGGCTTTGTGACAATTCTCTTGCTCCCTCCTCCTCCTCCTCCTCCTCCTCCTCCTCCATTTCTTTTTTTTCCTCCTCCTCCTCCACTGTTCTCCCCCCTTCTGTTCTCTCTCACACTCTCTCTCGCCCCCTTTTCTGTCTGTGTGTCTCTCTCTCTCTCTTTCATTTCTCACTCAGTGTTTTTTTTTTTTTTTTCCTGTTTAGTTTAGTCTTAGCTGTGAGTGTCATGGCCGCCTCGCGGGCCCCAGTCTGGCGTGAGAGGCGGCTATGGGCGTCAAGGCGCGCGGAGGAGGGGGGGCAGCCCGGGTGGGGGTCAGAGTCCCAGAGCCTCCGTGTGTTTTCTTGCCTTGAGTCGCAGGTCGGCGATGCTCGAGTTCTTGCTGTTGCTTTTGGCGGCGGCGGCCACGGCGGCGGCAGCGGAGGCCGAGTCGGCCAGCGACGCGATTGGTAGTCCGAACGGAGGGGGCGGGAACATCAGGTAGGGCGCGTGAGCCGCCAGGTGTGGGTGCAGGTGAGGGTGGGAGTGGGTCACCCCCTCCAGCTGCAGTTGAGCTTGGACCTGCGGAGCGCACACACACACACACACACACACACATGCGTTAGTCGATCCCAGATGCCCCAGGCCGTGTGTGTGTGCGTGCGTGTGCGTGTGTGTGTGTGTGTGCGTGTGGGGGAGAGTGGAAGAATTAGGTTTCACAGTCTGACACTATTAAATTCCCCCTGAAGTGTTACCCCCTCAAAGCGGTTGCTTACGGTGTATTTCTTAAGAAAACAGTTAGGGTCTACGCCCTATAAGCATTAGCCCCCTTTTTTCACGTCAGCCTTTCTTGAAGTTAATGAATCCTATACGTTGCTCTCAGATACCACGTCCAGTTCAATGGTCCAGAATCAAAAGTCCTTCCTAAGCACGGGACAGATTTGTTTAATTTAGACCGAGAACTCTGTTGTGCATCTTGGAAACAGGCGCCATCTTGTTACGCTGATTATGTATCTTGTTACGCTGATTATCTTGTTACGCTGATTATGTACACAACATAAATAAACAATTTTGTACCAAAAAGATATTCACATATTTGGAGTTATAAATATTTATCCAGACATTTTCCTGAGCAAAAGGAAAAAGGGAATTCATAAGGAACGTAGAATATCGGTTTGCACATTCCTGGCAATTATTTTATATAGGAAGTAAGTGAAAATTAGGCATCCTCTCACTTCAGAGGGAGACGTGAACGGGTTCTTGCGATTTCTCGTGTTTTTCACACACACACACACACACACACACACACACACACACACACACACACACACACACACACACACACACACAC
>JAODLI010000014.1:708980-725671 GCA_027575585.1 Percopsis omiscomaycus | reverse complement strand
TGTGTGTGTGTGTGTGTGTGTGTGTGTGTGTGTGTGTGTGTGTGTGTGTGTGTGTGTGTGTGTGTGTGTGCAGGTGCATGTGTATGCATGCGTGTGTGGGTGACACACCGAGAAGCCCCAGTGAAGTTTGACGGTGGAGGCATGGCACTCCAGATGTCTATCAATATTGAACAGTAAACATGGCGAGCGGGGCGCGGCACCCTGGCAGAGGAGCGGTTGAAGCCAACTGGAGTGGTTTAACTGGGTAAACTCCTGTCTCCTGGCAGCGGAGGCCGCAGATGTGACCGTTTACTGTCTTCTGAGTCTTCCTCAGCTTCAGGTTTGTAGGTACAGGAGAGAGTGTACCTTCAACAGCTTTGTAAAAAACGGATTTATATAAAGTAAAAGTGTAAACATGAATTGACTTCTTATGGTGTATGATACACCGTTGTGTGTGTGTGTGTGTGTGTGTGTGTGTGTGTGTTCGCTGACAACACAATGAGGGTCACAACAGACAGCCTGCATATGTTATGAAAAGCTCCCATTAATGCCTTGAAAAGTTCTCATTGTAAAAAGATCATGCGCTCCGCCCTGGAGGGGCTAGATCACCAAGGCCAAATAAACAGCTGGCGAGAAGCTACTGATTTAAAGAGCGCTTCACATTACTTTTCGCTGTCTTTCAAACTCAATAAAAAGAGCAGGAATCTGATTACGAAACTTTCACAATGTCTGTGTTTCTTCCTCCGCTGTAACCACCGGTCCATCCAACCCCTCCTCTCACACACACACACACGCGCGCGCGTGTGCACACACAAACGCACACACACACACACTCACAAATCACATTACAACACATCTAATTGCAGTTTATGATGTGGAGGAGAGCATATGCTCTTTGAGCCAATTGAATCATTAGAAAAGCACACAGCAGGCCTAGAACCTGCCAGAACCACAGCTGAGGAAAATATGTGTGGGCCTGGATTCCCCTCTTCAGGATTACTTCTGGGCCTAAACGCACTCACTCAATTTCACATGCACACACACACACACACATACATACACAACACACATACACAACACACATACACATACACAACACACATACACACACACACACACACACACACACACACACACACACACACAACACACAGCTATTACAGAGAAATGTAAAACAGGGAAGGTAATACTGGCACGGGCACACCTGACACATTTAAAGCTACAGTACATGACCTGAACTGACCAAAACAAACAGAAAGGATTTCGTGAACCATTATTGTATTCCTTCAATAAAGGATAAATATGGGCAAAATGGACCTTTACATGCATGAAAGGGTCATAGATTGTTACGGTACTTTAAATACACACGCTTCGACTGTGGAATCCCACACAGTATCTATACACACACACACACACACACACACACTCTATCTGACACAAGGCATAGGGCCTTGTGAGATACTGCTTTGACCGCCCCTTGATCCGCAGAGAAGGGCATAAGTGTTGAGGAAGCGAGAGAGACAGGAGCAAAGACGAGCCGTCAGAGTTAAAGGCAAACACACATTAAGCTTCCCAGAGCTGTAGTGTACTGTCTGTGACTCTCCTCTGCTCCCCATTCTATAAAATTTACATGACACACACCAGAAAGGCCACAAGAGCCTCTTTGATTGTGGAACTATGTCTGAAAAATACATCAGTCATCGTCTTTTCTGGCAGGGAAACTCTGAGACAAAGACACTTGGTGAATTCACACACACTCGCGTGTAGATTGGCCAACACAAACAACTTGGCACACACCAAGACAAAAAAGACACACTGTCTCACACACACACACAGGAGGAAGTCTGTGGTGCTTGTGTGTGTGTGTGTGTGTGTGTGTGAGACAGTGGGATAGCTTATATGTGTCATCTCCAATCGCTGTGATCTAAATGTATAAGAATTGATGGTGCCTTCCACCAAATGCTGTTATGGGGGACCTGGTTTGTTTATTTAATGAAGCCCGTGTCACAGCTGATCTGTGTCCTTGCTTTTGGAAATGGTGGCAGGTGTTGGTGGCAGATTTCCCTCAAACAGAGCCACTGAATTAACAAATCACATTACCATAATACCAGATCTGGGGACCTTTTTTTTTTCCCTGGCACGGGGCTGTCCCTGTAGCTTGCCCGTGTGGACAGACCCCAACAGGCCCAAATGTTCTCACAGTGCCAGCCCATACTTTCCAGGAGCCTCTGAACTGGGCACAGGACAGAACCATGAAAGAAAGAAATAAAACCTGCCAAGGCAAGGACAAAACATTTTACCGCTTTTCTACTTGTGTGTTTCAGTGTTTGTGTGTTATGTGTATTTATAGCTTCACTGTTATGCCTGTGTTTATGTGTGATATTCAAGGCTTAATGCTAGGCAGCCAGGCTGGGATAATAATGTTCTCACCGCAAAGAGGCCGAGCACTGGCTAACCACTTCAACACAGAGGGACATTATCACTTTGTCAGAAGGGTTTTAATGATAGGCTACACATGCAGCTGAATTACGCTATAACTAGTGGGTTTGTTGAGGACGACACTCTTATAGTACATACTAACATATACAGTACAGAGTTGAGACTGCACTAGAATGTACTAAAGTAGAGTTGACTGTACTAATATAAAAGAAATAAAATATTGGATGGGAGATAAGTCTGTAAATTGTTGCCCCTAATGAAAAAGGACCCACGTTACATACAATAGACTAGATTACCCAGGATATGACACAACCTAGGACAGGATACAAAAAGCTACAACCACTGCTGACAAATTGAGAAGAAATGCGATGTATAATCTGGGACAATTATGGTACCTCTGCTTGCATTTATAAACAACAGAGCTTTACGAAACAGTACAGGCCGGTAAAATTGAGAAACAGACAGGAAGACTGGATGTCAGACTCACTCACCTTCTCACAATCTGTGCACCTGAAGTCATGGATTTGCTGGCAAACACAAACCGCAAACTGTTTTCCTTGTGTTCAAAACAGTTAGCAGCATTTAGCCTTATTATACAGAATATTAATGGGTTTGGAAAAGGCACATCGGGTGCTATTAAAAACTCAAAGTGAGTTGATATGCAGATATAAATTCCATTACCTCCATTTATCATGCCTTTTAGTCACCCGTTGACAGTGGTAAACAAAAAACAAACAGCTAAAACTGAAGCTTTTTCTCTGCATGCTGGCTTTCCTCTAAACTGATTATTACAGGTAAAAAGATTATTTTGACGTTGTATTTCTTAATCAGCCAAATTGGCGATACGTTGCCTTTGCTTAAAAGGCATTAATGACACTACAGTCTCACATGCAATGTTCAGAGTGAAAGAACACATCTAAACAAGTCCACCTTACACAGCAATTCACACTCCGCCCAGCAAAATGAAATTTGACCTGTAGCTCAAAGTCAGATGTTGTAGAAGTGACAAGTTTGAGGAAGAAAGAGGAAGCCGTGTTTATATTCATAATTGTGGTTTTTAATCTGCCCCATAAATTTGGGCTACAGTAAATGCATACACATGGCCCGCGGGGTTATGGATGGATGAATGGATGGTTTACAGTGATGGTGGATGGCTCAGTCAATCATACACCGCCTCTCATCTTGCATTCACAAGCCATAAGGTAGCCAGCGACTACAGTAGCTGTGCCGTTGTACAACCCCACTGTCTGATGTTCACCAGCGGCTGACAACCTCCCAATAAACACACAAGCAAAGTGCACAGACACACACACAGACACACACACAGGCACACACACAGACACACACACAGAGACACATGTCAACAAACATGAGCAGCGATGAGCGATAGATTGTGACTGCGGCTATGCTCATATCTATAATTCATAACTAAGCAAATGGAGAATACTGCCACTGCCTACATTTAATGACAAAAGAAGCAGCATATCAGGGGCAAAATGAAGGTTTGTCAATCCCTTTGACGAAGGGGAGCTGAATCTGTCAGAGTACCCGGCGTTCCTCTGTTGTTGGGAGTTTTGGTGAAAACGCGGCAGCATTCGCAGTGACTCCCTCGACTCTGTCCATTTCCATAAATGCTGCTGGCTGTCTCACCTACGCCAGACACACACCCGGGCTAAATGCCCTGGCATAGCACTTGCCTTCTCCCATTCTCTCTCTCTCTCTCTCTCTCTCTCTCTCTGTTTCTCTTGCTGTCTTGCATTCTAAGCCAAATGGTCATTATGATGCGGCCTGCCTGCGAGACAGAGAGGCAGATAACTGAGAGTTCAGGGTTGAGATCATTGACAGCTTGATGTGACGACGGTCAATTGAAATAACAGGTTTTGGTGTGTTTATATTCTAAATGGGCCACTTGCGTTGGCTGGTGCGGGCTTTCTGCAGGAGAGGGAACTGGGGAACACTGTGGCTACAGGGCAGAATAGAGACACACACATACACACACACAGGCGTAGCTATATGTGCATGCACTCACGCGCACATTAGAATACAGACTTAGGCATATATAGACACACATGCACGTCTATGCGCACACACACACACACACACAGGTACAGACACACACAGTCATATACTGTTGAATATACTAGGTGCGGGCGTATACACACACACATTGCAGTATATACGTGCAAGCATACACACACACACACACACACACAGAGCACTCTCTCACTTTAATGAGCAGGTTATGCTAAGGCACAGGCTGCTAAAATCTGTAATTATAATCAACCTCTCTCTGCACTTTCCCTTCTCCCCCTCTCGCCTCCCCCTGCTCTCTCTCTCTCTCTCTCTCTCTCTCTCCTACTCTATCTCTCTCTCTCTCTCCGTCTCTCCCCATCAGCGAGCAGGCATAAGGGAATCCTTCACTAAGCACTGGAGGTAATGAGTTTATTGATTAACATGCGCAGATGAAGCGGCTCACTCAAATGAGTGTTGTTTTACAATATTAGATGGACTCAGGGTAACAGGACCATTAACTTACCTCAGTCCGACTCCTGGATCAGCTCCGTGGCTTTCAACCTGGGGGTTGTTACCACCCTGGGGGCCATGAGGGGCTTTTTTGGACGGCTGCAAAGTGATTTCTAGATCTAGAAATAATCTCTTTACATGGATTTTTTGTTTTTTGTTTTAATATCTTTTATAAAATGTGCTGACATTTAGCCAGTAGTGCTTATAGTTTATTATTGAGTTGTTATTTTTACACTTTCAGAAATCAAGATCAAGAAATGTACCAAAATGGGTACATTTGTTTGTTGCTGGGGCTGTACCTTATTAAAGAGCAACTTGCAGGTTAAAAATGGCACTACATTTACACATAATATTACTTAGAAATTAAGTTTTGAAAAGTCAATGCACGATTTAAATGTTTTATAAGACATAAAGGCAGAAAATTATACGAAAAGTCAGCATTTTAAGCAGTAAAAACGTTCCTTTAAAAAAAACAAAAAACTTTACATTACGTCACAAGGGTGACCTGCTACCACGGTGTAGTAGTAGTAGGCTATGGTGATAACGAGTCTGAGCGGTTGTAGTATTTAGTGAGTCTTGGTTTTAGCCTACTGGTAGTAGTCTTCCTTATGGTTACATTTTGTTTATGTGCATCTTGCACAAACACAATATTGACAGGACATCGAGTCCACATTTTTCCTAATCGGAAGAGGAATGGAGCTAGCTTTCATGCTTGAGTGCGTTTTGTACAGGTGACGGGACTTAAAAAGATGCATCTGTTACTAGAAACACGGTTGTATGCAGCGCTCATTTTAGACAGGAGGATTATGTTCCCGGAGATATTATTGAGTTCCGGATGGGATTCCGAACCCATGGCCGTGTGAGACTGATAGAAGGTGCAGTTCTATTGGTACACACATCTGCCTTGGCCTCAGTTCCACCATCTGCCCACACAAGCACCTATCAAACAAAATGTTGATCAGGAAATTAATCTCTCTCCCCCTACTAATTTTATCTGACCTCTCACTCATGTGACATGTAAAACCTAGCATAGATTTATTAAACAATGCTAGATATACCCTACCAGCTGATCCTTGCGCATTCTAGAAGCATAATATAGCCTACTGTATTTTGTTGTGTGGTACAATTCTCTATTAAATGGCCAAAATTTTATTGTATGGGAATTTACCCTAGCCCGTAGTAGCCTATTTAAATGGTGAGTTGTAGGCTACGCTTCATTATGGCACAAACAAATGCAAATTTTACAGCCTGCAAACTACCGGGACTAGGGTTTGCAACGTTGTGTACATTAGTAAGGCCTAGGTGTGCACGCAATAGGCTGCAGGACAAATCACATCCCCCACTGTATTAATTCCATACTGTACAGTAGCCTACTGTCAACGAACACAACATTAGCTATCCTTAGCCACCGCTTAGCTTACCGGTACATGTACTCACCAACACAGCTGCCCAATTCCCCACTGGTTCTCCTCATACCATACATTCATTTCTTGCTGATGGCCGTTATTTCTTTTAATCCTGGTCTCTTTGCAGGCTCATAATTATATCGCTGTGATCTATCATATCCGTAAGAATGAACATTCTCGATCTCCTCAGTGTCAACTAGTGTTGTATTGATCCATATTTCATTGTTAAACTTGTGTGCAAACTGTGTGCCTCTGCATGTGGCACTGTAACCCTGAAGACCAGTCAGTAGTGTCCAATGAGAGCAATAGCTATTGTAGGCCTCTCGTTTTCTTGTATCCTGACAGTGGCTGTTGAGGGTAATTCCTACGTTGAGATGATGTGATCTGAATGATACAATCCTTTGTCCTCCACCAGTGGTAATGGTATTAGGTGAAGTAATTTGAGAAATAGACACGCCAACAGGAACTACAGGTGGTTAAAAGGGTCAAACTAGGAATGCGTTAATGGTATTGAAAAAAGCGCATCAGATGAATTCATTAGTAGGTTGGAAATGCTACATGTTTCATTTTATTTAAACAGACACCCCCCCCCCCTATTTTCTGTTATTAATTTAGCTATTCCAGATTTCCCCTAGCCTAGTGCCAGTAACAAACGCAACTTTGGTAGCCCTAGTAACTACATTCAATTTACATGTAGTCAGTTGGATTTAGTTTTTACAAAAAATATTAAACGTAACGTAATGTATGTAACAAGTTTACCTTTAGGCACCAACATGATCTGATGTTGTTCCCTTGTTCTTGTGTGTGCGTGTGTGTGTTTGTGTGTCTACATTTATGCTGCAAAGAACCACGTCATTTAAAGTTGGGAACTGATGCTGTAGAAAGTATCCCCATGTTTCATTATTCCACATCCTGCTCTGCTTCAGACAGTACTAGCATAGTTTCTGCTGATAGCGGGGTCAGTTTCACACTCCCAGCGAGTGAGTGCCTCTCTTCATTTTAATGCACAGTGTTTTCATATGCAGGAGGGTGTGTGCTCTGTCAAATGACTGGCAGCTCTACAGCTGGCAAACCACCTGGCAGAGACACATCACGTGTGACCCACATAACTGGTACATGAACCTATTCCCTGACACACACACGCACACACACACACACACACACACACACACACACACACAGACACACACACACACACACACACACACACACAGACAGAACCTGCACCAAAGACTGTGGGCTGGATGGATGGATAGATGGAATACATAACCCATAACCCCAAAAACCTTTTGCCTCTTCTTGCTCAACTCTCCAAAGTTGCCTGGACATGTACAGTAAAGTGATATTGAACTTCCGTAAAAGCCTTGACTCTATACCCCGATGTACTGTAAGTCCACAGACTGATGTCAGCTCCATTTAAAAGAAATGTGTTGATTTTTGTTGACATGTTTCCATTGCCGTATGTTACACTTGGAGAGCAGTGCTTGCTCTCTGATGCTGTTTTACACAGGTTGTTTGGTTTCTCTGCTCAGCTGAACCCAAAGGACCCGTGTACAGGGAAGCGCTTGGTGTTTTGATGTGAATTCTGACACCTTGTAGTATTTATTGAACAGATTTAATGAATCTTTTTTTCCAACCTCCAATGGCTCCCATTGTATCTCAACTCACATCTACAAAGGGCAGTTCTTCTATAAGGCAAGTTACATTTGTTCCAGGAAAACAAAAAGCACTTTGCCCAGCTTTGTAGAGGCATTGCGAGTGTTTGTAAGAAACAATGGAAGACAATGGTGGCGGAAAAAAAGCAATAACATTCAGTTAAGCAACCACACAGAATATTCCATCCCAAAGGTCACCGTGTGGACTTACATTCAAGTAAGCTGTACAGAAAACCCTCCACGGGTATACTAATACTGTAATATTACAGCGGTCAGACTCAACTGCACACCCCGTCATCAAAACAATCTCCCACCACCAACAGAAACACGCACCCAAATTGTTACTATCAACTAGGGCGGACTCAAGTGCAGACACGGGCATAGGGGGTGGATTGGAGAAAGTTGGTTTCATTTAACAGCACACTAGGGCAGGAATGGGACTGGATGAAGGGAGCTAGGTAACAGGGACCAAGGGGAACCAAGGGGGACCAAGGGGGACCAAGGGGAACCAAGGGGGACCAAGGGGGACTGATGGGACCGTGGGTAGATGTGGAGGGATGCGGAGTCCAAGGCGGGGGATGACTGTGGCAGGAGAAGCAACGGGTGAGCTGGCAGGCACGCAGACAGATAGGTAAGCAGGTGGGCAGGCGGGCAGGTAAGCAGGCAGGAAAGCAGGCAGGTAAGCAGGCAGGTAAGCAGGCAGGTAAGAAGGCAGGTAAGCAGGCGGGCAGGCAGGGAATGATCCTGATCACATGAGAGAGTTAGTTAGCGAGGGTTAAGCAACATGAGAGCAAGAAGCACTAGAACTGATCATCCAAGGCCCCGGGGCTGTGTACTACCACACTGAGTGAGAGAATGACCGGGGGTTTATATACAACAAGGGTTGATGAGTAGATGAGTAGATGGATGGCAGGTGTGAAGGCTTGGAGCAGGTGTGAAGGATGAGTGGTGAGAGAGTGGTCCGGGAATGGTCCCACGCCCCCCACACACACAAACACAGACAGACAGACAGACAGACAGGGGGGAAAAGGAAACACAGGGAAACACAAGGAAAACACAGCGGTTTCGGGCCGAGGACGTAACATAAATGGCCTGTCATGTACCTTTAACATGTCAGCTCAGGTTACACTGTGTCCCCCCACAACCCTCCCCTCATCACAGGGGAGTCCCCTAGTGTGCTCTCCACCTTGCCAGCAGCACGCTGCCTCTGGAGGGTCCTGGTGCGCCGGGTGTCACCGCCACTATGAAGACACCAGCGGAAATGGCAGAACAAGGCAACGGCATCAATCCTTCCACCGGCGGTGTTTCGCTCCAGCCACTTTGAAGTGATGGCTGCTCTTTGTTTGGCGATACGGAAGAGCTGTCAGATTAGCAGGTCTGTCACATGGGCCTGTCGGCGTGTCTGTTGGGCCTGACAGAGCCTGTGATGGAGTGAAGACTCAACTAAAGGCCTATCACCCCCCCCCCCCCCCCCCCTATCCAGCCGTTGTAGCCTTTCATATCACAGACAGAAGGGAGGAGAAGGCTTCTATCCTCCACGCCGAGAGGGGGAGAGGAGGAGAACATGTCACGCTGCGCTCTCCATCAAAAGGGCTGCGTGAGCCAGCTGGAAAAGGATAATATCTATATCTGAATTGCTACACATACAGACAGACAGACAGACAGACAGACAGACAGACAGACAGACATAGATACACTAGAATGGCATCTTGAGAGCTGCTACACCCGTGTAGCATGAAATCTGTGCTGCAGACTATGTACCTAAACTTTACTTTAATGCCTAGCTAGATTCATATCCCCAAGCATATTTGCCATAGCTCTGGGTCAAACAGGTCACGAGATATTATTATGCGTCCATCATAGGGCCACCTGTGTGGTAAGTGTGAAGGCGTTAATATATGGTGAGGTGGTACGTGTTCTGAACATGTGTAGTGATTTTCATTCCAGTGACCTATGACAAATCTGTGAGGAGAGAGTATGTGGCAACTTTTAGTACTAACTGGGTGAGGGAGCCAATGGGCACAATCTTTTGATCAGTTTATTCCTCACCAACTGTCAACATGTTTACAGTTTTATTAAACAAGTTAGCGTGCACGGGCACACACACACACACACACACACACACACACACACTCATGCTAGGCTACTGTAGCTTTTCTAGTTGTTATTCATCAAAATTTAAATGTAACCTGATGTGTTTGTTGAACTGTGAAAATACTTCAAACTGCACAAGTGAGGCGTTTGTTAAGGCTCCCTTGTCCTCTGCTACAGTACAACGGGAGCTGAGAAGGGGGCAGGGCAGCTGTCACTCACTGCCTGTCACTCACTCTCTGCCTGCACTAACAGAACTGATATCGCTTGAGTATCTATCATGTCTGAATGGATAGAACTTTCTGGGGCCCAAGAAAGAAGAAGTAGCAAAACATGTTCAAAAGATGAAGGTACGTGATCTGAACATTGTTTGTTAGATTGGTTATGGTTATAGTTTTGGACTTTATCTGAATAAAAGGCTCATTTACATGCACAAGCAAACATAAGCATTGGCGTGTAGCCTATGTGTGTAGCTGTTTACTTATCCCTGCTGGTCATTGATAAACCTTTGCAAAGGATCTGTGAGCAACATTGTGAACACAGGGACCTTTGGGTGGAGTTTCTGACACAGAATATTCACTATTCAGCATAGTAGATCTTCTCGGTTCAGTGGAAAAGCAACATGAAAGCGTTCCCAGAACCAGGTAGTTCCCATTCCAGATACTGTAGTTCCAGAGCCATTATGGAGAGACAGATGGATAACATAGAGACTAAAGGCAGTATGTCTATATGGGCAGTACATTGCTGTACCCTACTCTGCATGCAGACACATGGTTTTTCTTCAACAGGAAGTCCCTGTTTCTTACTTCCTCTCTGGTCCGTGCTGTTATGTGCAATGAGGCGTGAAGCAAGTGATTCATTATCCAGGACACCTGGTCTCCACAGTCCTACAGGTGCAGTGTGTGTGTCTGTGCGTGCGTGCATGCGTGCGTGTGTGTGTGGATGTTTCAATGAAGTGTAATAACACGCTAATGAGGAGAGAGTGATGACTGCACACACAGCCAGACCCGTACAGTAATATGAACTTCCTGTTTCAAGTAATGCTTATTTCCTGTTTAAATTATGCTGTAATTAGGAGGCCAGTGGCTGCAGCCAGCGTTATACAGTGCGCACTGTCGTGACTTCACAGCACTGATCCACTCTTTGACTGTTGGCCGAAGGAGAACCGGCCATCCGGATGGGAAACAGCTAGCTAACCTGTTTACTAAAGAAAGGAATTACGGAATAGAATAGAATAGAATATACTTTATTGTCCCCTAGGGGAAATTTATCATGGACTCAAAAATGCGTAGTGCATAGTAGTAGCTGCCCTTACAGACAATAAATACACGTAAAATACAAATAACAGGTGAAGACGTACAGCTGTTATTTGTATTTTACATGTATTTATTGTCTGTCTTAAGCTTATTAGTGTTGTATCTTGTCCTAGTCCGTTTGCAAACCATTTCAGAAATGTTGAGAAAAAAACGATAAGCTGAAATCTAGCACCTTCCAGTTAAGCGATATAGGTGATCAATTCAAAACCAGACAGCTATGGACAGTGTGGGCCGTCCATAGCATTCGGGTGGGTTTAAACTCTGTTTAGTTCTACCAACCACTGAGGTTGGAGGGGAAATGCATCACTGCCTCTGTGTGGCTAATGTCACTTTTCAGAAAACGTCACACCTAAACACAAGATTAAAAAGAAAATAAAAAAAACGGAATTCCAAACGACAAATATAAATAGAAGCAAAACTTGACAGACACACTTGTTTACGTAAAGAAATTGTAGATTTTGAAGACATGCTATAATGTATGTATGTGTGAATTCTGTTGAGTCCACAGAGCCGAGCGCCGAGCTGTCCACTGGAAGGATGAAAGCATGGTGTGCGCCATATGGAGCAACGTTACCTCGGGCTTCGTCATCTAACTGATGTATAACTGCCCACTGGCTGCACAACAACTCAGGCAGAGAGAGAGAGAGAGAGAGAGAGAGAGAGAGCACTGAGGGGTTTGTGATGAGGATAATTAAAGCCACGCATTCCGGAGGTCTACTCCACCTGACAAATTATGAAAGGCCTTTATTAACGTGAGGTGCGCTGCTTTCTTCTTCTCCCACACTCCACCAGGCAAGACATCTGTTATTTAAATTCCAAACCAAACGAGAAGGCAGGCATTGTGTTACCCCAGCACACTGTCTCAGCAACATGTGACAGAGAGAGGAAAGTAGAGATGTAGCTGCAGGAAAGAGAGAAAGCATATTGGCTTTGTTAATAACACACACACACAAAAAAGGAACACAGCTTGAATTCCAATGACGGAGGAGGAGTTAATGAGGTGTTTTGATGTGACGTGCGAGACCTGACACGCGCAAGCTAGCGCTGAGCGGCTGTTTCAGAGGTCAGCACTCACACACACACACACACACACACACACATAACCCACACATGTATTTTTGAAAAGAGCATAGCAGCTAATATAAATTAATCAACTCCCTGTCATTAAATCTGTCACAGTACGGCATTAAATGATGCATGCATGCGCTTGCGTTTGCGTGTGTGCATTCTAAGGGCACCTTTAGACAGACAGCTATTACAATCCCATCTGTGTGTGTGTGTGTGTGTGTGTGTGTGTGTGTGAACACAAACAAAATGTCAGTGTCAACGTGTCGGCATTTCCATTTGAAGGTGTCCATCTCTGCTGGGTTAACAAGGAGTGATGTGGGTGTGTGTGTGTGCGTGTGCGTGTGTTATTCACACTGATGGAGAGTTCAGAGCGAACCATGGCAGACGATGTCATCGAGAGAGAGAGAGAGAGAGAGAGAGAGAGAGAGAGAGAGAGAGAGAGAGAGAGATGCTTCCCAGCATTGTGATGCTTACAGTCCTGTCTGTCAGACCAACGTGAACCACGTCAACACAGTGTTTAGGCAGAGGAAAAGGGAAAGAGAAAGAGAGGAACGGAGGGGGGATGTAAAGGAGGAGAGGGGAAGAGAAAGTCCCGCCTGAAACTCCTTCTTTTCGTCTACACCTGTTGCCTCTCCCCCTCACCTGTGTGTGCACACCAAATGTCTGGGTTCTGTTTATTTCTCAGTGTTCTTTATACTCCAGCTGCCTCCTCTAAACTCTCCTCTACTCCTCTCCTCTCTTCCCCTCTCCTCTCCTTCCTCTTCCTCTCCTGGCTTCTGCTACTCTCTTCTCTCTTTTACTTCTTTCTCTTTTGCTCTCCTTCTCTCCTCTCCTCCTCTTCTCCCCTTTCTTTTGCTTCTCTCTTTTCCTTCTCCCTCTTCTCCTCTCCTTCTCTCCTCTCCTTCTCCCTTCTCCTCTCCTCTCCTACTCTCTTCTCCTCCTCCCTCCTCTTCTCTCATCTCCCCTCCCTCTTCTCCTCTCCCCTCTCCTCTCCTCTCCTCTCTCCTCTCCTCTGTCCGTTCCTCCTCTCTTGTCTCTCATTGGTTGTGATGTTTCAGCGGTCCTGGTCCCTCGACTGTATTCGCACACATCAATAAATATGCCATGCACGACAACCAGATCACGATAACATGTGCATGCAAACACACACGTGCAAGAAGGAAGCGGGGAAGGAAGGAAGCAGGACAGGTACAGAGGAAGTGTTAGAGGGTCTTGGCATGATAACAAACACGCCTACACCGTCTCTGATCTCACCATTCTTACTGTCTCAAAACAATTCTATTGGTGTTATATTTGTAGCAGATTCTTGTCCTTGGGTAAAATGATGTAATAATAAAACAACATTTAAAAAGTTTCTTCTTTTGGAAATGATGTATGAAAAACTGTACTGCATGTGTGTGTGTGTGTGTGAGTGTGAGTGCATGTTAATTCCAGGTTGCAGTGGGACAGTGAAATAAATCAGCCCCAGCTGATGTGTGTTTACCTTCCCTAAGCCCAGGGGACTCTGGGTAATTGAGCATGAGCAGGCCGGCGATATAAAAACCCATTTTACAGGGTGATAAAAACAAGCCTGTGCACCACTACACACACATGCACACGCACGCACGCACGCACACTCAGTGAAACGTATCCAGACCCTAAAAAGAATTAAGCAAGGTTTGACACATCCAGTGTCAAACCTCACAAACTTTGTGATTACTAAATAATAACAATATAACAGTCAATACACTGATAATCTGTGATCAATGCCTCCAGATAGAATATTAGACATATGGTCTAATATATAATGAAATAACTAACACAAACACTAAAAGCTTTAATACAAAATACAGAATATTAAATATAATAAATAAAATAATTATAATAAATATAAATTGATGTGGCTAACATTGGTAGCTACAGTGTAAAGAAGCAGAGTATTTTTTAATAAAATATTTTAATGCTACATTAATAACAACATGTTTGATTGCATAAAGAAATGGACTGCGTGATTGAGTTATTAATTTGAATGACGAGTTGGACTGATGTAGAAACAGCTTATATATCACACACATTACTACGAGACTAGCAAGATGGGGCTAACAGCAAAAACTACCCTTAAATCAATGCACACAAGTCTGCACACACACAAGCACACACACATTATGTAATGTCATGCTGTTTTTATTTTACTCACAACAATATTACCAATGACATAAGACAATAACGTATAAAGTAACAAATCATAAACATACATATGCCCAGGATGTAGCAATATATGCCTCTGAGATTGGTAGGCATCCATGTAACTGAATAAATACATTTAATTCTGCAGTGTGTGTGTGTGTGTGTGTGTGTGTGTGTGTGTGTGTGTGTGTGCGTGCGTGCGTGTGCGTGCGTGCGTGCGTGTGGCAAGATACTACATGTTGATGGCATCCCCGTAGTAACGGCTTGCCTGCTCTGTTGTGTGTGCTCTTGTAATGGACCCATGTAATGGTGTAATGAAAATTCATGATGAGAGCGTGTTAACTGCATTAGCCAGGCTCGGAGTTCCAGCACATGAATAAAACCAACCAGGCTGGGGGGAAAAAATAACAGGGAAGCTCATTTTGATGCCTAATTATTTTTGGACTTGACAGCCTGGCAGCAGCCTGGCCTATGTGTATGCGTGTGTGTGCGTGTGTGTGTGTGTGTGTGTGTGTATGTGTGTGCGTGCGTGCGTGCGTAGGTCTTCATGTGTTGCTGAGTCGATGTGCGGCGGTAAGCCGGGCCCGTCTTTATGGGCCATAATGAGAACACCCACCTCAACAAGATCGGCCCAGGAAACCTTTGGTGCGTTGTTTTGTTCTGACACCTTCCGCAACAAATCAACACACGGTTCAACTCGCTGTGTTTTCCCCTCCTAAATATGTGCATGTAAAACACAGGCGGCTCTTGTTTACAAATGCCTGGTATTCTTTCCTTTCTTATGTTTACATACGTTGTGGTGAACAACAGAACAACAGTACAACACAGTGCTAGATTATTAATTACTATGTAAGCATATAATAACAATGCATTAAACTGTATTTACCCTATTATATACAACACTTTCAGATGGCGTTGTGTTTTTGTAGTATGTATAACACTATGGACAACAATATGGACTTTTTTGTAGAAACTATATGCAACATTACTGCGGGGAAAACCCTCATATGTTCCTGCTCCTAGGTTTGCTGGGCGGCGGAAGTAGCTTTTCCTCCACCTCCACTAACTCTATATTAGCAGAGACATTCCATGTTATCAATGCCTGAGTTGGTACTCCGGCCACCGGTATTCCTCTCTGTGTCTCCACGTCCCTGTTTAGATGGAGGGCCGTTGCATTTAGGGCCGCATTCAACCGTGGCTGGTTTTCCTTCGTAGTTACAAAAACAGATCTCTGTGATCCCCATACAGGCTTTGTTAGTTTAGTGGATTCAGCTGTCGTCCCATGCATGTTTCACAACAGAACTATATCCACCAGGAGACGGTGACTCACCAGGACACTGCGGTCTGTTTGACTGTGGGAGGGATGTCCCGGGGATGGAGGCAAAATCAGGCTAACTTCTGAGAGGGACCTCTCTGCCGTGAGCTGAGACTGCTGGGCAAGGCAAATGCCGTTGTAAGGTCCAGTTTCCAGTAGGAGACAGCAGAATGATATTATTTATTCATTAATTCAAATGATAGGCTGTAAAGTAATTGTATACTTTTAGTTGCATTATCTTTATGTTCTTTGCGTGTGAATTGTGTCAAGTTTGCAGCTAAGAGTGGCAAGCTATGAACCACTTCTACGGGCCCATGGGCCAACATAAGACCGGTTAGATAATTGCAAGCACCTGTGTGCCACAAATGTGTGTGTGTGTGTGTGCGCGTCCGTGCACGAACACACGCACATGTTAGCAATCAACCCCAAGGGACTGATTGAATCCTTCCTGCCCAACCGACGGGAGACGCGCTCCAGTGCAATGGAGAGGATTCCCAGAAACGGGAATCTCCCAGGATTATAGCCGGAGTGAAAGGGGTGCGCTGTGTCCGGATGGCCCTCATTGGTTTATGATTGTCCTTATCCTAACTACATTAACCCCCCTGATTACCTGATTACTAGGACAGCCATTATTAGACGCTTCCAGTGGAAAGAGTAAACACAGAGGTTAAGAGGTAATCATGTCCACCAGCCCGGAGAGGAGATCTGAGAAAGGACGGGGGGGGGGGGGGGG
>JAODLI010000014.1:668544-679166 GCA_027575585.1 Percopsis omiscomaycus | reverse complement strand
TGAGAGGAACTACTTTCCACAGACCTCTGTGGAAAGTAGTTCCTCTCAACCAAAGGATTTCATGGTGATTCTCTTACAGTATTAATACTTAATGCTATTACAAGTATTAAGGAGCAGGTAGGTGTCATCTAACTCAAGGATGTTTACAGGCCAGGCATGTTGGGGATCGAACCCAGGACTTTCCAGCTGGACGAGGACCACCCTAAGCACTAAATATGGAGATCCCAAGGGGCAGAGCACATCTATTTAGGTTGTGTCTTCAATCAGCCTTCAAACTGCAACCAGACCACATGTTCCTCCACTGGAAACAGTAGACAGCCCACCACCTGCTCACGAGACATAAGCGCCTGTTGTGGTTGGCATGAAAACACTGGACAGCACCTACCACACTCTTCTGTCTGTTCTCGTTGCCAGACTCGTCCCCGGAATGACTGACAGGTCCGGAGGTGTTCACCTCCTCGCCTGAGTTCTCGCTGTAGGAAAACCAGTCACACGGGCGCGCATCACTTGAAATAGGCGGACTCGCAATTTAAATGCACTTAACTTGGAATAATCACAGTTTAAACATACTTATTTTGCTCTGAGGACTTGGAGGCAGATGTAGCCTTGGGATCAGGTATCATCTCTCAGGTCATAAATACACAGCTCACGGGTGTCTCGGCATCTGGGCATATGTTGGACTGAAACCTAAGAAAATACCATTGGTGATTTTTAAAGTATTTAAGACATTTTGCCAACAATGAGTATTGTGAATTTATTACTGGCTCTTGTAGGGGCATCACCTGATCCAAGAAAGGATTTTAGCCTTCAGCTTAGTGGTAAAATGTGGAAAGTGAGGCTAAATTAAATGTTTGAGATTGGTTTTCAAAATATATACATTATAAATTGTAAATTGTAAAAATTGTAAATACTGATTATATATAAATGTACCCGATATAATCATGTCAGCCATTTGACACATTATTATCTATATACTACACAGCTATAAGCTTTTTTTCAGCGACAGACTAACTTCCTGATTTAGGACACGGCCGTGATTGGTTAGCTGCGTTTTAGACGAGAAACTGCTACATATGATTGGACCGTATGAGTATCACTCATGCCTTAGTGGCTCCTCTGTCTGTGCACGGCCTACTGTTTTGTTTAGGACTGTCTACAAGACAATACAGTCATTCCGACACAAACGTGCATTTTCCTTTACACTCAAATGTGTATAGGTTTAATATATCATTAGCTCCTCAAATAACGCAAGTACCAAAATAATAAATTACTTTCGTTGGTTGACTTTTTAGCAAAGCCTGTCGCTGTTTTTGTACAGTAAACAGTTTACCTTTCAGATATATAACATTACATTATCATGTTATTCAAATGTAACTGCAGGATCTTACCAGAAATGTGGAAGCTGGTAGCTGACATTGTATTCACTTATGAGCCTTAAGCAAGCCAAGAGCGACTCTCACGAACGAGCACCGCGTTCACGTTTGTTGGACGCACGCCGAGAGGATTCTTTGACGTTATTTTTGTTCTCCGCTAATACAAGTTTTTTCTACATTTACTTAAAATGCAAATTTAAACTAAAATATACGTCATGATTTCCTTATACATACATTTGTTTTGCTATTCTGTTGATATAGCAATGATTCACTCAACCACACAGTTCATTCAATCTTTTTGTATGTGTTTATTTACAATTGCTGTTCAAAACGCCTGGTATTGGAAGGCATTTCCCATGCAGGTAATAAATCCACAAAACTGAATCACCACTGGACTTAATATGGGCCACATTCAGAAGAACAAGGTAAAAACCTACATTACTGTATAAATTAACTTTACAATTGCATCATTATTGTGTCACATTAATGAAATCGTGTAGCACCGGACAGATCAACGACGCATTCGTTCTTAGATGCAGGATTTCCGCGGAGCACTATGCTACTACAACTGCATCTAAACCCCTTCACCAGAACCTATTTCTGGTGAAGTATTACTGAGTCAAGACAGGAACTGGGAGATGAAGGTCGTGGCTGGGCTAAGGTCTTCTGTCAGCTCGTTGGGTAGTGACGAAACCACGGACGTTATGGTACGTGTTATGCCCAATACCCTGCAACAGAAGAGTGTCGTCATCAGATTAGAGTAGCGTGAATACAGACAAAAAGGCCTGTGAGTGTAATACAGCGAGTTTCTCTCACCAGCTAACGTGGTGGGTTGCTAGCTGAGGCTCCAGCCTGGCGCTCTCCTCCGTCACCAGAGACTGCTTCATCTGTTTGAAGTTGGCCTCGATATCTTTCTTGATTTCAGAGAGGGCCTGGACTCCCCTGAAGGAGCTGACGACTTGCTGTAATGTGGCACACAGGACATGGGTGTCTGGATATTTTCACGACGTTGTATTATGCGACTAAAAGAAGTGGGTCATTGCCTGCGGCCCACTTCGTTTTGGGGTCAAAAATGTTGAGAACAAAATGCTCTAGTGAGTCGTTCCACCTACATATATGACAGAGAGCTGGTGGGCAATATATTTGTGGCTTCCGAGGTGTCTAACATCCTCCTCTAGCTGTTGAGTCAGCGTGAGCAGTTGGTTGAGTCTGGCAAGGTGGGAGAAGTATTCTGCAACACAAACACATCCCAGATCTTAGATGGTATCACAGGAGGGTGCCATCTTGTAAGCTTGGAAAGGAGATAGTGATTGGGATCGACCCTTTGATAAAAAAGACATTGAATCGGTCTCTGAATCACTGAATAGGGACAAGAATAAGTACAATGAAATGGTCCTTCAACAATGTGTTTTAGACAACAGCAACATTGTTCAGGTGTAAAATAAATCAGTCAACATTTCAGTCTGTGCTAGTATATTCTACAGACACATTCTGGGTAAATGTATCATTTTGCCTTATTTAGTGACAGAGATTGATTTTAGATAGAATATAGAATTATGCCTCATGTTCCTGGTTCATAAAAAAAGGATTATGGTGGGGTAAGGGATCTTTATTCCGCTACTATCTACTCAATCCACGGTTGTAGCCCTCACCGTCCATGGGCGGTTTCTCCAGCATGTCCACTGGACTGCCTTGAATAAGAAACACCTCGACTCGGGGAAACAGAGCCGAGAGACCCACTATGTCCAAGTAGTCCTGAGCAGAACACACGGTTATAGACATAAACACATTTTTAAGTTGCCAATACTTCCCTGAAATTACACATCTTCTCATTTCACACATTGTACGCTATTATATCTTAGAGCTCAAGAGAGCAGTTTTAGTTTCATACAGCCGATACCTCAAGCTGTGGCATAGGCTTTGGTAGATGTTCAAGGCACTGCAGCATCTGGTCCAGAATCTCTGATCCTTTCATTTAAATGAGAAAAAAAAAAAATCTAATAAAAATATGAATTGCAGGTACTGTAAACGAGTAATGATTGTCTTTTGGATAATGCTAACCTTGAGCCTGGAAACTGTCTGACTCCTCTGGGCTAAAGTCTTGTCCCAATTGCTCCTGGAACTTAAAAGGTTTAAATTGCATGATTTTAAATAACATCCGGTCAGGATAATTCTTGAAAATATTTTATAATACAAAATTACAGTTCTTCCGCAATGAATATTTGCGCAAATGCAACTGGCAATAAGTTCTGATGTATAAAACAGCAGCACACACTACACACAATGCGTGTCATTATTGTTTTGCATTGACGACGTGGGACATTTTCTCTACAGAATATTTCACCCGACCTGCTGCACCTGAGCCCGGATGAGGAGGTCAAGTTGCCCGCAGAGACACAACATCTCCAAGCCCACTTGCTCAGGGCTCAGCCGAATGGGCATTAGCGGTCTCCTTACCTGTAGTTCAACTCAGTCACAGGCAGGAAAGAATGACCCATTAACCACAGCGTACGGACACCTTTCCCTATTCCCCACCCCTCATAAACACACATTTACCGGCCGGCCATGAAAGAAATGTGAGAACCTATCAGATCACTCCTTTAAATGATGTGATTGTATAGCCCAAGTATAGGAAAGTGGACCGCTCGGAAATGAGCTGCAGCGTTTGTGCAGGCAGAGGCGTTTGAGAAATAAACCCCTAAATAGAGCATGAAACCCCCACTGTGCTTTTCCGCGTTAATATTGCAGTGAGAAAAAGAGACGCAAAAATGATTAAACAAGAGACTTACCTTTAAATTTCTCGTGATAAACGCAAGGCTGAAATAGCGGCTCAGCCGTGCTTACTGCCATAGCGGACTGAACTGGCTATGATGACACACTCTGTCTAAATTATATTATGTAAACCCCATACAGGGAAATGGTGGTAGTGAAATGTGATCTCATAAACAATCAAGCGTAAGTTTTCATTTTGTGGTATCTCTGATCGGTAGGCTAATGTTTGGTCTGACAAAAGGGGTGCATTCAACAGAAGTTGTCCTCAGAGACAGAGCGGCTGCGCTAATCCACGTCGTTTCGTATTGCAATATCAATAACAATATATATATATTTATTTATTTTTAATGAACTCAGTTCACGTTAAAAAAAAAGCAATAAATACTGTATTACTGGCTTCTTTGCTACAACTCACTGAGTGGTTCGAGCAATGTATAAATGAAAGCCCACGCCCTAACAACACATTTGCAGTCTTGAACGTCGTGCATACCGGCATGTGGAATGATGTCATGTTTGGGGGAAGGCTCAAGACTCAATGGGCGCGGGCACCCGCCTCAAAAATACAGACCGATATTATTGAAATAGCATTATGCCATTATGTGTCGCGTTATACAGGCTAATAACCTCAAAACGCAGGTCAGGTCTGAGCTTGTTTTATTAAATAGTAATCAAAGGCAGACAAGGGGTCTTACATAGATTTCTTCATTCAGGACTGCAGTCAATAAAATACAGCTGACTTATAAAGTTTGTCACAGTTTTACAGTATTCAAAGTGACAGCTCAAAATAAAAAAGGCCAAGGTCTTGACATAGTAAGAGAAAAGAACATTTAAATAGTGTGCTAAAAAAGAATATATCTCCAATATGAGAATCTATCAGGCATTATAAAAAAAATGTGAAGACAGTCCCTTGCAAAAGCCGAAGCAAACTGTGTAGCACTTTTTCCAACATGCAAATATACAACAATGTACATCTTTTGGTAAACAACCACATTTTCATTTAGATAATCCTTTGTTCAGAAGTGCACCTGAAATGGAAAAAAAATACAATTTTCGTAATGTTTTGCATCAAATGCCTGCTTCAATATGCACCTTCTTAACAGTTATTTCTTTGAGTCGCCTGTTACTTTCATTAGGAACAACCATTACATCCCAGTTCTGCGTGAACTGGCTTGTAATAAATGTAAATGTACATCAGGTTTGAAGTCTATTGGCTGAAGCAGAGAGGACACACGTTGCATTTTGACATCTTGAAACTTGATTCACCCCATTTTAGAAATGACTTGTGGAGGGAACCAGTGGACTGCACAGTTGTGCTCCAGTACGAGGGACACGCTGTTGCTACTGACGACCACCAGGGGGCAGGGTAAGGTTGGCCATCAGCTCGTGCACAGAGGCAAATATTGTGCACTCCCCTGAGTTTAAACACCAGACAGACACACAGACACAAATGTAATATCATTAGTATCAGTAGTTTTGTTCTGTTTTGATCCCATTGCTTACAAAAATAAGTTTGTCAACCACTTATAACTATAAAATAACAACAACAAAAAACAGTATAAACTTTAAAATGTTTATATAATTACATATCCGTCATATCCCCATATCTTGTGACCCCCATGTAGATAAGTGGCCTCGCTTCTCAGCTGTGTATTTTAGGCGGGCTGTCGCAGCTTACCCTGTCTGGCCGGATGCAGCTCGTTGAACCTCTTCAGGATGTTGGAGACCATGAGGGCCGCGGCCCCCGAGGAGCTGTGCTGTCTGGGGATGTCGGCCTGCTGCGTGAGGCCGGTGGCCATGTCATACACGATGGGCACGATGATGCTCACCGGCTCCTGGGGCACGGGGATGCGCTGGGTCAGCTGCAGCTGAGGGGGGGGAGACGCAGGGGGGGAGACACAGGGTAAGGACTCACATCCGGACGGTGTTCAGGGTCACTAACACCACCAGGGGGAGACTGGATGGGACACCATGCCCCCTCACAGGGTCCCCAGACACACACCAGGGTCCAGAGTTCACAATTCAATTTACGTTTAGCTTAAAGAGCGACTGGAAATACATAACTTGGCCACATGATTGGTCCTCATCAACCGTTTGTTGATGTCATTTGCAGCATAGCTCTGCCCAACCAGTATGGAAGAATTGAACTGGTGTGTCTTTAAAGGTGCCAGAAGAACAGGAGTAACCCCCAGCAATCACACACTCCATGCGGAAACTGAACATTTAGGTGCTGGAAGGCGACAGCGCTGATTAGGCCAGCCACTGCCGCACGCGGCTCAAACTTACGAAGAAGAGCATCTTGGATTTAAGCACAACGGCAATGGTTCCAGGAGGGGCGATCGGGGGGGCGCTGGGTGGGATGGTCAGACAGAACTGGACGTTCCACTTGAGCTGGCCGGCCTGGTCAGGGAACTACAGCCGGGGAGAGACGGACACAAACACACACGCATAGATTTAGTAGAATACAATAAAAGGTCTTCACACCTATTCTTGGCACATCTTGGAAATGCTCTACTGCTTCAAAGACTGGTTTATTCTCATGCTCCGGCTTGCTGATACTTCTAGAAGTAAATTCTCTCTTTGCGTGCTCTGCCACATCCCAGAATGCAAAGCACACCTGGCTATGGGAGCCGTTTAGCTCAAACTTGCAGAGTACACCTGCTAGTTGGATCGCATTAAGGACGGTTCACGTTCCCACAACAACAAACCGCTCCAGAGTTCATTTGGGGCCGGACCAAGACCACCTCCTCTCAAGTGTCTCGGTACGGTTGTTTTGGTCCACACCCGAATGCGAATACTCTGTTCACACCTGCCCAAACGAATCACACCAAGGGGGAAAACTAACCAGAGTCCGATTTAACCGGACTAAAAAAGGTGCAGGTGTGAAAACGCCTTGAATGTGTTGAACATATCCTTTAACGTGACAAGCAATGAAGACGCTTTATACCCTACAGTGTCCATTGTAGATAAGATGAGATAAGATATCTTATCTTATCTACAGTGTCCATTGGGCTTAAGACAAACTTGGGGGGGCTCTCACAACCCCACTCACCAGTTCCAGCTTCATGATGCGCACGCAGTCCCTGAGGATGTTGGTGGGAGCCCCCAGTAGCTTGGTGAAGGCATTCAGAGTGTTGTATTTGAACGGCGGACCAGCCACCTGGAGAGCAGGGTTACACGGAGGTACAGGTAAAAAAAAAAAACGATAGCAATATGGGACAAGAGCGTGTGAGCCAAGGAGGTGTTTGAGATGCCCGCTTACCCGGGTCTCGAAGAACCTCTCCAGGACCTGCAGCTCGTCCTGAGACCAGGGCCCGGCATTCTCCGGGGTGACTTTGAGCTGCAGCGTCTGGTAGTTCTTGGGGTTGAGAGCGACGCGGCACTTCAGCACCTCGGTCTTGAACATGATCACGCCTGGCTCGTTGGAGTTAACAATGGACAGCTGGTGCGGGTGGCAAGAAAGAGAAAATATAATATATGAAAGGAAAAACTAAACCAGAGAAACTGAGAATAAATAGGAGCACAGACGTTTACCAGTACTTTTCCAGGACATTTTCTAGAACGATCTAGCTGGTATGACAGACAGGGATCGCTCCATACACTAATATGTTCCTCTCTGTGGAAGTCTCATTTAAAAGATGGCTATAGCACATTGTGGAGGAGCGGTTCATTAAACCAGCCTAATAGGCTCAAAACACATGGAAGGGTTTCCAAGTGCCAGGTGTCCTGTGGCACTCGTAGAGACGTGTATTGTATTTGTTGTTCTTTGTTAGACCTCAAACTTGATATATACCCCCCACTCACGGGGCCACTCACGTTGGGCTCCTGCTGGATGATCCTCTGCAGGTGGCGCCGCATGATGACGGAGCCCAGAAAGCGCTCCAGCGGCGAGCACAGGTAGCTGCCCGCCAGGCCCGGCACCAGGCAGGGCGTGGGCGAGGGCAGCAGGAGCACGTGCAGGGCGGTGTGGGAGAGCAGGGTGGGGATGGAGGCGGCCCAGGGGCGCTGAGGTAGCTTGCGGGGCGGAGGCATACTGCTGGGCATGACCTGGGAGCCTGAGGCACAGGAGCATGCACACAGGTTAAAGGTGTACTTAGTAAGACACTGCACAGCAACAAGAGAAGGGAGTGAATTGGATAGATGCTGGAAATGTAAACAAGTTCATGTTGAATTATAGGCTAGACATATGTGAAAAATCATACTATAAGCATAAGCATAAATGCATACAAGTATATATTTTTTGCTTTACAAGTGACAAAACTACGTTCAAGAATAAATAAACAGTATGCTTAGTTTCTCATCTCATTTGTAATTATCTTCATTCCCAGCCTCCCCTGACCCGCTAGAGCCTAGAGAACAGAGCTTACTGGTGCCGGCGCGTGGAGAGTGAGGATCGGGGATGGGTGAGTGCAGAGACGGGTTCCCAGGGGACATGTGGATGCGCGCCCCGGGCGAAGGCCACTGGCCCCTCTGGCTGGGAGACACCATTGCGTAGGGGGAGCTGGGTTCCAGGGCCCCTGGGGGGAGAGATACCAGAGTCAGCCACATGGCAGACTAAAGCTACTGTCAAAAGGCTGCGACACCAAACAGTTAATCAGGCCATTCATAGAGCAGTATTACTGTATTCCTAAAGTGGCCCGATTTATTTCCAGTTCTGACAAAAGGAGGTCGACCTGACAACATCCCGAACCTCTATAACATTATAAGGAACCTGTCTCCTGAATGCATCAGAACACATTAGAACCAAGCGACTTACAGTGAGTACAAGTATTAAGGAGCAGACGGGGGTTAGGCATCTTGCTCAAGGAGGCCTGGCTTGTTGGGGATCGAACCCATGACCTTTCGGGTGGGACCCTAGATTAACCCCTAGAGTCTAGACAATCCTGCCCCATGCACATAATGTGGCATGGACACCGTCGTTATAATGAGACCAACGCTTTATAAATGTCCTAAAAGGTTCCACGTGAGTGCGCCCACTGGTCACATTAGTGGGTCGGCCCCGCCCGGCCCCGCCCTAGTCAGTCCTTGCCCAGCCACCAGTACACCTCAGCACCCAGCCAGCCGGGGTGGGGGCGGGCCACTTCCTCCACCCTGGCACTCACCGTGGGGGCTGGCAAAGCTGGTCTGGCCCATGGCTATCCCCAAAGAGGAGGGAGACGGCGTGGGCCCGAAGGGGGAGGGAGCCCTCAGTGCTCCGCTAGGGGAGCCCGAGGCATGGATGGTCCCTGCGCACACACACACACACACACGACTCGTCAACTCGAGTAGATGTCGACAAGTTCTTCACATACACACATTTAAATAAAGCACGCACACACACACACACACACACACACACACACACACACACACACACACACACACACACACACACACAAACTAAAGCTGGGTGGGTGGGTGGGGGGGGCGCTGTGGTCTTTTGGCTGGCCAGCTGAGATGGATGGAAGGAGCAAGACTGACTGCATGCTTTAACCCCTCTGAGCTGGGAGGTGTGCGTTCAATGGTCGCATGGCGGCAACACAAACAGACCGCAAAGTTTCACAAATAAAAAGGAAATAAAAAAAGTTGTAAAAACAAAATGGACACACACACACACACACACACACACAGCTGCTGCTCTCTCTCTCACTCATGTTTCACAGTTTGCTTCCAGTCAGTGAACACACAAATGCAGAGTTAATTAGCGATGCGTATGGACAGTGTAGGGCACAGAACACACACACACACACGTGTAAACACAGCTTCAGGGGTCTGGTTACCTGGCGACGGGGTGGGCATAATGGATGGCGACGGTGCCACGTTGGCGTGGTATGGCGTCGGCGGTGACGTGAGGGGAGGGTACACGCCTCCCCCGCCCCCTCTGATTGGCGGCTGCTGCTGCTGCTGCTGCGGCTGGAACTGGATCATCAGTGTGTCCATCATGTCCACGCCCACTGGCGAGGGCGGGTTGTCATCCTCGTTGACCGAGCGCCTGCGAGCGTCTTGGTTGCTGTCCACAAACATGTTGAGGAATGTCTGGAGGGGGGCGGGGGGAGGGGGGCCAAAACAAGTTAAAGTAAACAATGGGATGGTTTCCTTTGGTACCATTACAATGAAGTTATTTAGTGGACGCTTTTATCCAAAGCGACTTACAGTGAGTACAATAACAAGTACTACGTGGAGCAGGTAGGGGTTAGACTTACAGTGAGTACAATAACAGGTACTACATGGAGCAGGTAGGGGTTAGACTTACAGTGAGTACAATAACAAGTACTACATGGAGCAGGTAGGGGTTAGACTTACAGTGAGTACAATAACAAGTACTACATGGAGCAGGTAGGGGTTAGACTTACAGTGAGTACAATAACAAGTACTACATGGAGCAGGTAGGGGTTAGACTTACAGTGAGTACAATAACAAGTACTACATGGAGCAGGTAGGGGTTAGACTTACAGTGAGTACAATAACAAGTACTACATGGAGCAGGTAGGGGTTAGACTT
>JAODLI010000014.1:650279-664478 GCA_027575585.1 Percopsis omiscomaycus | reverse complement strand
TAGATCTTACACACCACGATGTACGGACACTAGATCTTACACACCACGATGTACGGACACTAGATCTTACACACCACGATGTACGGACACTAGATCTTACACACCACCGCTTTAGTTTTAGTTAAATTCGGACGTCACATTCTGATGACAGCGGGGAAACAAGAGCGCAAGATAGAGAAGGCAAACATGAGCGGAGCATACCCACGCAACCGCACGGTGCAACATGGTAGCGGCTGCGTGTGTGTGTGTGTGTGTGTGACACGTTACATTCCGTGGGAACTTACGATGTAGTACTGCGGCAGCCGGGTGAGCTTGATGAAGAGCTTGTGTTTGGAGAGGCTGCCCACGGGGTGGAGGGCGGTGTTGGAGAGGTGGAGGACGTCGGTGCACACGGTGGGGAGGTGCTTCACCGACTGCCGACTGCGCTGCTCCCCCAGCCAGAACCTGGACGTGGAGGAGTATCACAACCGGCAGTTGGTATTCAGTGAAACTTAGAATAAAAACACTAATCAAGGAATGTGTCCTTTCCTCTTTTTTTTTTTAAACTCATGTCTTATGAGTTACAAATTTTGACTCACTTGAGTTGCTGAAGCCAAGATGTGATGCGCTTCATGTCGTCATTGATGGTCTTCTCAATGTCATCCAGCATGGACTGGTCTGGAGAAAGAGAAAGAGAATTTTGTTTTGTTTCTGTAGTCATTTAGGAGTGCTAAGCCAACATAGCATGTGAATTACCACCACTGTAACACAGACCAACTTCCTAAACTGGAGTATTAATCGTGTGGCAGCATGCTCATATTTGCCAACTGAACATTTATTTTACAGATGCAAACTGGAATAAAACAATTGGGACAGGCACTGGACAAAAACTTTTAGTTAGTTGGAATTTCAGCAGACTCTTAATTACCTATTCCGTACAGCATGGGCTGGAACATTCCAGAATGCAGGTCTACAAATATGTGAAGGCACTCCGAGCGACCACAAGGCTCCAGTATTGGAATAACCAGCGTGGGCAAAGCTGTCTCAATGAACGCTGTGAAGCACAAGACACAGAAGTTAGGGTTAGGGTTAGGCATCCTCGAAGCTCTCCCTGATTAACTACAGATGGAACTATAACAGTTCACTGAATACTGCAGTTTCCCTCCTGTCCTGTTTGGGACAATGTTGAGAAGTGCACATATTAAATTCTCATTTGTAATTAGAATTTTTGTTACTAATTTTGTCCAACGAAACTACTACATCATTAAAATATATTTTACTGTAGACTTGCTCAACACCTTAGAATGTGATTTTTTTTTTTAAATAATAGATACTAACTAGAGAAACCACTTACAGTTGTCATTTGGGTTGGTGCCCTTTAGAATAGCCTTCAGTTCTTGTAGCTTCTGATGTGAGCGGGCATGTACACTGTCAATCAAAAGTTTCTCCACTGACAGATGGTCAATCTACAAGATCGACAGCAGTTTAAAAAAACATGTCTAATCATCATTGTCATCCACACAACGTCCATTAGTTATTACAAAGGCAATATATCTAACCTTCATTGCTCTTTCCATTAACTTGGAATCACACGCCGGGAGAGGAGGATCATGGGATATCTGCAATGGCTTAGACCCATCCGATTCGTCAATCTTGATTGTGACTTTGTGTACTGACGCAGTGCCTGTTTTCCTACCCAGGACAAGTTGGCTGGAGAATTAAACACAAATGGAAGTACTGAGTTAGGCAGATCTGATTTCCCCCCGTTTTGGCCCCCTCATTTCTGCTATTCTTGTATGTTTTATGTACGTGGTAAACATTTGCTATACATATAGAGAATGTATTACGAAGGTGAAAAGACGGCATGAACATGTCAATGACTGAACTTCTTATCCGCCAACTGTTGATCATGTTCTACATTAGTTTATAACTATATCTATCTCTATATCACACAAGGATGCAGGCTTGGCTCATACTTCCAGACGGTGAGCGTGAGGAACTTGGCCGGCGGGTATCTCTCCACCTGCACCAGGTCTCCCCAGCGCTCTCGGACCAGCATCAGGGTCTGGGAGTGTAGCACTTCTAGCTGCAGGGACAGACAGAAGTAGTCTGGAGGCCACAGGGTTAAGGAATGCCAGAACAGGAACCTAATGCACTAATAGTCCAAAGACACACATATCCTCCAAGCACATGCACCCTGTGTGTAAAACACACCCTTTAAATGGGTCTTTTTATGTCGAAACACAGACAGTTCTTTCAGAGGGTAAGCTACAGCTCTAGCGCTGGTGCAGGGACAGGAGAGGGGCAGGAGAGCAGAGATGCTCTGATTAGCATTGTGATTAGCATGACCGTGCTTTCCTTGCATGCTTGATTAAGGGCTTTGATGTTAGCATGAATGCAAGCGGCTGCGGTTGTTGTTTGGTGGTTTTCCATGTGCCTGAGAGCAGGGAAACTTGGGGAAGGCTGCAATTGCCTACTTTACCAATAACTCGTGTGCAATGTGTGATCCTCCATCTGGCATTATCATTGACTATACTGATGATAATTTGAATGAAAGCGGTCGGATCTTAACTTGGTGCTTGGTATCAAATGTAGTTACCGTAATCACCGTTTTGATCATGAGAATTTCAGAGTATTAATCCATTGGAAACAGGTGTTGTCTTAGAGGTGGTAGTTTTAAGGATTGCAATTCACACCTTCCTTACCGTCAAACAAAGAGCTTTTGTGCTGATGAAAGTTCAACAAGAAGCAAAGGGGTCTTTTTAAAAGGAAGCAATTCTGCAGCTGTGTCACTCATTGCAATGCTGTGCGAGTCGCGGGCCAGTCAATACTCTATATGCTTCCACACACACACACACACACACACACACCGTAGGCTTACTGCAGTAGTTCACACCAGTCTGGGACCTGAGCCAAGGGGTTGCAGGGGCACGGTGAAAACAAATGTGCATGTGAAGTAATGCAAACAATTTTACACACACACACACGCAGACACACACAAGGATACGCAAGCAGTTGTACATGTCCTGTAGGGGCTTTTCATCAGCAAACAGCCTTGCCTGGACCAACTCGTGGATGAAGTTCACCTGCATACTATGGACCAGGGCTCGGCCATCTGTCAGCAGAGGTGGGGGGGGGGGGAGGTATGTGTAGAAAGTCAGAGAAAAGACCCGTTTCTCCCACGAGTCCTATTGAAGCCTTCATTCCTTAGAACAGCAGCTCAAGACTCCACCACCAAGCCTTGGATCCCATGCAGCCATTTATTGGACCTCTATTTTTTTTCCCTCTTACCTCCAGTCTCCTTGTCCTCTACCAGAATCTCCAGCTTCAGCAACCGCCAGGGTATGTCAGGGTCATCTCCCATCACGGTCAGGGTAGCCTCAAACTCTCCCTCCACTCTGAACTTTACACGCCCATTAGCTGCGCACACACACACACACACACACGCATACAAGCAAAACCCATGAGTACAAATTACAATGCAGTTGAAGATAACGCATGGTGACTAAAGGCCCAGGTATACTACCAAACGCGTGGCCTCACGCTCGGGCTCTTTAAAGTATACTCTTCTTGCGGACGCATGTCAGCGCTATGTGGGCGTGTCGGCTTTCTCTCTACGCAAGAGACTAGCCTACATGCCAGAGTGTGTTGGAATCAACAATGTTTATAACTACATTCCACATGTACAATATTGGGGTAATTAACATATTGGCTGAAAATAAATATTTGTATATGCTTTGAACAAAGGCATAATACTACAACTTAACACTCCTCATAAGCTTCACTAGACGAGGGCATTTCCTGGTTGTGAAGACAGCACATACAATCAGAAATATTTTATAAATACGTTTTCTATTGGCACAAACTGTTGTGCAATATTGGTGCTGGAAAGAAATATTTGTATATGCTTAAAACAATTAGCCGCAACATTTACACTCTATTTGAGCTTAGCAAGAGTAGGGCTTTGGCATGTCGCACATGCGCGGTCAAAGCGCACAGGTCAGCGCAGACACAAACGTTTGGACAGTCCACGCGAACTGTGTGCATGACAAAATCCGCGGAAAGTATATACTTGAGCCTAAACTACCAGAGTAGTAATCTCTAACAAGAGTAGGAAGCTGCTATGCTTGATGTAAAAGCTGTACATATGTTTGTGAGTGATAGTTTTGAGGTCTATTGCGTACCAACAGTGAGGTTGGCCAGCTGTGGAGGCAGGTCAGTGGTGACGAGGCGATGCCGGAGAATTTGATTGAGCTGGCTTAGCGTGGTCTGCTTCTCAACCTTAGTAATGGGGTCTGGAGGAATGATTTTATCCTGCAAACATGCGCACACACACACACACAAAAAAATCTGACATATGCAAATGTACAAATGGATACAAACAGGCCAATGGTCTGGATGTTTGGACTGCCAGCCAAATGGTCACGAGTTCAAGCCCCAGTGTTGGCCTACCTGTAAGCATCCTTGAGGAGGATGCTTGAACCCTATCTGCTCAATAGATGTAATTGTACTCATTGTAAATCACTTTGGATTAAAGTGTAAGCTAACATGAAAGTCTAAAATATTTGTGTCTGACTGTGTGTCCCTGTAAAATATAACGCAGCACAGCAATGCAGACAATTAGTCAAAGTTATACATCACCAAGACAACATAATTAAAATATCAGCCATAAGAATCTTACTCTTATGCAAGTGGGCAGCCGCGGGTAGGACCCGGTAGTGAGCACATCGATGGCGAAGGGGATGGCAAAGCTAGGCAAGCGGGCGTGCACCAGGGCATCTCTGGCTAGTGACGCCAACCTATCAGCTGTGTCAACAAACAGAAAGGCCTGCTGGTCCAGGAAGCTGGAGATCATCTGTTAATATTGACACCAAGTGTCAGAGCACAGTGGGAGTTGACAGCGTGCTTCAGAAGAGACAAGGCAGTTCTAATCACCACAGCGTATTCAATTCCAATGTGATTATGGTTATGGTTATGGTGGCAAATATTGAATATTACATACTGCACACTTTTCCACCTTCCCGGCATTGCTCGCCCACTTCACCAAGGCTAACAGGCGCACAAAGAGCTGTCTGGTGCGACTGGCAAACTGGACAATCTCAATTTTTCTGTGGGTTCAAATGGAAGCGGGTGAGATAAGTTTGCAGAGCAATAAAGGACTAATGACTAATGTGTGTATTATGGAATCAAGCAGGGATTCACTACCTTTCCATGTCGGTTTTTCTGGGAAGTCTGAAAGAGCAACATACAGTTGTCAATATTATCATCATCTTAAAGATACAAGAATGCCTCTCCTAATCATCTGCCATCGGTTGGTCACAGTAGCAGAATATAATTTGTCTAACATTTAATTATGTTGAGGAAGGAATCTGTGTATAACCCTGTGTATAACAAGGTCAACAAAGTTGTCCTACAGACTATGATGCTCCTAATATCCAGACCGTTTTTACAGGATTATAATCACAACTCAGGATCAGATGGAGGGGAGGGAGGAAGGAAACTTCTTCAACCTGTCCCGAATAACTACAGCCCATTACATCCCAGACTCATCAGCGGTTCCAAATACCGTTTTTACAAATTACTCTAATATCAGGGAGGTAATGGAACAGCATCCAATGTTTTAATAACAGTAAATGTTACCAACTTAGCCTACTGGGTAATATAGTTAGCATTGTCGTTTAGGCCCACCAGTAAGGAACAGTTACTTACAGTTCAGCCAGAAGAGTAATTTCATGATAGGTCCTGTGTAGAAGGAACTCAATGAGTAGACTGAGTCGGACCCCTTGTGTGGCTGGGGCCCCCGGTGGAGGTGGCTGGGGACCCGAAGTAGATCCTCCAAGCGGGACCAGTTGCCCATCTGATCCAATCTGCACTGGAGCCATTTTACAATGACAATACGAGCTACAGCAATGTGCACTTCTATAAAAAAAAACGCTCGAGTCGCACTAAAGTTCCTGTGAAAACAAATATAACATAGTCTACAACATTTCTTTATCGCTTCAAGTTTTATTGGCTTAGTGCCTTTGTGCGGGCGAAAACTCGTTTAATAAACCCAATTTAGTAACTCATTACGGAAAAGATTCAACGCTGTCCACCCGCCATCTTTGCTGTCGGGAATGATTACAAGCTGAGCGGAAAAGAAAACCCGGGGATGGAGTGGAGGAGGAGGAGCGACCATTCAAGAAGAGGATGGTGCAGGTCTATACTGCATCCACACCATGCACCATGCAATATATCTAAAACTATATTATCTTTGGGTTATATAATAAGGTTTTTGAAAGATTATTTGATCAAAGTGTTACCCCATTGTATTAGTTTATAATTATATTAGATGGATGATACTTGTAAAGTGCAAAGGTGACAGATAGGATGCTTACTAGCATCAAGTTTTTGGTTTAAAAACTCAAATATTCTTGATTTGACGTTTTTAAAGAGTGTAGCATTTGTATATTAAACGGAATAACTTGTTGGGTGTAAAGATAAGAGATGGACAATATACTATAGGCCTAATCACATTTGTATGTTGTGCTTATAAAAGTGGAACCCAGAAAATAGCTACAGGGCTACTCTGGGCAACAGAGATTAAATAAAAGTGATTTACTTATTATTTACATAATAGCTGTGAAGCAAAGTCATTACTTTATTGTATGTTATAATTACATTTCTGTAAGGTAAACTGACAGGTGCATTCATTTTGTCAAAGTTTCACATGTTGTGCATGTTGTATTATAATATATATATGTCTGTAAATGATATGTGTATATAAATGTTGGATTTATATTAAATCAGACTGAAACTTCTGAAAATCTGAAAATAAAAAATCATACTTGTTCAATAGAATATACAGTACACACTTATATTTGGAAACACCTTCCAGCTCCCATCACCTTAATTCCTCAAGGTACATATAGGACACATAATCAGGGAAGAACAGCATCTTCCATTTTAGATGACAGTTAGGCCTCTACCTATGCCAGGTTTTCTTGTATCACAAAGGCCTAGACATGTTGCTCCAGTTTAATTTACATTTATTTCTTAGCACTGTAACTTTAAGGCACATCTAGATAAAAGTAGTGAAAATTTGGATCCATGCCAAAATTGTACACAGACATAGACAGAGAGAGAGAGAGAGAGAGAGAGAGAGAGAGAGAGAGAGAGTGAGTCAGCAGACAAGTTATTCTCTATCTTGTTGATAATATGATTTACCTTGAATCCCTTTGTTTACATTCTGTAAACCATGTCCAAATTATGTGTCTAGGTTCTTAGTAAACAATTTTAAGAGATAGCAGTGCCAGAGACTTGTCAGTTAAGCATAGGCCTTTTGGAGATATTTGTACCTACTGTTCTTGTCGATTTCAAAGGATAAAATAAATGTGCAAGGTGCAACAGCATTAGGCAACACTTTAAATTACAGGCTATCAATTAGGCTACAGATAAATGTACAAAATAAATAAGTAGTATCTAGCAATTAACTAATAATTAAACAGTATACCAGTAATACATTTTAAAAATATACAATTGCTCCTACAGACACTGTCAGATGAGCTGCCCGATACAGCGGTTATATGCAGTCACACAGCCACTCACATCCAACACCAAGATACAGGCCTATTATTATTGGTGTATAAAAGAACACATACTGTTCCTGGCACATTAATCACAACATAATGCTTTTCACATTTTCAAGTTACTCAGTCATTTCCTGCAATGAATATATAACTAACAACCTGAAATTTTAAGAGATAGCCTATCTAATGTAATAATCTAAATAATCTATTTTTTAAAGGGGTCAAACCAATATACAATATGTGTCAATTCATTATTTGCTATATTATTATACAATTAGGTCAATTTTACAATTTACAATTAGGAGTAGTAAGCTTTGAACTAGTAGTAGTACAATCAGATTTAGAAGGTTTTCATTGTATTGTGTATGTATTGTGAGATTTATTTTTGGGGGTTGTGGGTCAAAATGTCAACTGCTGCTCTAGCATAATATGTGAATAGGGCTATACATCAGTTTCCAGATAGGTCAAACGGTAGGCTATTGACAAACGAGTATGTCTTTGTTGAACATGTAAGAGCACACACGTTGGTGTTACAATGTTAGTTTGATGTGTTAATGTTTATTTCCCTCTTTTGCTTTCATTTATGGAGCCACTAAGGCTAAGCAAATCTAATTATCACCTTCATGGGCAGGTTGCAATGACTATCCCAAACGACGGGAGGCGGCAAAGTCAAGTGCTCATTCTTGCTCGGCTCTGTGGTCAGACAAGACCTAAACCTCGGAGGTGTAAATCCATGCTGGACTCGGAGTGGTCGACATAATTCTGGCGATTTTTTTTGTCCGTTCCATTCAGCTTGTGTTCCGCCCGCCGAGCTCTTCTCGGTTGTACGGCAAATTGCCTCCCTGACAACGTTGACCGCTGGAGTTCGGATAGACGCCTGGCCTGTTTTACTGTGCAACATTCGTGCCAGACTGCGCTTCCGCCATGTTGAAGTGATTCAAGTTGTGACTGCTGGGACCGAAGTGACAAGCTCCAGAGATCGGACTAGATACTGTCGGGGGGCTGCAACCGCGCCGGTGACGCAGGAAAAACACCCAAAAGCTGAGAAAAGCCTAGTAATTAGAGCTTTCTGGTAACCTGTTTTGTCTCCCCACGAAACAGTCGCCGATAAAGGCCACGTTTATGTAATATACGACGACACCATCGTTCAAAGCTGGACGTAGCTCGTGAATAGAGGGGGAAGTCCTATCAAATTCCTGGTGAGTTGTAAGCTAACTAGCCTGGATGTTCTGGTTAGCTGGCTAACGCTAGCTATCTTACAAAGTTAGCGTCAGCTGGTGGCGGATGCCAGAGAATAAACAGTCACAGTACGGTATTTCTGTTTTCTCCGGCCGCCGACGGCATTTCTTCTGCAAGACATCCAGTCTTTAAAATACGCTAGTATGGGGGGCGAATTGCGTTTGAAACCGTAATTTACAGTGTTAACATTGCAAGCAGTCAAAGCCAGTTAGCTAGGTTCCACCGCTGACACAAACAGGAGACAAGCTAGCGGCTAGCTAGCTGCAAAATTGTTCCTGACACTGTCTACACACCGAGAACCTGGAATTCAACTAGCTTCAAAGCGTTCCATGTTTACAAGTTGTCGAAATTCAGTTGTATAGTGTCATCGTCCAAGTAGCGCTGTTTGTATATTATCTGCGAAAATTCTGATTAAATTGTGATTGCATTGTTCTTCAAAGATTGTTGGTGCGTCTTATATCGGCTTTATATTGCATTTACAACATTAACGCTACCACTCACAATGCTCATCAATTTTTCACGGGAAATAGACGGAGCCCCTGTCACTAGCAGCCGTAATTTGACGTTATCTAAGAGCTATTTTGCTGACGGAATATCAGCTAACTAACATTAAACCAAACCGTTGTGTTGTCAGACGGGCACGTTTATTCTTAGCATAGATACCACTTGCAGTGCAACGTAAGCTAACGTTACCTCTCAAAATAATGGTATGATGCAGTTGAAGCTAACGTTAACTTTAGCTAAAGTGAGCTGGAGCTCCCACTTAGGTATGTCCTGGCTGGTCTTAGGACGACACAGTTCGTTGGAAAATGTCTAATTTAACAATAACATTGGTTATACGTTGTCAAATTCAGTCATTAACTGTAGTTCTGTAGCAAACGGTAGCTATGCCACTGTAATGTCAAGGCCGATCCAGTGTGCAGGCCTGCTGTGTCCATGAAACGGGGTTTAGACGAAAGGCCCTTCTCTCTCCTGCCTGGGCGGATCGCCTTGCAAGCTAACGCTAGCTACTGCCGCTAGTAGCAGGCGTTAACTAACTATATCACCAGCTGCTAGTTAACCGAGCCAGCTTAGATAGTTTATATAATTTCACTCTTTATTATTTGTTGGTCACTAGCTGTTTGAGGCCATTACTTAAACTATCGAGACAGCGTTGGCTTTCATACGTAGATAACAGAGTACCGTAGGGTCTGGCTCTGCTATATAACATTTTCATTTAAAAGCCGGGTTGGTAGTAAAGGCCGCTGTTGCACCCCTGTATTGCAGTGGCACCTGTTTTAACTAGTGACCGCAGTTAACGTTACTGTAGAAATGTCAAACATACAAATCCTGTTTTGAGCAAATTAATTCGTTTCCTTCAACGGATCTCCAAAGAAACCAAAGCCTTTCTTAACAGGCGTTGGTAGATAGATGCATTGATGTTTATGTAACTAAATTTCTCAGATTAATAATAATTTTGTTAATTAGATTGAACAGATTTTGCTTGCTCCACTACTGATTCTTGACCCGATTACTTAATGGCTGGTTACTGACCACCTGCAACAGGAAATGTGTCAGGTTGGCCTTTTCCCTATAAATATACATAGCGTAATCTATATTATTATATACAGAGTTAACCGTTGGTGCTAGTGGCCTTGTAATTTTTGCTGAAATATGTTTGCATTGCTGATTTGTAATTGTAAACTCAATCTTTTACAGGCTAGTGCATTTGTACTAGTCTTTATTCTACAAGCAGTAAGCACAAGCGCACACACTCGTGCATTCAAGACAGAGGCACTACCCACCAGACTTTCTCTATTCCTTTCTAGGATATGAATTGTGCAGCTATTGCGGTTGTCAATGATGTTAGTTATACTTAGTCGTGTTTGTCCATATTACCTAATTTGAATTCCATAAAACATGCTTTTAGTTTTATTATTCTGTTTGTAGCAGGGATCAAATATCTCTGTTAGATTTTGGTTTGGAGCTGTATTTCCTGTCCCTTGTGTACAAGGTAAAACATGTGACACAACTGTCATTTGTGGACAGAGCAATGACTAGATCTAGGAATTTAGATGGGCAAAGAGGTAGAGCATGAAAGTAAACAATGGTCATCATTATGGCTCATGGCCTCATGTGTCCTCTTGGAGCTTGGCTTTATCAGGGGCAAGACTACATATTGTGACTGTCCACTATATCAAACCTTTTTGAATGGTTGAGAAAGGAATCATTTTTCATTTTTAAGGTGCCTGCTACTTTTGTATTGTGATTGTGTAAGTATTAAACAGTAGTATAGACTTATCATTAATTTATAAAATGCTACTTCTCTCGGGCAGAAAGATGCTTTCATGCTTAACAAACTTGGCTGCTTTATTAATGAGTGCAGCAGCACAGTAAGTGAAAATGAAAGCGATAAGAAATTAATGTTGTGCTTTTGGTCCAGCCTGTCTCATGCATACTCGAGGAAAGTGGAGTACACACACACAAAGAGCAATCATCTAGTAATCGGAGACTGCCCAAATCAAGTGAAACAGTCCTAGTAAAATCTCTACCGGTAGACAAATTTATATTGCAGATTGTGATCACTGGAATGACATTTACTGGTGGCTGTGGTCCTTCAATTTGTGGAACTATGCACCAGTTTTGCAGTGTTCCTTGGCTTATGACTGTTCTCATAAGCGTTTAAATTTCGTGAACCTAGATTTGTTTTGTTTTCACACAAAAAAGCTCTCTTCACACTGGCAGCAATATTTTATTTAAATTTTTTTCTGAAGATTAATTAATATTTATATGAATTGTTCTGTAATCCATGTCATGAAGATGGTGTATAACCTAAAGTATACAGATTTAAATGGTCTTTGTTGATCTCAGCAAGTGAAGCTGTGAGGACCAGTGTGATGGTGTGTGACAGCCATAGCGGAACTTGAAGTGTTATTGTCACTCGACTCTAATGCTTCCTTACCTCTGTACTCTGGCATTCAGGGTGAAATAATCCTTTGGTTGTGCTATGTGATGACACAGAGAATCACCCTCCATTGACTTTCATTGTTTTGCAAAAACCTACTTCTAATGCATCTCAGATCATGAAGCTGATCATGAAGTATCTGCTGGTAGTATGTATTCTCAGGTTAACTCAGTCTGAATTCAAACTATTGTTTGATTTAACATACATTTTTGACCCAGCGTACTTCCTAGACGAGTTGGAAGAAGTGGTTTTGAGAAAACAATGACGGTGGTGGTGGTGGGGGGGTTAAAAGAAGTTCACTCAGTTAGTTCAGTAGTATCATATTTGTTTTCTTTAGATCTGTTGTTAATTTTGTTTTATCTTGCAAGGAAATTACTTGTTAAGGGGTGGGGGGAAACATTACCTATCAGGATAGTCTAGTGGTCTAGGTGTTGGACTCCCAGCCGGAAGGTCGTGGGTTTGAGCCCCAGAGTTGTCCTACCTGTAAGCATCCTTGAGCAAGATGCCCAACCGCTACCTACTCCATGTAATGGCACCGTGTAAGTCGCTTTGGTTAAAAGCATCTGCAAAATGACCTAAATGTAACCTATCACAATCATCTAGCCACAAGTATGTTTAGCAGTGTGATGTGCAGACTATATATAAGTGTTTTATCATGCCTACATTTTTGTTATATTTTTCCCGGTGCAAAATGGAACAGAATCTGACTTCCATATTTATACCATATTTGCATCATTTATTTATTCCTAGTAGTAGCATGCCTAATATATTCTTGTTTGTATAGGGTGCAGCTGCAGGCATGTTCTGTGAATTTGTTTCTGCAGTAGTCCCTATGAAACGGAGGGGGGGGTTTATTCTAGAATTTTGTGTGGGTGGGGATAACCTCTGGGTCGAAAGAGTGCGAACTTCCACTTTATGCTATGTAGCAGAGGTTTAGGTTGTTTTGGACAAAGCTTTTATCTGCAGGATGTGTTGTTTATTACAGCAAAATGTTTCTGTGCTGAATTGGCAGAGCATATTATGTTTCACTGATCGTCATACTGACATTTAACCAAGCTTGTGCCAAGTACTCAGCTGATCTGATGGGAATCAGCCCAGAGTCAGCTATCTAGAGACAGTGAAACAGGTTTTTAGAGACACTTCCACATTTCCTTGTTATCAGATCTAAATGGTAAACCATCACGCTCACCTCTGCACTGCACACGCAGTCCATGGCATCGCTAAAGTTGATAACTGAACCGAGAGCACTTGTCAAGTAGTGTACAATTTAGTCATTTGGCAGATGCTTTTATCCAAAGTGCAAGTATTAAGAAGCAGTTATGGTTTAGGCCTCTTTCTCAGTGATGCTTGCAGGCAGGTTGGGCATGTTGGGGATCACATGCATGACCTTCTGGATGGTAGTGAACCACCCACCAGAAAATTGTTGTGGAGATGGAATGCTAAACAATTGATTTAGTGGATTGTTTTTAGCTTTGACAAACTTGCTAGCCGGCTATCTCCAGCTATTTTTCTGCTTGGCTTGTGTGTTGCTTGTAAGCCAGCCAGCCGGGCCACAAATATCTCTGACCTTTACCCTCTTCTCTTCTTCAGGTTATGCAATGGTCTCAGCGGCCCATCCAGATCTCCAGGTGCTTGTGTCCCTCACTCTCGCGTTCAGGCTCTCCTCCCTCTGCTCTTCGGCTGAGGCGGCTGTGATTTTCCTGCTGGCCAGCGCTCCGTAAGAGGCCAAGATTGCCAAGATCTGCCCTGTGGCGAGCATGACGGCCACCACGCGTGGCTCCCCCGTGGGGGGCAACGACACTCAGGGCCAGGGCCAGGGCCAGGCGCCCGATGCCCAGAGCCAGCCTCCACTGCCACAGAACCAGGTCAGCAGCGGCAGACAATACTCCTCTGTAAACATTTGTTTGCTGTCCTTTTTTTTCTTTTCTTCCTCCTTTCACTTCAACACTCCCTCTGTCACCCTCTCATCTCACTTGGTATCCCCAGCCTGCTTTGGCCTTCACACACACATCTTTTTACGTCTCTGCTGCTTCTGTCAGTCTTCGTGCGCCACCATCCTGTCACTTAAAATTTTCAATCAATCACTTTCCTTCCCATTATAGTGTCTTACTGGCCACCCAGTACGATGCCATCGGCACCTCAGCAGCAATATACACGTGATTTAAAATGAACATGTGCAGGGAGAGGAAGCAACCAAGTGCTTCTTTGTGTGCGTGTGTGTGTGTGTCCCCTTCGCGAGAGTCGGCTGCAGCAGCAAGCGCAGATTTGATTCCCCGTTCTACAGCCACTGCTCCTACCTAGCCACACACAGATGCCCAATGAGAGGAAACAGGGAGGGCAAGAGCGGAAAGGGGAGAGAGGGAAGGCGAGGCATCAATGAACAGAGCCTCCTGAGTGATAGATGAAGGGGGGGGGCTGGGAAGGGAGAGGAGAGGAGAGAGGAGGTCAGAGGAGAGGAGGTCAGAAGAG
>JAODLI010000014.1:593197-617737 GCA_027575585.1 Percopsis omiscomaycus | reverse complement strand
CTGCAACATCATCATCCAGCATGACCAGTTTGGCAGTGGGTCAGTGATGGTCTGGGGAGGCATATCCTTGGAGGGTCCTGGATGACAAAGGCATTGATGCCATTGACTGGCTCTCAGGTTCCCCAGACCTGAATCCAATTGCAATCCTCTGAAAAAAGTATGTATCGGTAGGGCTGTGCAAAAAAAATCAATACAGTTGAGTATCGGGATATTTTATTCCATGATACTGTATTGATTTTTTGACCCACGTATCGATACATAAATATTTTTTTTTATTAATCACACTCCAAATATACAGAACAAGACAGGGAATAGATATACAAGATGAAGGATATAATTCAATCATAAATACATTATTCATGTTTTAAACAGATTTAAAACCATGTGTAATGCAAATAGTGTTCTAAATCAAAAATCTAAATCTATATTTACAATTACAATTAGGTCATTTAGCAGACGCTTTTATCCAAAGCGACGTACAATTACATGCTATTACATGGTGCTATTACATGGAGCAGATAGGGGTTAGGCATCTTGCTCAAGGATGCCTACAGGTAGGCTAACACCTAGACCCCTAGACCATCCTGCCCCCCATATCTATAGAGGCAGGGCTATCAGAGCAGATATTCTCACAGAGCATTTCACTCACTGATAGCTGACGGATGTCTATATGGCATTTCTAAGAAATTACACTAAATAAATAGCTCTTAAATCCTACAGCACCCTTTAAAATGTCTTTTTATACATTTAGATAGTGTATAGTATTTAGCGTGCTTCATATTAAAGGGCCACAAATTATACAATCATAACATAACATAACCCTAACATAACATATCATAACTATCATAACTAACGTATCATAACTAATTGTAAGACGCTTTGGATAAAAGCGTCTGCTGAATGCTGTAAATGTAAATAACATTCTGCAATAATTATTAACAGAGGTGCCCTCTTGTTTAGATTGTATAATTTCTTTTCATTCTAATGCCGCTTGTTTAATTTTTGTATCTGCATATAAATGTGGGCACATACTGTGCATGAATGTGCCTGGCGTGTGTGTTCTGCCCTCCCCCCCATGACAATACCAGCCTCTTGCTGGGAATCTAACGGCTACATGGCCCCATTCAGGAGAGGCCTGCCCCTCCTAATTACCAAACTTGAGAAACTCAATGACACGGGAATTTGTATAATGTCAAATTAGTACAACAACAACAACAAGGAAACAGTGAGGCTCTCCCGACCCTATCCACATCTCACTGTCTCTGGCTGGGTGCTGTGAAAAAGAGAGGGGAATATTTGGATTCAACATTCGGAAGCTGCCCAGAAATCTGCCTGTTTTCTTTGACTTGTGTCTTTCCATCTGTTCGACCCATTCTAAACCTGTACAGTATGTACTGACTGTGCTTCATTATTTCATTGCAATACTCGTGCGTGTGTGTGTGTGTGTGTGTGTGTATGTCTCTTGTACCACTCATTTCACCGACGCGGCCCTGGAAGGCAGGCCGGCGTGAGTGTCGCATCCCAACATGCAAATGTCACTGCCAATTAATGTACTGACAATGGCCACAATGGCACAACAGTAGCAAACAGGGGAACTCTCTTTTGTTATTCTCCAGTGGTCCGGGGGACAATCGGTGCTCATTAACGACCCGAGATGCCTTCAGCAGTTTAAACAAAAGGCAATTCATTGCAGAATTTAGGCCTTGATAGATAGGAAAGAGGTAAGAAGCATGGTAAAAGATCCCTGATGTTAAATGTTACAGAATTGCAAAGAATTTTGTTTGTGGGTGTTAAGAAAGAGGGAGACGGGAACCCCCAGCACCTTATCAGCTCTTAATAGTCTCTTGGTTTTGTTGTGCTTTATTCCACACTTGGAAATAATTAAGGAAAGAGAACACATACAATTGCTTTATAAACACAATCTCACAGTGTCCCATGTGAAGCACTCAAAAGCACATCAAATCAAATCATAAAATACAGTACCCTATCAGAAAAAAATAAATAAAGGTAACATACGAATCTGCAACATGACAAAAAAGTGAATACTGAAATATAGCTCTTCCTGTCCCTCTTTTATTTCGAATATAAGAATACAGAAAGCAAGATCCCGGTCTATGTGAAATGTTCTTGTATGCGTATTAGAGGGTGTTGTGGGCGCGCCAGTCACTATAGGGGTGTGGGGTAGGTGTGGGCTATTTGCAGGAGACAAACAGCTTTAGAATCTCTACTCCACTGTGTCCTGAAGTGGAACGATAGAACAAGCTAGACGTGGGTTCTCTGTGCTGTTTGGAAAGTCAGTGATTATCGGAATATTCTCTGATATTAGAAGGCATCATTAAATAACTCGGCGTTTGTGCGCTAAATGCGTGCGTAAAGTTTGTGGAATCATTTGCGTCGTGAATTCGACGTTACCAAGAAGATGCGTTGATTTAATATTATTTAAAGACACTTTGAACACACGGATTCATGGATTACAACTTCCAGATTGTCGAGATCAAATGCGCACTCAACTATTTGGAATGGACCTTTGATAAATGCGCAAAACTAGGCGAATTGTTTTTAATTATTTTGTGATTTGGTGAGTTCCCCCATTTTTTTCTTCATTTAGTATTTAGTAGCCTATTATGTGTGATATAATTGCAAAATAAGCATTAAACCTAGTTAAAACTCCTGTTTAATACATTTTAGGCCGTGGGAGAGGTCCATATGGCGACCGTAAGCGTCTTTACCCATGGACGGTTGGTGTGGCCACTACTGATGCTGTTTTCACAGCTGGTACAATCTGCTTCCAAGAACATCGTGTGTGAACCCATCACGGTGCCCATGTGCAAGGGAATTGGCTACAACCTCACCTACATGCCAAACCAGTTCAACCACGACACCCAGGAAGAGGTGGGCTTAGAGGTCCATCAGTTTTGGCCTCTGGTGCGAATCCACTGCTCCGCCGACCTGCTGTTCTTCCTGTGCAGCATGTACACCCCCATCTGCCTCTCGGATTACCGTAAACCGCTCCCACCCTGCCGTTCGGTTTGCGAGAGGGCCAAACGCGGGTGTTCCCCTTTAATGCGGCAGTACGGCTTCGAGTGGCCGGAGAGAATGAACTGCGAGCGGCTCCCGGAGCTGGGCGATGCCGCGAGACTGTGCATGGACCGCAGCAGCAGCGAGATCACTACCGCTTCTCCTGGCACGACTTCTAAACCCACCTCCAAACCCACTCACCACCCCGCACGGCGCCACCCTCCCCCGCCTAAACCCCACAACCACTACGAAAGCGAACGTGAGTGCCACTGTCATCACCCGTTGGTACCCATCACTGGAGAAAACGACCTTTTCGGTCGTATTCACACGGGCCCTGTCCCCAACTGCGCCCAGCCATGTCGTAACCCGTACTTCACCCAGGAAGAGCATGCCTTCACCACCCTGTGGTTGGGGCTGTGGTCCGGGTTGTGTTTCCTGTCCACCTTTGCGACCGTAGCCACCTTCCTCATCGACAGGGAGCGCTTCAAGTACCCCGAGTTGCCCATAGTCTACCTGGCCGCCTGCTTCATGTGCGTATCCCTGGGGTACCTCCTGCGGGTCGCGGCCGGGCACGAAAGGGTGGCCTGCTCGGAGGACCGTCGGCATCTTCTGTACGACACCTCTGGACCAGCCCTGTGTACTGTAGTCTTCCTGCTGGTGTATTTCTTCAGCATGGCCAGCAGCATCTGGTGGGTGGTGTTGTCGTTTACATGGTTCCTAGCAGCTGGTCTCAAGTGGGGCAGCGAGGCCATAGCGGGATATTCTCTGTATTATCACCTCGCTGCCTGGATCATCCCTAGCGTCAAGACCATGGCCGTCCTGGCCTTCGGCTCCGTGGACGGAGATTCAGTCGGGGGGATTTGCTACGTGGGGAACCAGAGCGCCGAGAGGCTTTGGGGCTTCGTTTTGGCTCCTCTGGCGTTCTACCTCTTCGCGGGTTCTCTCTTCCTCCTGGCGGGATTCGTGGCTCTTTTCCGTATCCGGAGCGCCGTCAAGCAGGACGGCACCAAGACAGATAAACTGGAGAGGCTGATGATCAAGCTAGGGTCGTTTACAGTACTCTACACGGTGCCGGCCTCCGCGGTTGTCGCCTGCCTGGTATACGAGCAGCACCAGAGGCCCCGGTGGGACCGGGCCCTCGCCTGTTCCTGCGCGGCGGAGAGACAGAGACCGGGAGACGGGCCAGACCATCTCGTCTTCATGCTCAAGTACTTCATGAGTTTGGTGGTAGGGATGACCTCCGGGGTCTGGGTGTGGTCGGGAAAGACCCTACAGAACTGGCGGAGGCTCCTGGAGCGATGGTTCGCTTGCCGTCCCCATAAACCTTCCAGCAGTTCCGTGTACGGTGGGCCTAGTTCATTTATTGATGTGGCCCCGTCTCAGACAGACCAAAAGACCATGCCTCACCCGTTGTAAACACTGATGTGCCCTGACTGCATGGAGTCATGCATATTAACTTATGGACTTATATATAAATAATGCGTCATATTTATTATTTTCTAGAAAGAACATTGAACTTTGATGTGTAAGACCAGGAAATTAAATGCACAATATCAGATAAAACACTTTCTTAGCGGACAGAGGTTTTCACGGTTAGGGTATTCTTTTTTTATGTAAAGTATGTCGCAATGTTGTGTATTTCTAATGTGCAAATCTAACAAGGCTACTTTTTGTTTTGAACATCCATTGTGCATATGCAAAGATATATATTTTTTTTAACTTTTTTGGTTGATGGTTATGGATTTTCATGAAAGCAGATAGAAAAGGGGAAAGGTTATGTGCGTTAAGAATAGAAACTGGCATATTGAAACAAAGATTAATGGACACGGTTGTCTTGTCACGTTTCACTATGTAATAGCCATGAAACAGTTTCTGTTCGGTTATTAAATGCACAATTTAACTTTTAGTAAGGAGCTAATCGTTACTGCCCCCTTCTGGTGCCTTTGTGTACTTATCATAGCACTTATTTTACGTCTGCAGTCAGGCTTCAATAACAGCAAATGTTTACGATGTTTTTACATTCACATTTTAAAATAGTATTACTTAAAAATGGAAATAAAAGAGGCTGAAGAGTTTTTTTTTTAATCTACACAAGCATTGTGAATCACTACTGTGTCTGTTGAGGTTAAAGAATTTACATGGCATACATCCAGTCACCTAAATTAAAAGATTTGATGCAGGCTAAGATCCAGTTTGTTTTAATCTAAAATGTGTCAATCACTGGTGCATAATAAAATGAATTTCAAAGTAAAGTTTTGCTGCTGTTTTTCGTGCCTTTAAGTTTTAGAATATTTACAAAGTGAATGATATGCAATTCTATACATTTTTAATTAAATTCTATGTTTCATTCAATTATAGGGTGTTTCCCCTCTCATACTAGTGGTTTATAACGTCCCAGAATTGGATTATGTCTTGTTGAATGTGAAATTTAATTAAAGACCTCAAGTCCCGCTTAAAAATCCACCCGCACACAACATCTCATTCAATTAGCCTTTACTTTCTTAAATACTGCAACTGAAATAAATAAAATCTGGTACATTTCACGGCTATAAGAGGCCTACATAGTAAGCAAAGGAAATTCAGTCTACCAAGTCCAAGTCCTGAACTACACCACGGGGTAGTTTGTGATTGTTCATATCTAAAATTGAAAAAAAGAAAAAGACAGCTAAGTTCTGCCACACACTGTGATGTACAATATATTTTTAAGTTCCCATTACATTTTTTTTTTTTTACCCCAAAGTTGAAATAGGATTTTGTAAAAGAACTCATTATCTTCGGTGCTCACAATGTCTATTCTTTGGGAGGTCTTGCACAATCCTGCCCGACGCCCCAACTTTGACTTCTTGAGTGTGACATCGCATGCTGCGGCCTTCTCTTCCTGTTTTCATGATGGGCGACCAGCTTTAAGACAGCACGGCATGGGAGTTCTTCATACCGACTAGATTATCCATGCTGAGGGACCTCTTGATATTTGATTTGCTGAGGTCCTTGTACTTGTCTTCACATAGCCTGGAGATAGCCTGGGAATGTAATGAACATAAAATATGGTGTGTGTGAATATTTGACATTGCATATACTCATTTTAACCAGTTTGTTTGATGTTGAAAATGGGCAGCGTTGTCAAATAGTGGTTAGCATGCCCAACCAATAACCATGACTCACCAACTTCTTTTTCAGTTCAATATATGCTCACTTATAAAAGCACTTTGTAACATTTCAAAAAATATATGTTTTTACATAAATAAAGTATAACTATTTTGCAGACCCCATTTAGGGCATTGCAAGGTACATCTGTAAATTAATTAAAAATATGAGATGTGGGAACATACGTACATGCGTTATTATTTTAAGCATTGGCATTCACCAACCTCCAGTTTCTGAGCGCGCTTGTTGCTAAGCGGCTCCAGTGGAAAGTTGAGGTTGTTGTCGTCAGCCAGCGAGCGCAGGTCAAAGTAATACTTGGCGTAGACGCTTGCCGGGACATTGATATTGAACTGGAGCAACTCGAGGAAGTGGCGCTCCATCTCATTCCTGAGGAATGGGGAGGGTAGAAATGATAAAAAGTCTCCATATTAGTAGTCGTAGTGAGCCTATAAGAACCGTGATTCAGCTGTGCGTGTAGGAGCTCCTGGATTATGTTATAGCTCTTCAATATTTATGAGAAACAATAGAATGAACGGCGGATGAATACAACTGTGATTTGCCAGTTGAAGTAAGAAAGCTAAAAGGTCGAGGGTTTAACAAAGGCTTAGTATCACTTTAACACAACTGTGCATGAAAGTACATGTGGATGTATGGGGGAGGAGCAGAGAGGAATTGGGGGCAGGATAGTCTAGTGGTCTAGGTTGTTGGACTCCCAGCCAGAAGGTCGTGGGTTCGACCCTCAGAGTTGCACTACCTGTAAGCATCCTTAAGCAAGATGCCTAACCCCTACTTGCTCCATGAAATAGCACCATGTTTGTAAGTCGCTTTGGGTAAAAGTGTCTGCTAAATGACCTAATTGTAATTGAAAATTGTAATTGTAATGCGGAGGCGCGCACTCTCTGAGTTTCAAAACACAACAGCAATTTAATTCCGGACACAAACTGAGGAGCGTACCTTTAATCAAGTTAAAATTAGAGTCAAACGGCAGCTGTGTCAATACCACACCAAGGCAGGGTAAAATGGCCTTCCAACTAAGCAAGGTTATAGACCACCAAATGAGGACTTGGGATACATAGGAAAGGGAATATTTATAAACCTAAATATGTTTTAAACAATGTATACTCGGGTGAGTCAACTTGCTTCTTAAGTCAAGAATGAGGTATTTTTAGAGGAACATTGTCATTGATGCTTCCATGCCACTAGGTGGCAGTATAAACTGCTAAGAAACCCTGTTATCAGGGGATAGCTGAGTGCCTTTCAGCAGAGAACCAAGGGCCACTCACATGTCTTCCACTGTAATGTCCTTCAGGATCTGGCAGTAGTCGACATTCCACACGGCCTGGTCGTCCCAGACCTTGGAGGCCAGCAGGATGGCTCCGAGGACGATCCTCTTCCAGTTACAGGGGCAGATGTCCAGCTCGGCGTAGGTCAGAAGCCTCTCTAGGTAAACCTAGCAAAAACACACACACACAGGTCAGAGAATACATCAACTGTCCGCGCAAGACATGGAAGGTTTATCCAACCCAGTAGAGACGTGAGATTTATTTTTTGCCTGGTGGAGGAAAACAAATCTATTTAATGTCATTTTATTTTAGGTGGCAATACCATAAATGTTGAAATGGTGTGTAAAGGCACTGTACTGTAAATATCTTTAATCCGAACCGTCTCAACGGATAACCTGCCTGGAAGGTCGTACCAAAGTAACGATAGCGCACTCCGCGGTGAGCTGGGCGGAGGTGAAAAGCGTCCGGACGAAGCGGTAGATCAGCTTGTGTTCGGGGTCCACGGTGGAGTAGTCCGCTGGAACCTTCTCTCGCTGTCGGGGCCAGGGGTGGTTATTAGTCAGAGACTTAAAACCCATCTCGGTACCTCGGCCACCGATCTTTCTACCTCATAGCACTAATCCCACTAACTAACAATCCTTATTCTATCCTCATTTCCTCCCTTTACTTAAAAATAAAAATCATTCTTTCTACTCCGTTAGATCAGCTCTTAGAATATTAAGCACTTTGCAGTTAGCAATTATAGACTGTTTGAAGAGTGAATAACTTTTGATTAATGTTCTGCAAATGCATAGGTGAAGTAACCTCGTTACATGATGCTGTCCTTATTCTAGGAGAATGTTATGTGCTTGCAAAAACTGGTGGTTAACCAGTTCAACTGTTGACAAATGTACTAATTGCTAAATGCTGTAAATGTAAATGTAAAGAAGACACAAGATCTGCTCGATTTCTAACAGAATTCATGCAACTCACCGTTAACGGGTGCTTTTTCTCATCAAATATATCCAGTGAACGGTTTGAATCCCTGAAGGAAAAAGCAACAAGAAAGTCAACATTAACCTAATCACTGTCTGACAGAATGGCGAAGAGGTCTTTGCTGAATCTAGATCCTCTCAACCGAGGTATTTAATGGTGGACAGCAAACAGCTAATTCTACCCCAACAGATGGAAATCTCCTGCCCAAAATGGGAGAATTTAAAATATTTGCAGTGTAATCATACTTGATCGTACACATTCCAAATGTGATACGTTTTTCAATATATGTAATTTATGTTTGGAATTACCCTTATGGTTGAAATGCGTTACATAAATGTTATTGACTCGCACTCCTCTCTACAGCACCCGTAGGCTTACACACTTCTCCCCCCTCCCCCTCTCTCTGCCCACACTTCCATGCACAGTTGTGTTTCAAATATAATGGAATCGAAGAGTGCACCTTTAAGTCGGAGACAACAGTGACTGCTGTCTCAGAAATGACAGTGACATGACAAAAATGTCCTACCTGTTTTTTATGTGGTAATATATGGCCAATGTGACGCTGGAACAGAGAAACAGAGATATTTGTTAAAACCCTTATAATCTCTTTTTTCGTCAAAGCCACTATGGTGTTATATGGATAATAGAGGTTGTTTCAAGACATGAATATTAAAATATATACACATATTTAGCCAAAAAATGATGGACAGCGTACAATGTATAATGGGTTAGCATGGGCACAATCATTAAAATGTTTGTGCCACAGTAGCCCTTCTGTCGGTTTGTTGCACTCGTGCATCGATGAGCCCTATGCGCCCAACACCCTGTTGCCGGTTCGTGGTTTGTCCCCCCCCCCTCCTCAGACCACTGTGGGAAGGTACTTACCACTGCTGACTGGGAGACCCCACCAGCTTTAGCCATTTGGGAGATGCCCTGACCCAGTCGTCTGGCCGTAACGGTTTGGCCCTTGTCAAAGTGGCTCAGGTCTTTATGCCTGCCCATTTCTCCCCCATCCAACCCTTTGACTACGAGAACCAGCTGTTCCTTTAATGTGCAATATATCCCAGACCTTGACGTGCACCGTTGTTACGAGATGATCAACATTATTCGCTTCATCTGTTAGTGTACATAATGTTTTGGCTAATCGGTGTATATTTCTAGGCTCTGCAGACAAAGTGTCTGATTAAATTCAACACTAAATGCTGGCAGTGTTAACATGACAACATATATCCTAAAACCTGTAAAATGTGACATGCAACTGGCAAGGAGAGACCCTAACTAACTTAACAGCCAAGGTGTCCCTTTAAATGCACAAGATGGAGCCATAAATAAAAACTTACCATTTAACCGTGCTCTTTAGATTGGGCTGGCTGACTGTGCTATCATCGAGAAAGATTGTAGAGCAGGAACTATACTTTTTGGTCAGGAGTCCGGGAGACATCTGGAGGTTACGATAAAACAAACTTTAGGTTTTATATATTACCGCAGCAGCCAGTGTAGGAAATCATAAAAGACTCAAATAATATTGACACTAATACCGTAACCTTTAACCAGGTACCAAAAAGAGGGTGTTTGCTTCTGCAAAACATTTGCATTTTGCATCGCAAACACACACAAACATTTAATAACTAGCCACTTACATGATTTAGGTAATTGCTTTTTCTTTTTTCACGCACTGCGTAAGAAAAACAAAGACAAATTGTTGCAATAAGTCAAATTCTGATACAGTACATCAATATAAATGTATCGTAACAATGACATTCTGTAGGAACACACTGACCATCTGTCTGGGACTTGTTGAGGAACAGAGTGCTGGCTCTGGGGTGGTCTGAGGGATTTGCCTCCTGGGCCAGTTCTGCAGGAGAAAATCCATAAAATGGTAAATACAAATCATACAAGAGGTATATTGTATAAAACGTCAAAGTAACAAAGTATGCATATCAACACAGTTGTATCAAAGGTGTTAACATTCTAGATAGTCATATGTTGTGTTCATATTCATATCCTATTAACTATAACGTTTCAACCATGTGCCAATACCCACTCAAACCTAGTTAGAGCCAAGCTGGTTCCTCTTAGGCCTTGGAGGCACTACTATGCCATTTGACCCTCCATCATCCCATAACAGACCACTCATCTCACCCACCATCGGGGAGTTCCCTGTCGCTGATGTGTTGCAGGTATGTCCCGGTGTCCTCACTCACGTCCTCCGCGGTTGTGATGGGGCATTCCTCGAGTTCAACCTCCCTTCTGCGGATTTTGGGACTCTCGCCCGGAGACAGGCAGCATGACACCGACGCCCCCATTGCAGAAGTAGTGTAACAATGCTATTGCTAACGCCGCGTCCCATGCAAGTGGGCTGAATACTCACTAGACCTAACGACAACTGTGTGCCGCCGGATTGCTTTGTGTAAAATCAGTGTTTTCTTTATCTACCGACAGCCGAGTGGATGCATAAACCGCAGCATGCACAGGATCGCTGACATTTTCAGGGCGTAGGCGCCGCATTATATTAGCGCACCGATAAAGCGTAGATCAAGTGACAGATTGATCAGGCGGACTATTATCTACTCATAATGTAGAAATGGAGTTTAAGAGTAATGGTACAAAGCCTCTTTACCCTAATAGCGTGGCTAACATTAGCTTCAACCTCGTTACCTTGACTTGAGCTGCAGGAATCAGACCCTATTCAATTCTGTTGTAATCTATGGTAGGATTAAGGCTTTTCCCTTTCTCAAAACTGCCAGAAAATTACAAATACTAAAGTCCAGGATCAGGCTTCATTGGCAAAAATGTACGTTTGCACTGATATATTATTCTAGCATCTGCAATAGACTTACAGCTGACAGCCACTACTATCATCTCACTGAAACTGGCCAGTCTCCACTTCCGGTTTTTCAAAATAAACATTTCCATAAGTAATTAACATGCTACACATACAAAAGTGCAAATAATGTTTAAACAAGAAAAAGCTACATATTCAACTAAACACATGGTGTAAAACGAATGTTTCAAATGTAATCCCTCATCTGGCATTATGCCAGAATTATAAATATATAAATTCAGTTTCTTAATAAACATTGAAAATAAACATTGAAAATACCTTCCCACCACCAATGTATTCCATACCCCGGCCACGGTTATAATGTGTAAAACCATGGACAGACAGACTCAACCATAATCTGTCCATTCTGGCTGTTAAATTAAATATTTTGTTTTCTCAGATTCTCTTCTTCTCTATTTATTGTGCCAGATTTAGGCCCATTATTCTCCACATGCCTAATGTAGTCCAAACGTATTATTCACATGGACTACACCACTTAAAAATTGTTAACATAGGGCTAATAATAATAATAATTGTTAACATTTTTCTTCACCTATTATTCAGAATATGTCAGAATTCGAAATGTTCAATATGTAGGATCATGTAACACTATTTTTTACCGGTGGTTTTTAAGCCCACGTTTGACATTAAAAATTGATACGTCATATATTTTATTTTGTAGGTAAATCACAAGTACTTCGAGTTTGTATTGCAGTTAGCTTTACACTGGTGCAATGAATGGAGGTGCGATCAGCTCATCCCTGTTTAGTAAGTTCCGCCTCGGCCCAAGAGCCCAAGACCCACCCCTGCACAAACCGAGATTTTCTATTGGTTATGTACAACTTTTAGGATAAAATCATTGGTTGAATTGACAATATGACGCGTAATCCCAACAATGGGGTAAATGTTTTGTAGTACGTAGTAGGCTGAATGGACGGAGTAATTATTTTGTATTGGTAGAACCAAGCATTCCATACTCTCCTGCTACTTGGTGTATTAAAATAAACGCGCATCTCCTCTGCCTACTTCTACAGCCCCTTACTGCGCATGTGTATTGTGAATGGGAACCATCGAGTAGAATATGACCTGATATTTTTTGGTAATTACCATTAAAATATTTGCAATATGGCACTCGTTCCCTACGTGGAAAATGCATTGCCTATGCTGTCAAAACTACACAATCCATCAGCACAATTTAATTTTGCCAACCGTAGCCTGAATCTTGCTCAAGACTGGAAAAAGCTTGGAGTAGCAGCCGTGGTATGGGAGGCAGTAAGTATCCTATATTATAATAGACATTATTGCTTTCTTGATTGAGTTTATGCAACAAGTTCCATTAAAAAGCAGATACCAGCTTCTAATGCACACACATTACTGTGAGTTAGAGAGAGAGAAAGAGTAGGGTCATAAACTAATGTGCCACTAGTCTACTACTATTATGTATACTCAGTATACAGACATATAGACATACTGTTACCTAATGGACAATTAGTTGCTGATGTTTGCAGTTTTATTTATTTAACTACTTTTGTTTAGTTTTTTGTGTGTATTTGTATTATATTTTGCATTTTTACTTATATGCACTTATCCCTGTACCATGCCGCTGTAAATTCATTCTAGGGGATTAAAAATCGTATTTTCTACGTATGCGGGGTTTTAATCATACATGTATCTATCTTCCCTCCACAAGGCAGTTGTGATGTGTATGTACCTGGAGCAGATTAATGTACAGGGTAAAGTGGCAATAGAGCTGGGAGCTGGCACTGGTTTGGTGGGCATTGTGGCAGCTCTACTGGGTGAGTTTAAAAATATCTCGACTATAGTTTTGTGCATACCGACATAGGCTACTGAATAATAAGTAGAATTCATTACCTCAGAAGACTTTCAGTATTATCAAGATGGTTGTGGGTCTGAAAAATAAAGAAAATACAAAAATGTGTATTAATGTGTTTCTTGCAGGTGCCAAAATAACTATCACAGACCGGAAGCCTGCACTGGAGCTACTCGCAGCCAATGTGAAGGCAAACGTCCCCCCAGACCTCCATGGAATGGTGGAAGTGTCCGAGCTCAGCTGGGGCGAGGATCTGGATCGGTATACGGCCGGGGGTTACGACCTGGTCCTGGGCGCGGACATAGTCTACCTAGAAGACACCTTCGAGGCACTGCGGCGCACGATAGAACACCTCTGTTCAGATGTCACAGAGGTGTTACTAGCTTGTAAGATTCGCTACGAGCGGGATACCACATTTTTGGGCTTGCTGAAGCAGCGGTTCAGAGTTGAAGAGGTCTACTATGACAGTCAAAGGGACATTCATGTCTATAAAGCTGTGAAACAGTCAGTAAGGAGGGACCTCTAAGTTGTCTCTACTGCACTCTACTCTTTGGTCAAGCATTGCTACAACATCCCAATCAATACGCTTGGGAAAATAAATTCAAGTCAAACTGACAACAGAAAGTGCATGTGGCCCGTGGTCAGAACCTAATCTGAGATGACGTGGTTAAACATTATCTTATCCCCTCCGACCCAGTGGACATACATACGGGGAGGTCCCAGTTTTTGGACTGTGACACAATTTGTGTTTATATTTTTTGTTTAGTTTCTGGTCAAGCAGGCTGGATCTGAAATAAAACAATTATGGCCTGTGTCCACCAAATGCCTATTTGCACTGGCAGAGCCCACAACCTTGCTTAAGAGCTTCAGTAAGTGCTTCTCTCAAGCACTTATTGTTGCTAGGTTACAATTGTCTTCTAGCACTTCTTTGTGAACGTCAATAGTCTCTGTAACTTTAGTTAACGTTAGTAAGGTTAGCCAAAACAATGGAAAGAAATCGCCTGATCTTCAATGACTGGGTTGTCAGTGACTGTTTCAGTAACCTAGCAACAATAGGCGATGGAGAGACGCACTGAAACACTCTGAAAATAGGGTTGTGGAAGCACTCTGAATATAGGGTTGTGGGCGCTGCCAGTGCAAAAAAACGCATTTGGTGTACACAGGCCCTTCATGAGTTTGAAGTACAGACCTTCAGCTATACTACGGTATTCTATATCCAAATTGGCTGGGCTATGCAGGAATGACAGCACTTCGTATACAGCACCACTATTTAAGGGACCAAAAGTAGTTGGACAATTGGCTGTTGCTGTTTTTCTATCAACATGAGGACCAAAGAAGCATCGATGCCAGTAAAGCCAGCATCAATGAAGCTAAAAAAATCTGAATAAAACAATCAGGGACATAGCCAATACATTAGGTGTGTCAAAGTCAACCGTTTGGTTAAAAGGTTTGTTGGTGAACTTGACCTGGTAGACCCTGGTTAACCTCATAGGCATTGTTTCATGCCTATGAGTACAGAGCCAAAACAACTAAATGTGTCACTCTCCAAATAATTACAGACCTGACTGTAAAGCCAAGCATCAACGAAAATCAAGGCTTTAAACCCGACAAAAAAATTACCAGAAAAGACATTTATTAACAGCTGCCGATAATGTAATATTTGAAGATTACTCTAATATGATTTACGGTTTCATACAAGGTGGTGCTGACATTGAGAACTACAAAGAATATCAAATGAATAAAGCAACATGTTCATATTTTAGAACGAAGAAAAAAAAAATACAATCTATATATACTGTATGTCAAATCAATATGGCATTACATTATAAAATCTGAAGATTTTAGAATATGCATCTGTTCACTGTTCTTTTAGTCAGATCTTAACCGCCCCCCACACTTGATAAACAACTGTTTGCACACAAGTCATCAAAGCTTTTCCAAGGGTGCTTTACTGTACAATGTTGGCAAAATTTAGCAAATGCAGGTAACGGGTTATATCTTGGTTTCAAATGCTCAGGGACATCTGCACAATGCATTAACAGGCAACAAGTCCTGCTATTTTCTTGGTAATGTAAAATTGACTTAATTTCTTAAGTAAAATCTTTGAGGCATTCAACTTTTTTTTGACCCGACAGAGATGATGGCAATGTTTACTGTCAAATTACATGAAAGGATTGTGTACGCAACCTGCTTTCAGTTTATCGACTAACCTTTGCTTTACAAAAATAGCTCTCAAATTACAGAGCATGAGATGTAATTGATTTGCTTAATAAAATAGAATGTAAATTTCCATTTTCCACAGGTAGTCTTTAAAAATTGCTTAGTATGTAGTTCGTTTTACTTATATATGCTTTACTTCTGCATATATAAAGAGTACAGGGAAGACACATCTGAGAGGGTAAACGCTTCAAGATTAATGCTCTAAAATGCTCAATAACCACTTGAAGAAATTCAAAAAGATCATGTAGATATTTACCCTTTGAAATACTGGTCCAAAAGCATAACAAAAGGGCAGAGACGATTCAAATCAGAGCATTTAAATTCCACAATGTACTGGTTCCAGCTTTCACCCTTTCCTAATGGCCCACTTCGACAATTAAAGCCATGTTTAATATGAAAATGATTTCCCATTGCTATTTATTTTTTGTTCTTAACAAGGCTGGTAAATTAAAAAAGCAAAAAAAAACAAAACAAAAAAAACACGACAATAAAAAGAGCTGGATGGCATTATGCAAGCAAAAATCCCCAAATGCATCATAAACCAAAACGTATCTCATCAAGATAAAACGTCTGCGATGTACAGATGTGTAAGTGTTAGTAACATGCAGTAATGCGGTAGCGCAATTACAATTTAAGAGGAACTCTTTGAAAGAAGGGAGTCAAAGCCACGCTCCATCGGCCATGCCGCTATCCATCGCTGGTGATCGCTGCTTTACGTCCAATGCAGTGCCGAGGCCATCATCACAAGGACCCTGTATGATTATAGCAACTCCTAATTCCACTTACTTGCTAAAAACAGACCCATTTCATGATAAACTGAGAAAAACTAAATGTTAGAAGGGTCTTTTCCCTATTCCAGATGAATTGTATCACCGACTTGTAAGCAAATTTGTTTAAAAAAGAAAAAAAAAATAGAAAAGGGGGGGGGTTGTCCAGATGCATGGCTCTGTGCTGGAGTCTCTGTACATGGGGACAGGGGAGGCCCATGAGGGGGCCCCAGGTAGGCAACGGGTGACCGCTCTATTCCGATTTGTGGCAGTACAAGTCTTTGAGGGCTTTCAGTTCCTCGATGAGGGTTTTGTTCTGGTTTTCCAGCACGGCAACACGGTTTTCTAGACACTTAACATATTCCTTTTTCTTCCTGCGACACTCGCGGGCAGCCTCCCTGTGAGACACGCAAATGAACAATTTATTAATAAATATTGTTACAATAGGTCTTAAGCTAGTCTGGTTCAAAGAAGCGCCCGTGTTCAGTCAATAGCCTGTGGGAGCACCTCTTACGCAAGCTAGCAACGCACCTGTTTTTCATGAGGCGCACTTCCCTCTTGCGCGTGACCTCCTCAGTGCCACCCCCTGATGGCAGGGCAGGGGAGGATGCCATGACTACGCCAGGGGCGATGGTGCTGGTGGGGGCTGTGCGGATCTGATAGGCCTGGACATCCCCAGACGCTGCTATACAGAGAAAAGACAAATGCCAGGGCGTGTTAACGTCGGGTAGCGCTGAAGCTTGTCAAAATGCCTGGTCTTTTTATAGACCCTAATATTTTGCAGATCTGATGCTGGTCAAAACCATATACAACCCAAGCGGCTCATTCTTTGAAAAGGCCAGTCCTTCAACCATACAGGGCTCTAGACTCATTCTTCCCACTTGTCGCACTGGTGAGACTAACTTAATTCTCAGTTGGTCGCACCGACTTTTTTATATATCAATCATAATGACCTTGCATGTTGATTAATTGTTCTCTTAATTAATATATGCTGGTTTTGCATTGATGTAAAGATTTACTGACTAAAAGCTCGATATTTGCAAAATAACTGAGCCCACCACATAGTCTGAGCCAAAGCTGGGTTAATTGTTAATTAACAAAGTTAATGATTTACTTTGGTCAAGTTTGTATGAAAATAAAACACTCAGGAAACCGCCTATTACTTTGGTCGAATTTAATTTAGTCAGTCAGACCACCTATGTCTATGTCCTTTTGAATGCTGGCGTGATGTTTGAAGATTTGAAATGGAGCGTCATGAGTGGCGACAGAAGACTCCGCCTTTTGTACGCATAGTGGCAGCAGGTAAGCCAGTGTGTTTTTTATCCTGGCCTGCCGTGGCATGTTATGATTGTGGTGTTTGTGAGGAAGTTCTGAATTGTAACATATTTATTGTTCAATTTGTGTTTGTAGCTACTCATAACGGAGTACTCGCACCAATGAGATCGTTTGGAATTGTAATACATTCTCAGAAAATGATTGCATTTGCGACCATTTTGGTCAGTCTAGACCCCTGCCATATGATCATGGCTGAATCGTCTGCTGACAACCACCTGAGCATTTAGGCTTGTATCTCTGTTTATAGACTTCGCCTGCTTTATTGTTATCATTTTCAGATCCTCAGGGAGGTGAATTGAGTTCTGAGGTCTACCATGGTTATGTAAAATTTATTTCTTCTGCTACCATGGTTACGTCTAATTTGAACCCCCTCCAAAAAAAAAGTCTAATAAAAAAAGGCCAGAGGTGCCAACTTCAGTCTAAACATATACACTTTGACCCCCACCTTGTACGACCACTTGGTTGCTGGGCACCAGGATCTGCTGCCCGTCACTGGTCTGGGCGTACTGCAGGATGGTGGTGCCGCCCTGGGCCCCCGCAGCGTTGGTCATGGTCAGTGTCTGCAGACCCTGGACCCCGTCCGTGCCGTTGTTGGCCAGCTGGATGGCGCCGCCCTGGGTGATGGCGACTGCAGGAACAATGGCTCGCGTCAGTCTGGTAACGGTAGGCTACACGCTGAAGCTATCCAATAGGAGCGTCTGATGTATGGGCCGCAGTGTGAATGACTTACTGTATTGGCCGCTGCTGGTCTGGTAGATGGGGGTGGGCATGGTGACTGTTGTGATGGCGGGTGCGGTGTCGTCCTCAGATTTCTCCTCCTCAATGCGCGGCACAGCTGGCGAGTCTGACGACAAGTCGTTCAGGATCTTCCTGCAGCGGCGCACAGTCCCACAAGGCCTCAGCAAGTGCTTTTTTTGGGGTCTTTTTTTTTTTTGCGTTTATATACCACTGTACACAGTGGGACTAGCAACGGTTAGCATTCCCGCTCTGTGTGCCATCTATCCAGGTTCATTTCTAGTTTGTCTTTCAGATTCAGTGGGGAGAGGAGCCTGTCGTTACATAGAATGTTTACTATGATGGCGAGCTGGACCTAAATGTTTAGACATACCTGTATGAGGGACGTCTGGACAAAATCTCCCTTCTTTTCTGGCAATCTGTCACGCTGTCCACAGACTCTTGGGAGTCCTCGCTCTCCGCTACAGTGGAAATCTACAACAGTGAACGACGACTGTTGAATGTTACAAATGCCAACTTTTACAATAAATAGCACAATTTTAAAAAGGAAAATTTAACCACATGCTTGTATCTCACCGACTAAACAAGCTATTTCCGTACAGGGGATTCTTTGAAAACAAACTACGACAGTGGGGGAAAAAAATCCTTATTTGTGAGTCATTTAAATTACAATTAGGCCATTTACAATATAATATACGCTTTTATCCAAAGCAAATTACAATTACATGCTGCTATTACATGGAGCAGATAGGGGTTAGGCATCTTGCTCAAGGATGCTTACAGGTAGGCCAACTCTGGGGCTTGAACCCACGATCTTCTGGCTGGGAGTTCAACACCCAGACCACTAGACTATCCTGCCCCAAATTATGTAGTCAAAACACTTTTCCATAACATAGAATATATATATATATATATAAACATATAAAAAGACTATATGATTGTTGCCAATGCAGCAGATTAAAAACAAGACAGTACTATCAGGTTGAAACACAGTGACGGCAGCGGTTTGCAAACCTGTACAGTCTGGACTTGTGGAGACTGGATGACAGATGGTTGGGCAGCCTGGATCACACCGTGCACCTGGACTGTCTGGCCGTTGGGCAATTGTACCAGGGTGACCGTGGGACCAGTAGAGGACACCTGACTTCCTGCTATGGACACCTATAACCACATTGAATCATGGACCAACAGCAGGAAACATTAGAAATGCTAAGACTAAAGTTACCTTTATGAATGAAGAAAAAAATAGTATATAAAATAAAATCGAAATAAATAATACAAATATTATATATACATATACATACACACATAACATTGGCAAAAGCAATTTGGCAGTAGAGTGGGCTTTAATTTGTGCTATTTTAAGAAAACTCCTTAATGTTTTTCTACAGTAAGTTTATGTAGGTTCAAATAAAATATAATAATGAATAAGTAACAGAATGTTTTCCAAAAGGTAATACCCAAAAATGAATGACTGCAAAGTTAATTAAAGCCATATTAACTCAATATATTTATTTTTGATGTAATTGTGCACTACAGCACAATTGAAAGAAATGTCCTTCATCCTTCATTCACCCTAAAAATGAAAAAGCAGGATTAAACATGACATGCGTTTGTTATTTAATACTTACCTGGGCAAGGGTGGCAATTTGCTGGGCCTCGGACTCGGAGACAGTTTCACTTTGCTGTGTATCTGCACCCGCCTCCATGATCATTTAAATACCTAACGTTACCCAAAACAAGGCATTGTAAATATGTATGTTTGGTTGTGTGTGGTTCTGTGGAACAACTTGTATTATTTCAGCGGACACATGGGTACGTTATTCTAAATACACATATTTGGAGGGTGTGGCTTTAATCAACAAGCTAGCAAATAGTTCACTTATGTAATACACTTTATTATTCATTCAATGACAAAGCTTATGTAACTAAGGGTTATTAAATTACTTAAAAAGGGGTTCATGATTTAATACAAAATGTTACAAGGGGGGATGTCCGTTATTTCCAAGTTGCCGCTCTTTTTGGCGAAGCTAGCTCATGTAAAGTTAGCCGCGTAGATGTCAGTGCACAGCTAGCGTTAGCATGCTAGCTAAGCTAGCCCATATAAGTGATTGCGTTTTATAGTAGCATGGGGGCTAATTGAAGTGTATGCTATTTACTTAAGCTCAGTAATCGTTGGTCCTTGGGTTCATTTATGTACAATTTCCAAGACCCTTGAAACTTCAACTCATGGTGGAATCCGTTTTGCTATTTGTGTTAGCTTGCATATTATTTTAAGTAGATAAACTAGCTTCAATGATAGTTAGCCGTGAGCCTCTGTTTGGAGGGAAGTATCTACATGCATTGCATTCCAGTTTTTTTTTCTTTTTCTTCTTCTTTTATAACTAGAGCACCCCGTTTCTCTGGCAAGAAGTCAGCTCGATCATTACACAGTACACCGTTTACATAGACCAACTGCAATACAAGGTACTTCATGTACAAATAAAAGACCCCAGGCCCACTCCCATATTTATACCCAAGTCTCACTTGTGTTGCCGGCGAGCCTTGCAGAGACTGACTCATTTTGTGAGCCTCTGCAACACCGCCGCCATGATCTCTTTGTTGCCTTTGCACCGATATGAGACAACATAACTTCTCTTCTTCGCCTCTATTTCTTTAGCAAACATCGGATGCGTATCCTCTTACCGACACAGCCTCGCTTCGTCACTCCCGGGTCTACGGAGCTCCACTTTTATTCAGACCGACACGTAAGAGACCGCGTCAGGCTACACCTCCGTCGCGTCACCGAGAACAACAACACAGAGAGGAGAACGAGGGAGACGACAGCGAAAAAAAAGCAGCTCTATCGACACAGTTTCCGATTTCCTCCGGAGAGATCCGGAGATACACGAAGATTATCGAGAAAAGCGATTATCTACGATTCCACGAACGCGCCTCGCAGGTAGAGAAGTGCGTTCTCAGAAGTGCGTTAATAATTCTAAATTATTAACTATTTTTTACTATATTCTTGTTGTTCCACACTGCACATAACAAAGGAAATGGTTGTTGACGTAGTCTATCAGTGTCAGGAACTCACACCCGATGATTCAAATGTTGTAAAATCCAGCTAAAATGAATAAAGGAAATCATTGGAATATTCACTTATTAAAATGAAAACTGGTCTATGTGATGTCGTCTTTTTACTTCAATTTTGAGAAAGGCAGATCACTATCGCTATAGATACAATGCAGGAAAAGGTAGCACCGAAAATATAATATCATATTTATCATACATAATATGATATGTATGATATCAACATAATATCATATATAGCACCAGGGATAAAGAGGTTAATGGCGTGAGTTTTCTTGCAAATTCACAGTATTTCCACAATTGCCTGCTGCAATATTTCTTTGGTACACTTGATGGCAGCAAAACCGTTCTTTTGGCTTTAATTGTTGGATTTGCTTTAATATTGGGCTTTCCCCAATCCTGACCTGCGCACATTTTACGTTTGCTAGAGTCTGACTTTGCGTGTTATCTGTAGCCATTACTGTCATATTGACTGCACACCGAAAACCTCTTATGGTGACTTCATGAGAAACCAGCCAGGATAAGTTGCTTGTATTATGATGTATTTACAATCATCACAGTGCTCATTCGTTTTTGTTCCCTGTGGCATCTCTCCCCACCTTAAACCATAAACCGTTTATTGACACAGTCCCGAGGTGATTAGGGTTGTAGGCCTAAAACAAATTCTACGCTGCTGTGACAGCTGTCCCAAATCCTAAGGGAAATGTAAAGTGTGGCCAATGTATGACAGTCATCTTTATGTGTGAGGTCATTCCACAGTCTTTTAAATACCCTCACACACACACACACACATACTCTGAGGTTCTTCACTACAACAGTATTATATCTTCGAGCTTATGCCAAATCGAAGGCAAACATTAAATAATAAGCAATGTTACATTTAAAAAAAACCACTAAGGACGGCATTCGACTGCTTTGCAATCTAGACACACCAGTTCTTGAAACAGTAAACCGATCGATTAGATAATAATACTTGCAGTGATTGTTTTTGTCTTGCTTGGTGTAAGCAGAGAACTAAAAAATAGCAAAAGTAAGGCTTCTATGGCTAATAGCCTAAAAAACGACATTTCACAAACATTTCATTACCTATTATACCGTACAATCTAAATTAAGCTAATAGTGATCATTTAATGCATCAATCTTGGCTGTAGTGCCTTTAATGAAACATGAAGCAGACCTAGAATAGCATGTAGTTACCCATCAAACAGCAGCTATACCCAATATATCCTTTTCCAGTTATAGGTTTTAACACTAAATGAGTCCCCGCATTGATGGATATTGATGTCTTCTAAAACCAGTTACCAGCTGGGTTAGCTATAGCCACATTTACATAAAACTTTCCTTTTTGTGCTCTTTCTATGCTCTTATATAATGCATGCCTTTTTTTATTTAAAGGATAAGGGTGACATTATTTTATATTGATCTTATTGTCGACACCTTATAAAAAGAACAAGCGCACAATTCATTCAATTCATCTCTCCTACTAACCAGCAATGTTGATCTACTCCACATATTTGATCACTAGGATGACCCCGAACATTATTTTATTCATTGACCTCATCTGACCCTTTACTTCGTATTAATGAAGTGACAGCCATTTTAAATCAGAGAAAGTGTCAATGCTACCAAAGAACTTACATGATGCTACTACCATTAGATTAAGATATAGGCTTCGAAAACCCTACAGACAATAGAGCACCTAGTCTCTGTCCATATCTTTCCCTCTGTTTATCACTCTCTCTCTTTCGCCATCTCTGTTTGTGTAAGTCTCTCTTCCTCTCGCAATTGGACACATATACTCACTGACCTCTGCCAAAAAATGCCCTTAGGCAGCGAATATATTAATAACACACTGATTTGTAATATATTCACACATTGCTAGGTATTTTCAGTTACACAGAGAAAATGTGCTATATGCCACTCAAACAATAATATTTTGTAAATATCAGTTTATGTTAGCATACAGGAGGCGGCGTAAAAATCTGGAGAAGTGTCTGCCTTAGCGGTTTGAAATCTCGCAGGGCATTTTAACACCCGTGACTTCATATGCATGCTGCTCATTGTAGGCTGAATTACCTGAATCGCATATGAACCGAGTGCACCTGGCTGGGGTTGCCATGGATACTGAGCCAGTCTTAGACACACACTCCTACACACACGCACACACAAGGTTCTCAAATGTGAGGGTATAAGTAGCAGAGATATCTAATATTGTAAATAATATAATGCCAGCGAGGTCCAGTATTGTGCTGAAAACCAAGAGACAAATGAGTTATCTAACAGAGAGAGAGAGAGAGAGAGAGAGAGAGGTTCTGCTGACCCAGAGCTCTCATTAATCTGGGCTGACCATGCATTAGACAGCCTCAATCAATCCGTCACAGTGTCAACCCCCCTGTGTCAACCCCCCTGTGTCTCTATACATCAGACCATTTTCTCCTTCCTTCCTTCCTTCCTTCCTTCCTTCCTTCCTTCCTTCCTTCCTTCCTTCCTTCCTTCGCCGTCACTTGGACTATTCGCTGAAACCGTCTTGTTATAAGACATTTCCATGTGTCCTGTACGGAGACAGTAGGAATGCCTCGAGTTCATAACTGCACACCCGGCGGGGGAGAGTACTAAGCCGGACAGGTGTTTGAGATAACAACCTGATTAGACTGCTTCTCAGTGTAAAGGCAGGAATGGAGCCTTTTCACAGAGGTGTCCTAGTAGAGCAAACACAGGTGTAGCATATAATATTATTTATAGGTCCATTTCATTTAGGTACGCCAGTGCACCAGCACTGACAGTGTATCATTGGTTGGCTTGTGTATACCCTACTGTGACACCTGTAGGAAAGTGGTCCATTGCTGTTCCAGTTTGAGACGTCACAAATCAAATAAACCATACAGCAGGTGTCCGTTGTAATGTGTAAATGTGTGGAACTTTAGTGCGGTCACAGTATAAATCCGTATACATTTTCAGGCTGTCCGTTAGAAAGGTCTTATAGGGTCCAGTTCAGGACATTGGGGGGGGGGGGAGAGAAAGGCAAGTATCTTCCATACAAATAAATAAACCCCTCTAGGCACCTATTCCATCTGCAGAGGCACAAAGGCAACGAGAGAGAGAGGCTGGGGTTGTGTGGCTGTTAGTGTGTATGTTTCTTGTAGATGTAGACTTTGCCGCAGTGCTCCTGCTGTCATAACTTGTCATTTTGGACACTGCTCCTCCTGACAGAGGCACAGTTAAGCTCAGCGACGCAGAGCACAAGGTTATCTGACAGGGGTAGGCGTGTGTGTGTGTGTGTGTGTGTGTGTGTGTGTGTGTGTGTGTGTGTGTGTGTGTGTGTGTGTGTGTGTGTGT
>JAODLI010000014.1:581244-593097 GCA_027575585.1 Percopsis omiscomaycus | reverse complement strand
GGCAAACAAATAGACTGCTTCTATTGTTTGCCGCTCGTCCAGTTTGCGGCTTAATTAGCTCATCTGTCCGGGCATCGAAATTCATATTTGCACATCCTACCTTCACTTCTGGGTGTTCTCCGCCCCAGTGACCTCTGGGCGATCGACCTGCGACCTTGTAACCTACAAAGTAAACAGCTCAGTCCACACAGATAACTTCTGCACCTCTAATCCTGCTGCGGTGTAATTTCTACAAAGTTCCCAAAATACTTATTTTAATGTGTGTGTTCAAGTTTTGTAAATTAAGGTAAGAATTGACTCAATTTTGTTTTGCAATGTCCCATCCCTGTGCTCATAAGTGGCAATACTGGCCTATAATCATAGGCCACCCAAAATAGGCCATTTATTTTGAATGATTGTAATTAATCATAATATCCCATTCGGCCTATTCCAGTCGAGTGATCATTAAATGGGTCGGGGACGTAATATGCTGGAAATATTAATCAAAAGCCTAAGTCTAACCTTCCGATCGTACACCCTTCTCTAAAATTGAGACAAAACAAGAGAAGGGATGTATGGGTATTTTGAGAACCACCATTAAGAAAACAAACACTGTTCTATTAATTTCCTGTTTCTACTGAACCACTTCCTGTGTGCACCTACAAATGAAAGCGGGCCTTTCAAGCCCTTCCAACTTTCTTCCTCCGCAACCCACCAGCTCTCCCAAGGAAATTTCTGTGTCACTGTAGAGATTGTCACTGTGACATTTATAAATTTGAAAGCTAAATATCTTAAACTACAATATTTAGAAACAACAGGAGATCGTTGGCAAGCAAAATATGACTTTTTAATTTTTACAGCGTGTGCGAAAAATTGTATACAAGGGATAGTTTTATGCTGCTGTGTGTGTGTGTGTGTGTTTGCATGTGTGCATGCATTATAACTCATTAAAACATATACTGTAGTAAACAACACATGAATGTCCTACACGCAGCATATTAAATTAATAAAGAAATACAATAAAGTTTCTATGATGTTTGTAAGCATAAACCAGATGTACCAAATGCTGTCAATTCTAACATTTAAATAATATCCTCGCATCCATCTGTTCATCTGAATTCTGAAAACATCTCACAGGAGAATTGCTTTAGCTTCACTTCCTGAATTATCCTTGTTCATTTCCTGTGGGAATATTCTGGAAATGTTAACCCCCCCCTCTCCTCTGGGCCTTACAAATAGGAAACCATCAGTAACAACAACATCTAGATATACAATGGTCTGTCTGCATGAGGACACAAATATGTAGACTCTCCACCTCATTACTATAGGCTATATGGTCCTTAAATTATTCTCTTAGCTATGGTGCTATTGATGTGGAAGTAGCTAATTCAGTTCGGTCAGCCTAAAGTTAGATGGTTTTAACCTTAATTGTGAAGACCCGCCCTTACTCTGCCTCTGATTGGCTCTCTGAGCCTGACATTTTTTGTCTAAGCCTATCTAACAACCATCTGACCATAACCGTAACAAAACAACGAACAATAGCCAATCAGAGGCTAGGGGCAGGTCTTCGCAGAATATGGGTAACCATCACTTGCCGCCGGTCTGCTGCTAGCTAGTAGCTACCATGTCAAAATAACAACAGACATCAACATGGAGGGAACCGAGTTGGTTGCTAAGTTGCTCTGTGTACTAACAAACACAGGGCGAGCGGTCTGGCTCTTCAAAGAATTATACTTATATATTTTCTCCTCTTTCTCCTCTCATCTCAGCGCGCATCGTCTATATCTGTATGCAGACCATATGCTAGAGAGATCTTTATAACGACATCTGCTACACGCACAAAACTGTTTTACCAGCACAATGTTGGGGTAATCAACAGATTTGATTAAAATGTTTTTCCATGCCTTAAACATTAACCAAGACTACAACTTCACTCATCATGAGTTTCACTAGACTAGGATATTTCCTGTTCAGACAGGGAAAATACAATCGGTGATCTTTTATAAATTTTCTATCGGCACAAACTTTCACATGCACAATATTGGTGTAATTAAGAGATTTGTTGGAAAGAAATGCTGCCTCCCCTAAAATGGCCTGCGAGTTCCTGCAGTGGAAAAGTGCCTATTGCCTGAGTTTCTCTGTCCCGGGCTCAATCTGAGCCTCTTGTCTCATCAACGATGATAACAGTAATGTCTGACCAGCGCTAAGATTTTTAGTAGTCTGGATTTTATAGTTGAAATTTGAATTTAATGAATTTATTTACCACTGATCAATATATTTAAACAATTTTGCTTCAAATTTTGCTCGGGCCTCTTTAAGTTTGTATCCAACATAATACCTTATTATCCAATGAAATACTGTAACAAATGTAGCCTATGTATTTGAGCCACAGAAAGTTATTGTATTATTTTGGCCGGTAAAAAATATGCTTGGCCGGTGGATTTTCTTTCATCTACCAGCCACCTTGACTGGCGAGTCATGAAGTTAATTTCGGACCCTGCTCACAGGTAGGACGAACTCCATGACCTTTCAGCTGGGAGTCGAACACACTACTAGACTATCCTGCAACCATGAAACTCCTAGATCACATATCAATCCCACACCTGCACTAATATGCTCAGACCATTCTTTTCCCCTCCCCTACAGCCACATGTTATTTTGTATACATAAACCGTGCACCTGGACGAAATGTTCGGGTTCTAGGGTCACCATAACTTGCTGTATGTAGGGTTAAGTTTTTCTCAGGTAACAAATGCATTTTATGATGCATTTTAAACCTTGATGTTGAAACTGGCTCACTCAACATTTTGACTGATTTAATTTAATGTCTTGACAGAGTCACATATTCATTAGGCTACTATTCTTTTTCTTTATGCATACCTCTATGCCTCTATCTATGTTTCTATAAATTCATTCTTAATAATTAAAGGATTTGACAGGCCTGTTGACTGAATTATGACAGGCCTGTTCCTTCATAATTTCTAAGAGATGAGCATAAGATATTTAGTGGAGATTCATCATCTTTCTGTTTATTTCTGCTGTTTAGGAGAGCTGATGATTGCGGATTTTTAAAAACACTTACACAACACATGGAGCCTTATGCTGCTGAATAAGTTTAGAAAGAGAGCACTCTTACTTCTTTATATCTAACAAGACCTGACTAAGCTTTTAATACTTGGAAAATGTATCAGCTAATCAGCATTATCCATTCCCAATGTCTAGCACAGCACTCTGCTGAGAGGCTCATTTGCCTGGACAATAATCCTCTGTCAGCTAGTGTTGCGGTGCTGTCTTCAACAAATATTCCTTTATTTGTACCTTGTAAAGAGACATAACCATATCAGGGAATTCAATGTAAGGCTCACACATTCCTAGTAGTGTTATGAGGAAAATATAACTGCTTCATATTTACATTTCCATATAGGCTAATTACAACTACAGTTGGTCAGTTGTTCTAAGTTCTAAGTTATTGATAACCCAGAATAAATAAGGTGTATGTGATATCCTTATCCTTCATGCAACTGTTCCCTAATTATCCGTTAATCATTTGATTACCTCTTTTAATCTGGATGGCATGGCTATGAGTTGGATTGAACGACATTTTACTTATTGACAAATTGTTAATGCTACTAATATATGTTTAATTAAACCCTAAGCCACACACAGCAACTCCAGAGAGGCCATTTGGAGAGCTATAGATATTCATGAGATTGTCTTAATTTGTAATAAAGACCTAAATTGCAACCAATTGCAATATCCAGAGTAAAAGTGCTTTTGTGATAGCTATGTGATGTTCGTTCTCAACGTGAGTGTATTCTTGCCAGCAGCTGAACCATACTTTGATGTCTGCCTAACTGCCCATTATCCAGAAATAATGTGCCACCATGCGGCACAATGGAAAGAGCCATGAAGGGGCTTTATCAGTCATTTTTCTGTGGCAACTGGGAGTTCAAAACCTGGACCGAAGTGTGTGAAGGTACAATGAAATGGTTCAATGAGGTGTTTCCACTGCATTCCTCTGTGGCTCTCCAGAGCCTATTGGTCATTGGCCATTACCTTTTAGAAAAAAATATTTTTACACACACACACGCACACACGCACACAGTGCCAGACAGTGCCAGACAGCAGTAATCAGATTCTACCATTTATTACACATATTACATTCTTAAATAAAAATGCTCCACTTAACAGTTCTTGCATAGATATCTTACAATACCAATTTAAAAAAGAATTATGAAACAGACCAGTAACAAAAATAAATTTTTCTTCTTCCTTAATAAAGAACATTACCATACTAACATCATATAATACAAATAATATTTTAAACACTTTGTACAGCAAAAAAATAGGAATTAAAACAAAGAGAGAACCCAAAAGAAATTCAACAAAGGTGACGGTAACAATGACAGGGAGAAGGTAGGCTGGGGGGTGTAGGTGGGAGTGAGGGAAGGCGGTGGAGGGGCGATATTGGGGTGAGGGGGTGGAAGGAGGGATAATATGAGTGGTGTTGGCTTTACAGAGCCCCTGTAGAACGAATGACAGTCGTTGCAATAGTGAAATGGTATCTCCCTCTTCTTGGCATCAACCGATTAAATTCCGTCACAGAAAATGTAGTTTCGCGAGCCCATAAAAGTCAAGGTTTCAAATTACTTAGTGGACACGGTAGAAAGCTATGTGAAATCAAGGTGCAAGTTACACTGGCCTTTGATGTACAGACGTAACTTTTTTTATTTATTTTTTTACGAGCACTACTGCAGATACTGAAGTACACGGCTAGCAAAGAGATTAACTGACCGAATCAACTGGCAGGGATAGTGAAACACCTGCTCGGTCGCGTTAAGTGAACATAGATCTTCTAGCTTCATTTGAATAGCCAAATGTAATGCTTGACTAAATGTAGTTACTTTCATGACTAGAACTCCCATTTGACCATAGTTCCGATGTGCACAGTTCTTGGGAATAGTTTGAGAATATCTCTAACGGGCACCACAGGTTGAGGTTGGGAACTGGGTAGTAAAGGGGTGGTGGGAGGGGTAGAGGGGTGTGATAAGCTTGGGAAAAGCGGTAGAGATTGGTGAATCTCTTATCTACTGACACATCAAGCAAGGACACAGATACAGACAGACTCTAGGATGTCGCTGATGCCCATAAAATGTAACCCAAACGCCACAAGTGGATGGGATGTATTGATATATTGGCTTTCAACAAAATGAGAGATAGTATCTCAATATATGCCATCCACTTTCACCATTAGTTTGATAAATCTGACCAAACTAACTGACCAATGAATGGAAATTATTTGGTAGGAAAACAGCCTACATCCTGAAAGTGTAACAAAATGATGTGTGGATATTTGAGTGCTCCAACAGACTATGCTAGCAGTGCAGGCACATGAAGAGTGCATTAGCTAAGTATGTTCATATAGTGAAATGTTTGCGAGAACTAAAGCAGATCTATAAACATTGAAACACAGAGATTCTTGAACAGACTGGTGACCAAGTTGTTCTTGTTTAAAATGCACAGGAAGCTGTCTGTATTCAAGAACTCAATGAAGTAGGCAGGCTATTTACAAAGCTGCCAGAACTGACAATTAGAGTTGCCAACTGAGGGCCCAAGCTGATGCTGGGAGACTTGGTAGTGAAAATGTTGTTGGCCCTACACGCCTCCACGGTTTCTTTACTCAACAATTCAAATAACAAACCGAAAATACTCCAGTCCACCTCCGACTTTGAAACATGACACTACACAGTATATCTGCGTGTGCTAAGAAGCTAACTTTAACTAAAGCTACTTCAGTCACAGTAAGCTGCTAGCCCCCCACTAAGCTGGGCACTCTAAAAGACCGTATAAGTATTATTTTACAACTGTGAGCAACCATTAACTAGGATGCAGTGGACAGCAGACAAGAGATTGCAATGTTATATAGTGTTAGGTTGGGTTGGGGCAAGGAGCGTAACAAACATATAGTGGGGTGATCTGGTATAAAACAATTACTTTCCTAACTTCTATCAATCATTGCTGTTTTCTGCTTCAGAGTTTCCTCCATCTATATCTCTTTTATTCACAGCAGTTAACTTGCAATGAGCAAATCTTTGGGCAAAGTGTTTAAGTGTGCATTCAGCATCCCTGCAGTTGATTGTGCCTGGACAACTGCTGTGGGACACACAGAGAGTAACTAACACAGGTATAGAGAAAATGGGATGACGGAGATATCCAGTGACTTCACAATGCAGAAAGTGGCATAGGGTGGAGGTTGGGCTGCAATAACATGATGGGGTCTTTGAAATACAGGTTTTCTTCTCACCTCTAATAGTAACCAAAAATGTAATTTCATTATTTGGGTACTTGTCAATGTAATTATTTTATCCTCAAAAAATATCTCTTTCAAGTTCAGTCTATTTCATGAATAAATATACGTATAATTTTCTTCTAATGGAATCTTCTGTTCTCGAACAGATTTGCTCACTGTGTGAGAACCATTGGAACCATTCCGCCTTCGATGACCATTCTTTTTCTTTCCAAGCTGCAGTTTCCCTGTGACCCAAAGCTATCTCATTAGCAAGGCTGCAACTAGCGAGTCTGAGGCCCCTATAGAGAACCCCGGAGTGCTAATGCTAATCAGAGCTCTGGGACACCAGCAGGCTAGCCAGCTTGAGTAGAGATTTCAGGGGACCCAGAGCAACTTATGACAGCAGTTTTAACAGGCAGGGAGTGGAGAGGAGGCCGAAGTGTGGCTGGGAGAGAAGAATGCCATGGGAATGAAATGCAAATATTCATTTGATGTGAGATGATGAATTGTCAAAAAGCAAGAGGGATTTGTAGGAGGGAAATGGTCTGTAATTGTAGATATGTTAGCCATTGCTAACATTGAACTACAGTACATAATTAACTTCTATTAGTTTACATAACTTCCGTTAGACGACTGCAGTGAATTGCTGTATAGTTATGTAACATTACCTGGTCAGATTTTGGTATGTGTTTTTGTTATTTTCAGTATCAACATGAGTGAAATGCATGGCATGCGAGTGTGTGTCTTTAACTGTTCGCAGATGAACGGGCTCCATGACTGTCCCAAATGAATGGATTGTTATAAATGCAAAGGTGTCAAAACCAACAACCCAATGACGGCAATGTCAGCCATCGCACGGATTGAAGATGTATACTGACAGCAGATAGATCAAACCAGCATACAGTACTTTCAGCCACATTGTTGCACACAGACTCAGCAGTTGAAAAACAGTTATTACCACTTTGCTGAATCACCGCTTCCTTCAGTGTGTGGCGACACACTCTCACGCGCACGCACGTACATGCACACACACCATCAAAAGCCTCAAAAAAGTGCTACAATCCCTGTTTTCTTTGATTGTACGTACTGTATGGTTGGGGGAGGGTTGTTTTCCACCGCCCCGCCCCCCCTGCATTTCTTAACATTTTGGCATGACTTTGCATCATAAAAACAACAAAAACAGCGATCATGAGTATTTAACAATGGGAACAGACAAAGGAGGAAATCAAAACAAGGTAAAAACACGGGATTCATCGTAATCTTGGGTTGTTTTACATTGCGTTTAAGTAGACAGTTTGTGTTTGTAGAGAGAGAGAAAAGCTGCCACTGGATACGTAAGCCTTAGACGTAGGCGGTCTCCCGCAGATTGTTTTTCCGACCAGCCCCTGGCTTAAGGGCAGTTCCACACTGGAGGTTTTTGGTATTGATTGTTCTGAGCTGCACCGTAAAGACCCCCCCTCCCCTCCCTTAACATAATGAAGGCTGGCATGGCAGAGACTGGCATGTTGACTCTTAAGCCCCCTGCGAGTAGTTTGGAACATTCTGCCTTCTCTTTCCCCTCCCCCTCCAGTCTTACCACTAGCTAGCAGTGAGTGTAAGCCTGTGTAAGTGTTTGCATGCTAGAGGGTCGTAGGAAGGTAAATAAATGGTGGGTGGTTGTAGCAGTGGCGATGCCCTGATGCCCTACAAGGCAGTATTTTCCCTGGAGCTGCGTGTAACTGTAACAGGGCCAACTGGTCTTGTGGATTCGTTGTTTGCACTGAGAACAAGCTCATTTCTCTCTTCAAAGGGTTCGGTTGGTTTGTTACCTCCAGCTGAGAGCTAAAATAGTCCTCTATCTGTTACTAAATAACAGTTGCTGAATTCCTACTGTGGAAAAGGGTGAAAAAAGATTTGGGAGCAGAGCAAATAAGTCCGGGAAGTGTGTGCGTGCGTGTGTTCTTTGTGTTTGTGATAATGCCTGCCATGCAGTGTTTTGTTTTCCAAGTCTGTTCATTAACTCAATAATTATTTTTTCTACGTTTGTCTAGTCTTATCTTGAAAGAGGAGCAATGAGAAAATAAATTGGAGTGTGTGTGTGTGTGTGTGTGTGTGTGTGTGTGTGTGTGTGTGTGTGTGTGTGTGCGCGTCTGTGTGTATGTGCGTGTGCATGGGTATGTGTGTGCTGAATATTTATTTTTGCATGTGTGCTTCTTCTGCATGTGTGAGCGAGACAGAATTATTTTTGTGTAAAATTATTTTGTGTATTTTTTTAGATTTTTATGACATTTTCTCCTTTGTATACTTTTTTTCTGTATTTTTTTTTGTCTGTAGAATAAAAAGCACAGATAACATTGAAAAAAGTCATTGCAGACAATGGATATGAAACAGGCAAGTTTAACCAAGCTGATGTGACTAGATTCAGTCTGCACCACCGCACAGAATTTGGGTGGTGTGTTGAGTCATGGATGTCCCGTACACCAACCCAATTCCCGAGCCGGGGTATGCAGTCTAGCCCACTTTCCTTTCCATGCCCCTCTTTCCCGCCCAAACGGGAAGGTGGAGAGGTTTCCGAGTTCATAGCGTTCCAGGATGAATTCCAGATTCAACACAAAGCAACAATGCAAAAAAAGAAAACGGATTTCAATTTATCCAGAGCGCTCCGTCTGGCTTCGGTAGTAAGGTGTCCATCAAGGGTCACGCCAAGGTTTTTCAGCTGGATTAGATCGCATGAAGAAAGAAGAGCATTTAAAAAAGAGGGCCTTCCTCTCCCCTTCCATTTAAGGCCAAAAGTACAAATCCTTTATTTCTCTCTGAGTGTTGTGTGATTTTTATAAATCAATCTCCTGTTTTCTGCAGGCGCAGAACAAATCCTGTGCAAGGATCAACACACAAAATGTCCATTCCACTCGTTCTATTCCAATGTAGTTCAAAGCATTTTTTGTTCCGATAATAATTCAGTGAAATTTAAGACATTTTATCATGAGAGAAAAGTCACACACACTGTCAGTCTTAATATCATTGTAACAGTAATTATTGTCTTTTCTTTAACAAAAGAAAACAAAGGCAAGAAAGTGGCGCTGCACATTTTATTTGTCAGATGGCCTGCAAGAGGTGGCAGGCATTTCAGTGAAGGTGAGAGACATGAACATCCACTTGAGGAGAGCTTGAGAGTGCAGTGTCCGAATGACGCCCTGTCTAAGGTCACACGGGCTCCTCAACACGGAGTGTCTGAGCCCTATGTGCGTGTCTGGGGCAAGATGGTTAGAATGTCGGCCATCTTGGAGTCATTCTGACAGTCTCTCCTGCAGGTTTGGCATTGTTGTCGTCTTCACTAGATAACTGGAGCTGACTTGAAACTGCGGCAGGTTGTTGGGTTCTAGGGTGGTTTTGTGTAATATAAATAACACAAAAACAAGCTTTTTTTTGTTTTCAAAAGCTAGTCGTTCGGTAATGAGCTGATATTTGGAAGTATAGCAGTTTTTTTTTTAAGGTGGCTTTTATGGTAAAAACACACTGAATGCTGAGAAAGAAAAAAAGCGAATGAATATGTTTTCAATTGAGTCGGTATATTGGTTTGGCAGTGTCCAAAGCCCCAGACCCCATTGATAAAGGCTAGGGATAAGCAGGATGATGCAATCAAAGAGAGATGTACAAGTGTTCGCTATTGCAAAGTTGTGTGAGTGACATTTTTTCTTCTTCTAAATAACAACATCTAGCTCCTCCTCTCTTTCACTTCATCCCCTTTCTTTCCGACTGCCCGTCCATCCGTCCGAGGCACGCGCTGTTGGTGTTTCTCAGACAGATGCGTTGCCTTCCAGGTGGTCGGGCGTCCGTGGGGGTGGGGCGGGGTGTTTGGATGGGACGAACTTAGGCAGGTGTGTTGGTAGCTCGTAATCCCATCTGTCTCTCTTTCTCCCTCTCCCTTCCTATTCCTCCTCCTCTCTTCTTCTTACGTCTTCTTCTCGCTCTTCCCTTCCCTCGTCGCTTCAGATGTGCCTCTTCATGTGCAGGGCCAAGTGGTCGGACCTGGAGAAGCACCTATGAAGAGAGAGAGAGAGAGAGGAATCAGACGCAAATACACAGTAGGCCGACATCGAATATCCTGCTTATGCTAGCAGGCTGGAGTGAGCATGTTGGGAGAAAAAAAAATGAAAGAAATCTTCAACAATTCCTAAAAAATTATAAGCGGCTGTGTGCTGCGTCTTTGAGGGAGTCGCAGAGTAAATGATTACTTTTTTTTTTTAAATTCCCAACCAGTAAAAATCCCCTCATTTCAAATATAAAGTAAAATTATAAATGTATAATTAACTTAACTTTAAAATGTCACTCGAGTGAGGCGCACGGCCAGTGTTCCCCATTTCTAAATCCTTTTATTAAGAGATACAGACCACGAATCCAACGCCTATATGTGTTGGATTCACAAGTCAATTTGAATTGTAATGCAGAGCACTGAGGTTTATACTGTATGCCATAAGAGCACATATAATAGCTGTCAGCAGGTGTTTCACGTTTAGTAGTATACAACTTGGATAACAATTAATTAATAATTCACAATAGAGAACCCTGCTTCTCTTGACCTAGCATCATCTCCCCATTCATATATCCCATAGAGGAATCAGGTCAATTGCAGAAATAAGGTGCGGGTATAACTGAAAAAATAACACCTTTTGGTCTAAAAGTTAGTTGCTGTCAGATAACGCCACTTTTGTACATTTTGAAGCCTTTTAGATTAGTCTCAATAGGCGTATTGCTATTGAGAAATGAACTATGGACTACATTACAACTGCACCACAGGCATTGGCAACATCACAGGCTTGCAATATTAATATTAATCTTGGAGCCATATCTTTTTCAAATTTTTTCAACAGTTATACACAGACCTTATTTAGATAATCGATGTGATGTGATGTCTTTTATGCCAGGCACCACAAAAGGTTAAAATGCTAAGAGGCGTCTCCAAAATTATGATAACGTGTAACGTGTTTAAATATTGTGTCAAATACCACAACTGCTTCAATTTCATTAAACCACGTAAGGTTTATTACATTACATCTTAAGATCTGCTGTACAATAAATCACAAATGATATGAGTAAAGAGAAAGGACAACAGCATGTGTGCACATATAAAATGGGAAATTAAAAATTCAATTTGCCAGAGGTTTTATTCATTATTAATTGGTCCAGAGCTATCGTGTGTTGGTGTGTACATGCCTGAATGTGTGTGCGCGTGCATGCATGTGGGTGATTGTGGGGAGGTCTGCTTGTGTTATGCGTATGTGCCTTTTAGACAGGCGGCTATATCGAGATCGATGGCGAAAGAGACTGCAGAGAGGAATTAAAGCATGAAAAAGACTGCTCTCTAAAACACTCCGCCTGATTCATTCTCTTGTTCCGCTACGGCATTCCTACTGGACCAGACAAAGAAAAAAAAAACTCTCCTCTCCGCCTTTCCTCCCCCTCGTCTGCCCATGTGCTACCTGCCTCTGTTAATTTGTGTGTGTGTGTGTGTGTGTGGGTCGCTGGACAGATGGCCCTGCGAGTCACTGTGTCACTGTCAGGGGGCCCGCAAGACCAACTGGCATCACCCCCCCCCCCCCTTCCCT